>BLSH010471766.1:93697-105834 GCA_018402905.1 Glandirana rugosa
GTTTCCTGGACGGAACCCCCTAATAGGAGTAACGCATCAAGTAGTACGGGTTCTCCCTGACATTAAGGGAGGACCATGTATGGACGCTAGAACGTGTACGTACCTACGCAAGGACCTAGGAGTGGTTGAACAGTCAGCCTTCTGACCGGACGTATCTGACCCTTAGATTGGACTACGGATTCTTTAAGTTCCAAAATCGACCCGGGAGTTAGAAAAAAAGACGATTTCCGTGTAACTCTCGGCTTTTATGCCGGTGATCGAAGGGTTCTAGCCTTCCTCAAAATACCTGGCGAAGCTAATCGTTCTTCAGTAGGTCCATCACCTATTGGAGGGCCGTTGGAAGAGCCACGTGGTTTTAGGTTGACTCTCGAACCCGTTTTCACAACTTCTCGGTGCCCGACGAGGACCTGGGCTTTCTCACAGGTACCTAGCCTTAATTCTTTGATCCCGTCCGAGGAGTTTTCCTTGAAATATGCTTCCGTAGATCAAGCAATTCAAAGCATCATCAGGTTGGGGGTCGGGGCCTGGTTGTCAAAAGCTGACATTTCTGATGCTTTCAAGCTATTGCCGATTCTTCCCTCCCTGTGGCAATGGCACGGTATCAAGTGGCGAGACCCATATTATTTTGCCACAAAGCTTACTTTCGGGTCCAGGAGCAGCCCGTGGCTCTTCAACACTTTTGCCCAAGCTCTCAGTTGGATTTTGGTGCACCGAGAAGGTTGCCGGGAGGTTATCCACTACCTGGATGACTTCTTGCTAATCGAAGCGGTCCATAAAACTCCTTCCGATCTTGGGAAGCTAGTGGCCGTATTTTCGGCTCTCAATGTGCCTTTAGCAGAAAAAAAGATTGAGGGCCCAGCTAAAACCTTGAATTTCTTAGGCATCAGGTTAGATTCCCAGTCTATGCAGGCCAGTCTTCCGACTGACAAGTTGGTGAGGATCCAGGAACGCATCCATGCATGTGCAAGATCGCAGGTATGTACCAGGAGGGAATTACAGTCCCTCTTGGGCATGATGAACTACGCAATGAGGATAATCCCCCAAGGCAGGTCCTTTGTGTCCAGGCTGTTGTCTCTCCTCCCTCTAGCTGGGGACTCTGATGCCCGCATCAAACTGGACGCTGCTGCACTAGCGGATCTCAATATGTGGCACTGTTTTTTACGTCAGTGGAACGGTGTTTCCATGTTCATCCCCGCTATTTCCGATTCATCTCCCACAGTGGTTTCCGATGCAGCCGCGTCCAGAGGTTTCGCGGCTATTTTTGGTAATCACTGGATGGCTGGGCAATGGCCGGATGAAGTAAAATCCATTCCCGGTTTCTACAAGACCTCTGCCTTGTTTGAGATCTATCCTCTTGTGGCAGCTGCACAGGTCTGGGGTCACCTGTGGGGTGGCCAGACTGTCAGGTTCGTGTCTGATAACGCGGCAGTAGTCGAGATTATCAATAAAGGCAGGTCCAAATCACTGGCGATCATGGCCTTTCTTAGAAAGTTAACCTGGCTCTCCCTGCATGGGAAGTTCCACATCATTTGTTGTTTCATAGAAGGTTCAGGGAACGTGGCAGCCGACGCTTTGTCACGTTTTAATTATCCTTTATTTTTTCGACAGGTTCCGGAGGCGGACCTTCAGGCTACTCCATGCCCTTGTTACTCAACACTCAGGATGGATTAAGTATCTTACAGGCAGGGGCCAGGGAGCTGATCACCTCTTCTTTGGCAGCCAATACTAGGAAGGCATACGATTCAGCTTGGCAAGCGTTCCTCTCCTTTTTAGTGCAATTTCCCCACGCAGACCGGTTCAGCGTGGAGTGTGTGTTGGCCTTCATCTCCTTTTGCCACTTTAATCTGAAGTTAACTCTGTCCACTATCAAAACTTACGTGGCAGGGGTCCAGCATTATAGATCCATGCAGTACCCCAATGATCCTTCTTTATTCTCTGCTCATCCTGTTAAGGCTATATTTAAGGGGTTACAAAAGAATTGCCCACCTACCACAGTTTGCAGACGCCCGGTCACTGGGCAGCTGTTTCGTGATATGTCTGACTTGCTCTCCGCTGCTCCTTTCGGCGGACATGCCAGCCTGATCATCAAGTCAGCCATTTACCTGGCATTCTACGGGTTCCTGAGGCCGAGTGAGTTTTCCATATCTGGTTCTCGGGCCTATTTTATTAAAACATCTCACCAGACACCAGGGTCATTTCAGGTTACACTTAGATACATGCAAGAATAGTCAAGCAGGTAGAGGCTCGGATGTCAGGTTTTTTGAAACCAACACAGCGTGGTGTCCGGTCAAGGTGCTGGAGGCCCTATTGGTTCAACTTAAGGGTAAAGCTAGTGATGAACCTCTTCTGCCGTTTCCCGTTAACCCTCTCACTACTAGCCAATTCCTCAAACACGTACGGATTTTGCTGTCTAGACTGGGAGCAAACCCCAAACAGTATTCAGGTCACTCTTTCAGAATTGGTGCAGCTTCGGCTGCTTCTCAGCAAGGGGTCCCCGCACACGTAATCCGTAAATTAGGCAGGTGGAAGTCTTTTTGTTACGTCAGATATATCCCTGAACCTTTTTCCGAGATGTCCAGTGCTTTTGCTCGGTTGGTTGATTAGCTTCTGTCTTGCTAAATAAACAATTTTGTCACTTATTCCTATCCGTGTCTTTTTGCCCCCTTTAAGGCATACTGACATTCATGACCACGGCACACTTCAGGTCTCTGTCCTTGCACACTTCAGGTCTCTGTCCTTTTAATTATGTCTTATTACGTTTCACCATTTCATTCTGAAGATTCCGAGTACAAATGAATTCTTTAATCAGCTGTAATGGCCGGCAGATTTGTTTAGCTGAAAACAAAAGTGCAGAAGAAATGTCATATTTAAAGACCAAATGTCAATTCGCCCATCTGGGACAGTGAAAGATTCTCTTGTATGTGCAACCCCCATCACCACCCACAGATACTTACCTTTATTAGAGCATTAGACAGCCTTACAATAATTTTTACAATAATCAAGAATAAAAACCTGCCTCTTCTTACCCTCTTACATTGCTGCCTAATAAAGGAGTTTGCACACTATCCAGTCACTGTACAATATGTGTAGGTATATTCTCTGAAATAATACACTCTAATTTTTTATTTAAGGATAAAGCCATGTTTTTCCCATTTACACTGAAGCATAAAAAAACTGCCCACATACTGCCCAGTTACTGTACAATATGTGTTGTTATTGTCTCTGAAATAATACACTAAATTTTATTTCAGAATATAATCTGCCTCATTTTTCCCTCTCAATCAAGGTATCTATATACTCTCTACAGTATTTGTGACTTTTGCCTCAATAATACACTTGATTTAAATTAAGGAAAAACTTACTTAATATCTCTCGCTCTTGACTGGAGCCTTACCAAGGTGCTTACATACTGTCCAGCCACTGTACAATATGTGTGGCTATTGTAACATACATGCCTGTTGCTGCTAGATAAAGAAATCAGATTTCACAGCCAAACTACTTGTTTTAAAAGATTAGGGTACTGCTGCTGCTGTATACAAAAGTTAAAAAAAATATACACATCTAAAATGTGTTGACTAGAATATGGTGTCGATGACCAAGTCCATCAGGAAGATACTGTTCTGTAACTCTGCATGCATTTTAAGGCATCTTGCTAGCATGTAATTTAAAGAATTGGTGGGTTTTCCATGCCACCCTCAAATTTGCAATAAAAGGAGAACCCTCTCCCTACTGTATGGTATTTTTTTAAATCTTTTGTACATGTTCCCCATTGCAGTAAACAACTTCTTTTCTACTTTTTTGACAACCCATTGCCTATTAACCTTGAAAATGGCAAGAACTGATGATCAAGATTCACCCCATAGACTTCAATGCGGTTTGGTTTTAAGTTTGCAGTTTTCGGGCTGCATGTTGGGTGTGAACCGTTTGAAACAGTTCGGAGACCTTTCAGAATTCACTGACAGGTCATTTGACTTGCAGTCGTTCTCCTTTTCACCTGCATTTGAAGGCTCTGCTTTTCTGTTAACTTGTGTGGGAATGCAAAACACTCCTGACATGAACAAAAGCCCTATGATACAGGGCTAAAATATGTTCCCCTGCAGTGGTGTATCAAGGGGGAAGCCTGCACTGTGTAATGTCACATGAAGGGGTGTTCTTCAGACCTCTGTCCTCACAGTACCAAAACAGCAATTCTCAAGATCCTCATTTATGAGAGAGCTGGCAGAGTAAATCTTAATTGCCACATACTTTTATTTCACCCTCTATAACCATAAGCTGTATATCCACTGCCCACAGAGGAGAGGTACAGAGAGCAAGCCAGCAGCCAGAGAAAATACAGCAGCCTCACTGTGAGTGCAGGGCAGTCTCATGTGTATAGTTAAACAATATGGTGAAGGTAGTCAAGAAAATGGCACTTGGAGCCAAAGAATAACTGAGGTTTGATCATCAGCCTCATACTGAGATCTAGTCTAAGGGAAAATGGCACTGGTAATCGCCAAATTGGTGCTAATAGTATAAATCACATGTACACACAATTGAATGGCTATAAAAGATGCCTTGGATGGCAGGGTTCTATTTACACTTTGAAAAAAGTCACAATACAGTGACCAAACATGCCAGGGTAGGTACTTGTGACATCATCACATTACTTGGAAATAGTTGCTGGATTACACTGATTGGTGATGCTTAGGTCTCCGTCTTAAAGGGGGCATGCATCTGGATGTATACAAGTTGCAGGAAAGAAAATCAACACACAGTCAGTGTTGATGGGCGAATCCATGCCGCAGAGCTATTGTGTTTAGCAGGACACAGTGATTATTGCTAGTGACTGTAGAAGCTGGCAATAATCGCATGAAATTCTGACAGGCTGGTTGTATCCAAGTTGATCTATCAATCGCCTTAGGTAAATCAGGTTGCCCATATATGGTTTGAATCTCGGCCAGTCCCTATTGAACTGACCGAGATTTGAACGGACTAGAGCAGGCTTTAGAGCTTTCTGGTGACAGTTACCTGTCCTGTCATTTTGTGAAATTAAAAAAACTGCTTAGAAAATCTAACTTTTGCTAACAGTGTTTATATATAGCCACAATGTAAGATCACATTGTTACACTGAACCTATAAACTCAATCTGTGGTTTTTGGATTCTCAGTTTCTCTTTTTGATCATTTGATTTTTATACATAACTGGAATACAGTTTGCATCAGTATATATTGTCTTGGATATCTATGTTTAATGCTTTGTCTGTAGAGAGTATGGATAAGGTGCGCATTGTCTGTCAAGAGTAGAAGAGAGATGTGTATTGTCTGGCCCAGGTATTGGGGAGATGCAGGGATGGTGCAAGGATATCTGTCTACTAAGGCAAAGGTGCATTATGGTGCCCCCCCCTCAACCATCCTGCCACCACCGCCTCCACTCCACAATGCAACCCCCACTCCCATATGGCATACGCTTTATTTGCACTCTATTAATGTATAGTGCAGGAATATTGAATAAAAATTCAAAGAGGTCAGATCACTAAAATGTTCTTCCATCGAGGTACAAATCTCAAAATTGTGCTATGACTCAGAAAGACTGTACTCATTGTATGACTATCGAAAAATGAGAAATTTACAATTTCCATAGCATTTCAACAGTATTTATCTCCATAAGAGTGCCCCTTTACATCAGGTCCCCCCATCAGTGTGCCCTCCAACATCGTGTGTTCCAATCAGAGTGCCCCCATAGATCAGGTGTTCCCATCAGAGTGCCCCATGGATCAGGTGTCCCCCAACACAGTAGCCCTTATATCAAGTTTCCCTGTTAGAGTACCCCCATAAATCAGATTTCCCATCAGAGTCTCCCTATAAGAATGTCCCCATAGAACAGGTGTCCCCATCAGTGTCCTCATGCAAGCATGTTTATACCATTTTTATGTTTACCGATGTGTTTTGTACTATTGTATACAATCATGACTACTCTCTATTGAAACAGGCACCATTAGTTCTTGGCCTTAATACCATTATTTCCACTCATGCATGCATGTATGCATATATATGATGAATTTTAATACTATGTACAAATATGATTTTTAAGGGTTAATACGCTATGTACTCAATATCTAGGTACTCAGATACTTGATAAGGTTACATGCATGAATAAATAATATTTTTTACTCTACACACATTGCAAGTGCACACTTCATTTAAAGTCCCACTCTTGCCTTATTTTGTATTGATAGGGATGGAGGTAGTGACCCCTTTGGGCACTACTTTATTTAAAGTCCCAAACCTCTTCTTTTGCCTCATATCAGTGTCCTCATGGAGCAGGTGTCCCCATCAGTGTCCCCATGGAGTAGGTGTCCTTATAAGTACCCCCATAGAGTAGGTGTCTCCATCAGTGTCCCCATGTAGTAGGTGGCTCCATCACAGTGTCCCCATTGAACAGGTGTTCCTATCAGAGTGCCCCCATAGAGCAGGTGTCCCTATCAGTGTGAACCCATAAAGCCTGGTGTCTTCTTCAGAGTGCCCCCATAGAGCAGGTGTCCCCATAAGAGTGACAGCATAGATCAGGTGGCCCTATCAGAGTGCCCCTTTACATCAAGTGTCCCAATCATAGAGTCCCCATAGATCAGGTGTCCCCATCAGAAAATCCCCATAGATCAGGTGTCCCCATCAGAGTGCCCCATTGGAGCAGGTGTCCCCATCAGATTGCCCCTTTATATCAGGTGCCCCATCAGAGAATCCCTGTAGATCAGGTGTCCCCATCGGAGTCCCCCCCATAGAGCAGGTGTCCCCATCAGCGAGTCCCCATTGATCAGGTGTCCCCATCATAGAGTCCGCATAGAGCAGGTGTCCTTATCATAGAGTCCCCATAGAGCAGGTGTCCCCATCAGAGTCCCGCCATAGAGCAGCTGTCCCCATCAGAGAGTTCCCATAGATCAGGTGTCCCCATCAGAGTGCCCCCATAGAGCAGGTGTCCCCATCATTGAGTCCCCATAGATAAGGTGTCCCCATCAAAGTGCCCCTTTACATCTGGTGTCCACATCAGAGAGTCCCCATAGAGCAGGTGTCCCCATCAGAGAGTCCCCATAGATCAGGTGTCCCCATCAGAGTGCCCCCATAGAGCAGGTGTCCCCATCAGAGTGCCCCTTTACATCTGGTGTCCCCATCAGAGAGTCCCCATAGGTCAGGTGTCCCCCATTAGAGTGACCCCATAGAGCAGGTGTCCCCTTCAGAATGACCCCATAGAGCAAGTGCCCCCATCAGAGAGCAGGTGTCCCCATCAGAGAGTCCCCATAGATCAGGTGTCCCCATCAGAGTGCCCCCATAGAGCAGGTGTCCCCATCAGAGTGCCCCTTTACATCTGGTGTCCCCATCAGAGAGTCCCCATAGGTCAGGTGTCCCCCATTAGAGTGACCCCATAGAGCAGGTGTCCCCTTCAGAATGACCCCATAGAGCAAGTGCCCCCATCAGAGAGCAGGTGTCCCCATCAGAGAGTCCCCATAGATCAGGTGTCCCCATCAGAGTGCCCCCATAGAGCAGGTGTCCCCATCAGAGTGCCCCTTTACATCTGGTGTCCCCATCAGAGAGTCCCCATAGGTCAGGTGTCCCCCATTAGAGTGACCCCATAGAGCAGGTGTCCCCTTCAGAATGACCCCATAGAGCAAGTGCCCCCATCAGAGAGCAGGTGTCCTCATCAGAGTGCCCCTTACATCAGGTGTCCCCGTCAGTGTCTTCATGGAGCAGGTGTTCCCATCAGTGTCCCCTTGAAGTAGGTGTCACCATCAGTGTTTCCATCAGTGTCCCCACAGTGCAAGGGTACCCATTCGTGTCCCGTCAGAGCAGGTGTCCCCATCAGTGCCTTCATGAAGCAGATGTCCCCATCAGTGTCCTCATGAAGCAGGTATCCCCATCCACACCGAGCAGGTGTCCCCATCAGTGCCCTCATGAAGCAGGTGTCCCTATCAGTGTCCCCATCTCTGACTGTCCCCATCTCTCTTTTTTCCTTGCTCTGTTCTTATTTCCCCTTCTCTGTCCCCATACATCATCTATTCCTCAAGTGTTCATGATGTACTGTACATGCATCAGGCCACGGTGTTATAAGAACCGCATACAATCAGACATAATGCAGCACTCTTTGCCCTACCTTCCACAGTAGATCCCCACCATGCCTACTCCTATGCCTGCTGGCCACTCCCCCTGGTCTCACTCGGCTCCTGACCCTCATCTTACATGCCTCCAGTTCAGCGGCGATTTTCTCTCTGCTGGACTGGAGGACTGCTTCTGCTACCACCCAGGTAGGAGGGAGTTGTTCATTGCGGGGGCTGGAGGCAGATGAGTGGGTGTGTTCTGTGTTGCCCTTCATCTAGGGAGAGGAGACAAAGTAGGGGTGGGAGGGAGAGCAAGTGGACATCCGTGACAGTGGCAACAGCTGAAGTTCACAGTGCCCACGGCTATGCTGCACTGCTGTCTGTCCCCGTGCACCCTGTCTGCTGTGTTGGGCTGAGCTCGGTAAATGTGTGAGCAGAGCCGGCGCCAGCATAAGATTTTCTTGAGAGCCCCCAGCTTTAGTGTCCCCCCCAGCCCTGGCACTAGCCCTGTCTCCAACATTCTCCCCCCTCATCCATCTGCAAACCATTTTTGTTCTTTACAAGAAATACAAGACGATATATGAATGGACAAGGGTAAAGGAGGATCAGATGAAAATCACAATCTACCCTTGTCCATTCATGGAATGTCTTGTATTTAGTTTTTTTGTTTAACTACATTTTGCTTTAATAACAGCCTTTAGTCTGTTGGGATATGTCTCTACTTATTATAAATCACAGATTTTCAATAGGGTTTAAGTGTCCTTTGGGTCATTGTCATGTTGGAAGGTAAACCTTCTTCCCATTGACAACTTTCTGGCAGAGGGCAGCAGATTTTCCGCAAAAATTCGGTATTTTGCCCCATCCATTTTTCCTTCTATCCTGACAAGTGCTCCAGTCCCTGCTGCGGAGAAACATCCCCATAACAGGATATTACCACCTCCACGCTTTACTGTAGGAATGGTGGTATTTGGATGGTGAGTTGTATTTGATTTCCTCCAGACATATCGTTTGGTGTTGAGGCCACATAATTAAATTTTAGTCTCGTCTAACCATAATACCTTTTTCCACATGGCCTCAGAATCTTCAAGGTGCATTTTGGCAATACTGAATGTGGCCTTTTTTTGAGGAGTGGCTTTATTTCTTGCAACCCTCCCATATAAGCCACATTTGCGGATAATCTGTGGTATTGTTGTCACATGCACATAATGACCACTCTTTGTCATGAATTCTTGAAACTGTTTCAGAGTTTCTGTAGGCCTCTAGGTAACCTCTCTGATTAGTTTCCTCCTGGCTCTTTCATCCAGTTTGGAGTGACATCCTGATCCAGGGAGGGTCTGTGCTATAACAAATGCCTTCCACTTCTTAATAACAGACTTGACTGTGCTTCTAGGCATTGATAAAGCCTTTTAAAAAATGTTTTATCCATCTCCTGACTTGTGCCTGTCAACAACTTTATCCTGGAGATTCCGGTAACAGTGCCTTGCCACCCATTGTTTGCTTCAGTTGCACTACCAGAGACTGAAATGCTCCAGAAAAGCTTTTCTCATGCTGAGCTAATCAAAATGACCACCGCTGATCACAGTTGAAGGTCAAATGGCTTTGTGTGCCATTGAGAAGGTGATTAGTTACACCTGATTGAGTTTTGAGTCATTTTTAGGATTTTGAATTTTTAAAAAATGTTTCTGACATGTTGGTGTTATATCTTTCACTTGGCTGTTATGAGTTGCACTTTGTAAATACAGCTGGATAAAACAAAAACTGTGTCTGTCTTCATTTCAGGCTGCAAAGAAAAAAATGTGATTATTTTAAAGGCGGTGATTCTTTTCTATACCCATTGTATATTGTTACCAATAAGCAGCTCTAGCGAGAAATAGAATTTCATTTATCTGTGTTCATTATTATATTATTATACAGGATTTATATAGCGCCAACAGTTTGCGCAACGCTTTTCAATAAAGAAGGGACACAGTACAATTACAATACAGGTCAATGCAGAAGGAATAGGAGGGCCCTGCTTGTGGAGCTTACATTCTAAAGGGAGGTTAATTTTTAATTGTAGATGCAAAACTGGTTGCTGTGAGGCTATGCATAACGTGTTTATTCAGAATACATTGATTAATATAACATAGATAGAAACTTTTTTGCAAAGTCTATTGCAGAAATGCCTCAACATCACGTGGGGCATTATGTAATTTGGGGTGAAAATACTATGTTTATTGCATTGTAGAATTGGGTGTGATAAGAAAACCAGAGCTGATATTTGTAGATACAGTATATGATACCTACTAATGATGACTGGAGAGATACATAATGCCATTGCCAATACCAGTTTTCAAGAATGACCCATACAAAAATAAGATCTGTTCACCCACCACACAGAGAATGATACTGCTAGTATAAGGACTCCAATATACAAAAAAGCCTACAAGGGTATTATAACAATATCTGTTTCTACAGCCTGTTGTAAACAAATCGTCTCCCTGAAGTCTGATGACAAAGTACGAAAGCTTGGTTTGTTGTTAACTGTTCCCATTTCTATTAGGAAGCACATAATCACATCACAAGTGTGATCCAGAATTCTGACTCCCCTACTAACAGTTCCAGGTCCTGCATCGCTATGGTAACATGCCACATTGCCACAGTCATCACTGCCACCATTTTAATACTTTTATGCTGGCCATAGGTGCATTGAAAATTCATCTGGATCAGCAGGGACTGGCCATATTTCAATCCATATATGGCCGTTCCCATTTGACAAAAGTCAATATAATGATCAAAATCCATTGAATTAGTAACATTGGAAAACTGTAGTCAATCAGCGGCTGCAGCTGCTGATCAGTGTATTTTCACAGTGGGTGAGTCCCGCTATCAGTATACAATAGCACAGTGGGGAGGAATCCTCCATCTACCTTGCTTGTTTGAATAGGGGAATTCGTTCATTTTTTTCAATCAGCCCACCAGCTGATTGAAAAAAATGAGCCATGCACGGGCAGCCTTAGGCAATGAGTAGTAGATAAAACATGGCTTAGTATTTTACTTATAAAGAAAACCTGATCTGAGAGAAATACAGGTGCCGCCATGTTGACCTCAAACCTTCAGAAAATACCTGTTTGCTAGCTATCATGCTTGCCCTCTGGCTTTGGTAATGTCTGTAGCAATGCTATGAAAAAAGTATGTTTCTCAGAAGTTCTGGCAGCATGCTTGTTCTTGCACTTTAACCAGGACTGAATTTAGAACTCATGAGCCCCTCTGCCTACCTGACAGGGTCCCCCTCATCTCCCCCCACTTGGTGTTACTGCTGGTACTAGTGTGTGCAATGTGCGGAAACAGTATGTAATGTCAGTGCAGAGCAGTACATAGAGAAAGATCAATGCCCAGGGCAATGTAAGAAAAGGCAGTGAATGGTATGCATTGGCATGGCAGTAAACAGTATGTAGTGGCAGGACAGGTCAGTATGTAATGACAGGGCAGACAGTGTGCAGTGGCAGAGCAGTCAGTCAGCAGTATGTAGTAGCAGGATACTTTGTAGGGGTAGGGTGGTGAGCAGTATGCAGGGATAGGCACGGACCAAGGCTGTGGCGGACATTTTCCAAAGTACAGACCTTAGTGAAGGACACCAAGGTACATTTCAAATGAAAACCTTCAAAAACACTGTCTACTCTCTGGCCTAGTTTTACAAGTACAAATAAGTTTAAAATAGCAGGGCCATGACATGTACTGATGATTCTGCAATCATCATTAGGACAGGCTAGGCCCCTGCTAGTTGAACTGGTGATGAACTCATTCAGTAGAACATGAGCTGCTGTATCACTAGTAGTGCATAAGCTGCAGGTCTGTTTGATGTAGTGCCAAGCAAGTAAAGCAAATGCTTCGCTGAATACACTACATCAAACAGACCTGCAGCTTTAGTTGCTTAGCTATGGATTTTTTTTTGTGCATCCAAATCCTGGCCTGGGACGACTGGGTGGGTAGTCTGGTCTGTCTGGTACTGGCCTGGCAGGTGGGGCCTGTCTGGTACTGGCCTGGCTGGTGGGGCCTGTCTGGTACTGGCCTGGCTGGTGGGGCCTGTCTG
>BLSH010471766.1:115701-162749 GCA_018402905.1 Glandirana rugosa
AGGAGAGTTACCCTATGTCGTCTTTTTTCTTATGAGGAGTCGAAGTCGTTACTACGTACTGTTTGTTAGGCACGGGATGTAACGTTAACGTGGTAAACAGTATGATCGGTTTACACGGACCTCGTTTTACAGTCTCTTCGGATGGACATTGTGGGGAACGAACCGTAACACCAGTTTAGGGGGTCGGTGCTGCCATTGGTCTGAGACTGGTTAGGTGAGACCGCAACAGTGGTCTAGTGGTGTGTAAGGAACAGACGATGTAACATGTGTTTGTCTACCGGTCCTTGGAACGGAACGTTGTATTAACACCGACATATGACGAATGATTCACGGGACGGGACGGTTATGTTTAACGTACTGACAGGAGTGAACTCAGGAGAGATATACTAAAAAAAAAGTCCCGAGACGGCCGCGGACACCTTAGGCAGTGCTGGAGGACACTGGTGTCCGGGAGCGGACACCTTGCCGATCCCTGGCAGTATGTAGTAGTAAGTCAGTAAGCAATTTGTATTGGCAGGGCAGGGCACTTAGTAAGCAGTATACAGCCACAATTATGTTGCAAGGCAAGGTTCCTGGCCATCTGTTTGTGTACAATGTAGCAGACAAGGAATGTGTGGTGATCTGGTGACAACGCCAGAGTGGATTGGTCAGAGTCTGGTTACCGTCGTGGCTGGGGGATTTGACCACAATGCCAAGCAAGGGGTGTTACAGGTAGGCTTCTCTGACATTTTGCTCCAGGCACATTTGGCTAGTATGACAAATGGTGCAATTGCAATGTAGGGCACGGATTGTTTGTCATGCATCATTGCTGAAGCTGAGGAGTATTCTTTTTTCTGCTGTATCCCATTGAGAGGATTAGGTTTCACTAAGGTGAGGAGAAATATCCTTTTAGACAGTTGTCCCCAGAACAGGTATCCCATTGGAAAATGTATCCTCTATTCCTGTTCCAGAGTCAACTGTTGGATTTCTCATTTTGTTCTGTCCTAGTGCAAAACGTTTTGGTGTTAGATACATTTTAAGATGTCCCTGGAGCCCTATAAACCTTCCACATAAACCATCTGGGAAAAACCTTCACTTTGTTCTTTTCTGCACTTGATGATATAGAGTTAATATTCAAGCACCAGAAAACCAGTCATCCACTAGATTCTTAGTTTTGGCAGTTTTATAATGACATGTGTACATTCTTCCTTTTGTAAAACTGCCAGTAACATTTTGACTTAACTCTTTGTTCCTTGGATTCAAGAGCTGTCATTTCATCAGGCTCTGGGACAATGTGTTTTTAAAAAAAGAAAGAGTGACCTTCCCAGAATTGTAACATGGAGAGTGGCCAAAGCTGCAAGCTGATATTTTATAGATAGGTACAAAAAAAATTGTGCAGAACATGAAGCATGGAGGTGTGTGTATGGGGGGGGGGGGGGGGATGGGCAGGAAGAACGTATATAATAAAGGTTATTACCTTTCAAATTACACAACTTCTCACCCACATCTGTATAAAGCTCAGTTTAAAAGGACCTACCTATTTCATACCATTGTAAAAAGCTTTGAATGAAATCATTTCCATGGCTTTTAATGATATCCTGGTGTCTATTGGTGGAGTTGGGTGCTTTCAAATATTGCATGCTATTCTTCTTTTGGTACCTGTGGCCTTGTTATCTTGCCATAACCTTCTACAGAACTTCACCGGAGCTGTGCCTGATCACTACTGCAAACTTCCCTCTGCCAGAGTCATGAACAGCCATGATGAGACATGGCTTTTCAAATTGTACATCCCACTGGACAAGAACAAAAAGCCACAGAGGTGTGCCCGGTACCAAATTGTTGAAGGATTTCTGCCCAATGCCACAGTGCATCAGTGGGAAGAAATGGGCACTGAATTTTGCAAGGATGGATGGATCTATGACAGAAGTGTCTTTTCCTCTACAATTGTTACTGAGGTATGGAACCTGTTTTGTGGCCCGAACATTGCTCATAAGCAGTTTGCAGTTAAGATCTGCTTCTTAGAAAGCTCTATCTGCATTTTAAGACGAGGAAGCCTAGGGTAGACGTTGACATAGCCTAGGAAGTGTGAACTAACTTGTTTAGCTTGCTTGTGGTACAACCTATACAGTACAAAGCAGTAAAGATAGAGTCTATCTCTTTCTAAGGCAGTAGGGTAGCAGAGATAGAAATTACCCTCAGGCCCAATGAATTGAACTGACCCAGCTCTTTCACTGATTTAAGGATTAAAGATTTAAGGATGCAAATGAATATCAATGTATGAGGCAGAAAAAATCCACACCACTCATTATTAATAACACTTTTGAATACAAATATCTCACATGGTATAACAACATTTAAGACTATAAAAAGTCTTATAGCCAGTAAACACACCATGAAGACACTTCATTTGCAGCAATAAATAAATGGTAGAGACCATCTATATTCAATCAGATCTTTGGGCCTAATAGGGTTGCTAGGTTTGCTACCCCTTTGCTTTCCATTATCCCAAGTTAAATTATGTGATATTGTGTAAGTATGATGTATGAGGACAATGAGGTATTTTTGTGGTATGATAGCAGGTATTAGCAATACCAGTCAAGGGATGCTGGTACGCATTTTTCATTGTAGCCCAAAGAAATGCAGAAAATAGTCATCACTCTAACACATCGTTATCTGACAGATTCAATGTAAGGAGGAAGAGTAAAAAGTAAATGTCCAATTTATGTAATTCTGTAAAGTAAGTGTGATTAATTGTAATAAATGTAGAGGATTAGTTAAATCTGCAAGAAATTAGTAATTTTAAAAGAACAAGGTTGCCTTGCTCATAGGTGTGCACAGCCTATTGCATTAGGGTGTGCACCCAAATGTACTAAAACATAGATGGTGTTAGTAGGGCAGTGGATGGTGTCAGTAGTTGTCAGTAGGGCAGAGGTTGGTGTTATTAGGGTAGTTGACGGTGTCAGTAGTTTTTTGTTTTTTTTATTGTTTCTTACAATTTCTTTTAGGAGCCCTGTTTAGGGGCTTTGGGGAAATATCAGCAGAGAGAATCTGCTCTGCAGGGGGTGATTAGAGTGTGCCCAGACACACCCGGCACACACCCTGCGCACGCCTATGGCCCTGCTGCAAATGGGATAGTAGATGAATTCTGATCACTGTGTAGGAAAAATAAACCACGTGAAGAGATTAGAGAGTATAAGATGTGGTATGATATGCATAGGTATACAGTATGTTGGTGAAAACCATCTTCATCACTTATCACAGGAATCAACAAATATAATAAAAACTGAACTGCAGTTGTCTGTCTTTTTGCCTTTTGGAGTAGCCAGAACAATTGATGTCTGGTTGCTATGGGTTTTTGTGTTTTATGCATTATTTTTTGCCTTAAGTAGATAATTCTATTGGCAAAGAACTAAATGCAAAGTACTGTAATCAAAAGCAATCATTTAGAAACAGTTTTTGTTTTCTTATGACCACTGGGGTGCATTAAAGCATGCATGATAAGGTCAATTCTGTTGTGCATTACTGTATGTTGCAATAAGGCAGCTCGCCCATTATGAACAGCATGGTAACAGCCCAAAAACTTGATAAAACCCTTTTTTAATGCAGCATATCCCAACGCAATATGTGGGTTATTGGTGTATTGCTCACTACTGTTGGCCACTACTGTTACAGTGAGTGGGATACCATTCAAAATAATAGCAATTCAATGCACCAATGCAATTTTGTTTTTGTTTAGTTATCATTAAAATACTTGAGACTACTGACTGCATAACATTATAATTAATTTTGTAAAACAGCCTTACTTTCTGTAAAACCAAAGAGTTTTAATTAAGCTTTATGAATTTGCTGGTATTTTTGAGAAACAAATGCTAATTTCCAACTTTCACATTTCACAATATATGGTGAACCGTATTTTGCTATAAAGAGAAAATCCTTTAAAATACTTTTCTTTTCTTACAGTGGAATCTAGTTTGTAATCATAGCTCGCTGAAACAGATAGCACGTTCCATCTACATGACAGGCGTGCTTCTGGGAGCTCTAGTCTTTGGCAGCCTTGCTGACAAGTAAGTAAGTAATGTCCATGATAACAAGTAAAACACTGCATGCTCATGGTTATAGTACCACAAAATTCACAAATCATCTTGTTCTATAATCAAGCACAATAGTGTTCAATCAATTACTTGAATTCTGTAGGCTCTGATATTAAAGAAAATGAAAAATATTTTGACACTGGTTGTGATATAATTTTCATATCAGCCTTTGAACACTATAATAGTGTAACCAAAATTTCAATGGGGGAGAGTAATCAAAGATAAATTGAAATTATGCCTATAATGAAATTGTGCTCTGTATTAGGCAGCTTTATGTAGCTGTCCTGACCACTTACTAACTGCAAACTGGATTATGGGAAGAAGTTCTGATAAACACAAGTGTACCTACATATTGCATGAGTAAACCTGCTATGTACTACGCAATTATTTACAAAAACATTATGACTCATGTAAAGTCTACTGCTGGCTTCACACCTTAGTGTTGCGGTAACTCATGGAAAATTGTTCATAGTAAAGTGCAATCAGAGTTGCAATGTTTTCTTGTGATAGTCACCCAAACGCACCAGATGAGAAGAACGGTAAGTGTAACCAAATTACACAATGGGAGAGGTTAAAGGGACATGGTTAAATAAAACCTGAGCCACTGCATACATAGCGTACATATGCCACAGTCCTTCTTCCCACAAATTTAATTTGCTTTAATTATTGTGCCACGAGTGAGAGTCTAACAGACACATACAAACTTCATCCCTCTCTTTTGCACAGAGCAACTCTGATTCTCTTCTTGGGTCCCCTGCTGGCACTCCTGGTTCCCCCCACCACCACCGAGTGCCCCTATAGCAAGTGACTTGTTCCATTGACACACAGAGTGGGGCTTGGCCCCACTCCCTCCTCACTGGTTGTGATGGGCAGCAACAAGAGCCAATGCTATGTCTGAGCCAATGAATAGTGAGAGAGTTGCTGGATTGAGATTGGGCTCAGGTAGGTATAAGGGGGGCTGGGAGGGAGCTGCATACAGAAGGTTTTTTACCTTAATGCAGAGAATGCATTAAGGTAAAAAAAAACTTCTGCCTTTAGAACCACTTTCAGGAATAAATTGTATGTCATGTTCAGGAGAACATAAAATGCACAGCATGCAGGGGTTTGGAGTGCATAATGCACAGAGAGCAGGGATCAGGAGTATGCAATGCACTGAGAATAAACTAAATAGGCCCTGGTGTGTGTCCCTAAAAAAGGTGAGCTGTCCATCGCATCCCAACAATACATAAATCAATAGAGTGGCCCCAAGGAAAAAGGGATATTAGGGTGGATGCTCAAACCACACTATGTGTATAAAAAGTATGAATCATTTATTGGTAGACAGTAAAATACACATAATTTGTACATGTAGACAGACATATAAAATATACAAAGCAATACAAGATACGAATACCACACAGTGGGCAAGGTGGGTATGGCCCACCGTTGATTAAGACGTATGTCCCAACATGTTTCGATATCACAATAAATCTTGTATCATTCTCAGGGGAATATTGTATTGCCGAGAATATCAATTCTATGGAATAGAATGTACAAATATAAGTATAATAAAGACTATCAACAAAGTGAGGTACAAAACATTTTGGTAATACAGTAATACATGTGGTGAAGAGAGAGATAATTACACATTATACATATGCATGCCTGAGAGATGGTCCATGACAAAACAATACACACAAAGGAGGGGGCTCACCCGGATATGTAAAATATTCAGCGTAAGAAAAACTTTTCTCCAAATGTCCCACAGTGAGGATAGGAGATAGGCTCTAGGTCAGTATCAGAGCTGCAAACTGCAGATATACGTAGCTCTCCACAAGGACCGGATATACAAAAAAGGAAGAGAGGCTCCTAAAGGAATAGTGGGGAGACAACATGGGTAAAAAGGATGACTTAGATATAGTGGCAAAATAGGAAGGGTGTAAAAGGGAAAAGAAATAAAAATATCTTACGCCCAAGTCCACCACGTCCACATAGGTCAGGACCCTCAAAATATGAGTATTTCAGCCCGCAGTGCAGGTCGCCTTAAAAGGTCTTCCCACAGAGGGCCTGCCGAGGAGTGACCCTGCTCCAAAAAATATATATGAAAAGGGTCAACAATATATAGCACAAAGGGAGAAACAGGAATTGCTGGCGTGTCTAAGCAAATACCACCAAAGTACTGACCTGTAAATGTATATTGGAGCCTAAAACACAGCCTCGTCCAACATGGAAGCCATTCAAATGCTGGAACTGGGCAGAGACGCTGACCTGGGGGGTATGAATACCCCCTCCTAGTGAAATGGGCGGTGTCCCCAGATTACCAAAAGGCCCGGCCCAGAGATACATAGATCTCGGACCGGGCCCCTCCTGTGAATGCACAGGATAGTACACCATCCATCTCCCTGCTCCGGTCCCCCGGGCAGGCGGCGTCGGACGGAGCCGCGCATGGTCGAACGTAAAGCGTTCGTTGTGCAGCTCCATCAGACGTCACCCCCGCCGGCGCGCTCACATCAAACCAATCTGCCAGATGGAGGGGCGGAGGGACTGCCATGAGAGGCGCCTGGTTGGCTAGTCAGGCCCCACTAGCTGCGTGCAAGCTGAGGGGCCTATGCGCGCCGGGGGAGAAAACGTCTATAGGGACCCCTGGTGGTGACTGCCCATAACATCAATCCCCGATTGGGGAGACATGCAGGGCAGGCCAAAAACCAGCTAAAGGTGTACAGTAAAAAGTAAATTAAATAAATCCAGGGTGCCAATGTGAGATCAAATGTTAGGACCAGTCCCAGACATGCAGATGCATAAGGCAAAGCGTCACTAGGACATTGGGATACACGAAGCTATACAAACAGGAGAACTGGAGCAACAATAGCACACAGATCCTACGTCTGGAATTAGAAAAAAATAGGTAATTCATGAAAATGAGCACATATATAATAAGGCCTAGGTAGATACCAGTCATACCCATCCCAAGAGAGGAAAATATAACCAAGGGATTAAGGAGTAGTGATGACAAGACATGATAATAGTAAGTCTTTGTCAAACCCCCCGGAAGAAAATCCAGGTAAGAAGGGTTTGAAATTCATGGTGCCATTCAGGCCAGGTGGCATTGTGGCGTTGAGATTCAGAATCCACCGGAGCTTGCGCTGGAGGAGGACCTTGTCAAAGTCACCCCCACGCGGGCTCGGATGGATCCTGTCCAGGACCACAAATCTGACCCTCGGGCAGATACCCTGGTGGACTATAGCTACAGGTCGACCCAAAGGGGTGTCCTGGTCACTTTTTTTCATATTAGAACTGTGGCGTAAAGCCCGTTGGGAGAGTTTTTGAATGGTCTTACCCACATAGAAACAGCCATAGCTGCATGTAAGTAAATATATTACTCCCTTGGTCTGGCAATTTGCGAAGCGTCGGGGACAATGAGGTTTATTGTTAGGTACAATTATATGAGATCTAGTATTCACTGTGGACTAGCCTATTGCCCAAGGAGGTTTCCCTCCGGTAGGTAATCATGGGATTGGGAGGGGACAAAAGGACCAACATGAGGATCCATGATCAGCAAATGGCAGTGTTTTTTAAGGATGGATCTGATCTGCTTGTGTTGGCTATTAAATTGCGTAATAATCCTAGGTATGGGCTCTTTTTTGTTTGTATTTTTAGGTCTAAATAGGATTTCCTGTCTGGATCTCCTCTCTACTTTGTTAAATGCCCTCTTCAGGCATCGATGGGAGTAACCCCGTTGTGATAATCGTGTCTTGAGGGTTCTAGCTTCCTGATAGTATATATCATCCTTTGTACAGTTCCTCCTGATTCTTAAGTACTGACTGAATGGGATGGAATCTATCAAGGGTTCCGGGTGTGCACTAGATGCATGGAGTATGTTGTTACCCACAGTGGGTTTGCGAAAAAGTTTACAGGAAAGTGCTCCATCAGAATCCTTGCAGATTTTAACATCCAAAAATGTAATTTCGCATGGTGAAAACTCATGGTAAAAGTTAAGTTGGAGGAGCTGCGATTCAGCGATTCAACAAACTGCCGTAATGCATCCGTTGTGCCGCTCCAAAGGAGTAGCACATCGTTAATGTAACGGTACCACATAAGTATGTGGTCCGTCCATTGAGCTAATTTGTCATTGGAGAAAATAGACCGTTCCCACTCCCCCAGGTACAGGTTGGCGTACGAGGGGGCACACAAAGTCCCCATCGCCACGCCCTGCACCTGGAGGTAGTGGGAACCGGCAAATGTAAACACATTGTGATGGAGTATAAATTCAAGTGCCAGTAGGATAAAATCGCTGAAGGGCAACTCGGTTTGATACATCTGTGAAAGGATGTGTTTGATGCACGCAAGTCCTAGCTGGTGAGGGATGGAGCTGTATAGGGCCTCCACATCCTCGGCGACCAAAATGGTAAAGCCGGGGACGTGGATGCCCTCTAGGACCCGTAACACTTAGATATCTTAGATATCACCTGACTTAGATATCACCTGGTTGTGGTAAGCACTGTCTACCATTGCATAAAATTCAGAGTTGAATTTTTCCACAGCAGCGGGTTCAATGGGGCGTTACCAGTCACGGTTGTTCAGTATCTTGGTACACATCAAGACATATTTATTATCGTCCATAATGACGCTATTGCCCCCTTTATCTGAAGATTTTATGACAATAGTATTGTCTTGAGCAAGTTAGACAGTGCAACTCTCAAACCAGGTGATAAATTGTCAACTCGTGGGGATTTAGTGTGTAGTTGTTTAATGTCATGAGTAGTCATCTTAAGAAACTGGGCAACCCCCTGATTCGAGCTAGGGTTGGGGTACATTTTAGATGGTTTCTTTAGGCCTGAGGGTTTGTGTCTGGCTGGGGGCCTGGTCGAGGGATTGTCCTGTCCAGCCTGGCGCAACAGTTCCTCAAGGTCAATTTGATCAATCAGGTCAAAGGGTTGGCTCTCCTCAAATAGAGATTGTAGGTTCTTGAGTGCTTGTTGTTCACTAAAAGTAAGGGGTTGGCCATCAAAGGGTGTGTCTTTAGAAAACTGACACTGCAGTAATATTTTTTGAGTGAAAAGGTGAAGATCTTTAATAATGTCAAATTTGTCCAAAGGTTGTGAGGGACAGAATGTCAACCCTTTTATAAGAACAGTGTATTCATCAGGAGAAAGTGTACGGGATGACAGATTAACAACGTGAAACTGTGCATCTAAGTTATCTAGTTGTTGAGCGGGAGTATTGTCTGGGGAATTGGTGTCCCTTGTTTGTGGACTAAAAAAATATCAGGAATCTTAGGAAAGGATTGGGGAAGAAGATTAGACCCATCACCAGCTGGGACCACCGAAGGTGGACCCGATACATCACCTCGTGAATGTGCAGAAGGTAAACGGGAAGTGAAGCCAGGGGTGGCACCCCTAGATTCAGTGACCCGAACTTTGGACATATTGTCAGTAGGAGACCCTTCACCCCGACGGCGTCGCTTAGGTCGTCTCTGACGTCTTGACCTGTTGGAAGAGTACTGTAAAGATAAAGAGGATATAGAAGAATTTTCCGAGACAGATACTGATGTATGTTTGCTTCTGGAAGGTAAATGTGTATGTTGTAAAGGTTTATGGGGAAGCTGTTTGGAGGACCACTTATAGGCCCTTCCCTCCCTGAACGCTTGCTTATCTCTAAGCAGCCTTTTCTCTTTCTTTAGCATAAGTTGTTTATTGAAGTTCTCTAGATGTTCTTTTAGCTTACTATTTAATTCTGAGTAGAGTGCATGGGATTGAAATGGTATCAGTTGTTGGTAAAACTGGTCGATATTAGAATCAATATCCCCCATACGTTTAACGTATTCATTTTTCAATAGCTGCATCATGCCTGATGAGCAGCCATTAAGATTTCCCATGCTATCTTAAACTCAGGACTAATGTCCTCAAAGGAGGGGAAAATCGGGACCCTCAACCCAAGAGGGTTCAGACCCTCCTTTGTGTAATCATCTAAAAGTTTTGATATGCCAATATAGGGCAGATTTCTTCTCTAGCCATCTTGTGAATCCAGAGAAAATAAAAGTAATCTCAGTTTGTGCAGCTTCCTTAATGTTACAGTCTTGTTGAAGTTGAGTAATAAACTCATCCCAACCTTTGCCCTGGTAATTCATCCTAACACAGAAACTCTCTCTTTCAACACAAGGGGAAAAGGGAAAAAGGAAAACCACACAACACTGGGGGGGTCTCGGGGCAAGGGGTATTTACTACCCAAAAACAGAGAATAAACTAAATAGGCCCTGGTGTGTGTCCCTAAAAAAGGTGAACTGTCCACCGCATCCCAACAATACATAAATCAAGAGAGTGGCCCCAAGGAAAAAGGGATATTAGGGTGGATGCTCAAACCACACTATTTGTATAAAAATGATGAATCATTTATTGGTAGACAGTAAAAAACACATAATTTGTACATGTAGACCGACATATAAAATATACAAAGCAATACAAGATACGGATACCATACGGATTAAGACGTATGTCCCAACATGGATGGCGTACTATCTTGTACATTCACAGGAGGGGCACGGTCCAAGATCTATGTATCTCTGGGCCGGGCCTTTTGGTAATCTGGGGACACCGCCCATTTCACTAGGAGGGGGTATTTATACCCCCCAGGTCAGCGTCTCTGCCCAGTTCCGGCATTTGGACAGCTTCCATGTTGGACGAGGCTGTCTTTTAGGCTCCTATTTACATTTACAGGTCAGTACTTTGGTGGTATTTGCTAAGACATGCCAGCAATTCCTGTTTCTCCCTTTGTGCTATATATTGTTGACCCTTTTCATATATATTTTTTGGAGCAGGGTCACTCCTCGGCAGGCCCTCTGTGGGAAGACCTTTTGAGGCGACCTGCACTGCGGGCTGAAATACTCATATTTTGAAGGTCCTGACCCCTGCCCTATGTGGACGTGGTGGACTTGGGCGTAAGATATTTTTATTTCTTTTCCCTTTTACACCTTTCCTATTTTGCCACTATATCTAAGTCATCCTTTTTACCTATGTTGTCTCCCCACTATTCCTTTAGAAGCCTCTCTTCCTTTTTTGTATATCCGGTCCTTGTGGAGAGCTACGTCTATCTGCAGTTTGCAGCTCTGATACTGACCTATCTCCTATCCTCACTGTGGGACATTTGGAGAAAAGTTTTTCTTACACTGAATATTTTACATATCCGGGTGAGCCCCCTCCTTTGTGTGTATTGTTTTGTCATGGACCATCTCGCAGGCATGCATATGTTTGTGTAATTATCTCTCTCTTCACCACATGTATTACTGTATTACCAAAATGTTTTGTACCTTACTTTGACGATAGTCTTTATTATACTTATATTTGTACATTCTATTCCATAGAATTTATATTCTCGGCAATACAATATTCCCCTGAGGAAGATACAACATTTATTGTGATATCGAAACATGTTGGGACATACGACTTAATCACTGGTGGGCCATATTCACCTTGCCCACTGTGTGGTATCCGTATCTTGTATTGCTTTGTATATTTTATATGTCTGTCTACATGTACAAATTATGTGTTTTTTACTGTCTACCAATAAATGATTCATACTTTATATACACATAGTATGGTTTGAGCATCCACCCTAATATCCCTTTTTCCTTGGGGCCACTCTCTTGATTTATGTAATGCACTGAAGCTGAGGTCAGGAGTACATAATGCAGAGTGCAGGGCTCAGGAATACCTATAGCATTGAGTTAACAAGCCGAGAGTGTGTAAGTTGCAGGATGCAGAGGTCAGGAGTGCATACAGTACAGAGTGCAGGGCTCAGGATAACATAACACACAGAGTGCAGGGCTCACGCATGCATAAAATACAGAGTGCAGGAGTCAGGAGAGTGTAAAACACAGGCCAATGTACAGAGTACAACCAAATTGCACAGAGTGCAGGGGCCAGGAGTGCATGATACACAGAGTATGGGGTTCACAAGTGCATAATGCAAAGAGTTAAGGGATCAGAGTACATATTGAGTGTCGGGGTCAGGGGTACATAATTCATAGAGTACATGGGTGTAACGCACAGGTCAGTATACAGAGTACAACCAAAAATGAACTCCTCCTCCTAGTACAACTCCCCCTAAGCCCATAACCCCCACAGTACAGATATCCTCCAACAGATCCAATCTCCCCTCAGGACAGATTACCCCTAGAGCTTTACCCCCCTCTCCCAGCAAGGACCCCTACACCTAGAACACCCCCTCAGTACAGACTTCCCTAGTACAGAGCACCCCCTCAGAACAGACCCCCACCCAGCCCCTCCCCAGTACATAATTCTCTCCCAGTACAGACTGCCTCCTTGCCCATCAATACAGACCTCCCCTTCCACAAACTTAATCACCTGTTGCAATGGAGACCTCAGGTGCAGTTAACAGTGAGTTGAAGTCCACCCCTCAGCTGTGCCATGTTTCTGTAGAACTGCAGCTGTCAGGCTGTCAGAAGTGGCACTGTAGTGCAAATGCCACAGACATTGCAGTGCCATGAAGAAAACAAAGAAAAGTGTTGGCCAGTCTAAGGCTTGAGACCCAAGCTTGCAACTGGATGTTGGGCACATGCCCTGGATCCCTGGCGCTAGCGAGACCCATGTCCAGGTTTAGCTCTGTTGTGCATTGGCAGCCTATTCAAAATGAATGAGCTTCTTTAATGCAATGCACATTAGTGTGTGGTAACACATCACAAGGCACCACACATATGTGGGCCCTAAAGGTACCACCAGACATCTAAAAATATTTCAGATCTAGCTTTTTACGGTTGGATTGGGGAACATTCATAATGTTGAAGGCCTTTATTAACATCCCCTGCAGGGTTATCTTTTGGGCAAAACGCAATTGGTCAAGGTGAATCTTTCTCAACCAGAGATAATTGTTATTGTATCCCTGAAGAATGGGTTTGTGTCTAGAGCAGTGTTTTTCAACCCCAGTCCTCAAGGCGCCCCAACAGATCATGTTTTTAAGGCTGTCCATTATTTTGTACAGGTGATTTGATCAGTTTCACTGCCTTAGTAATTACCACAGCCGTTTCATCTGAGGGAAATCCTGAGAACATGACCTGTTGGGGCGCCTTGAGGACTGGAGTTGAGAAACACTGGTCTATAGTGCTCCACTCTTCATAAGAATAAGCTTGCATGTTTTCCTGATGCAAACATGCATAACTGTAGAAAGATCTTATATTAGAAAGATCAGTCACTGATTAGATTATGCATATTGGTATATTATAGATGAGATGATTACCATTGAGTGCTTAAAGAGGAACTGCAGTCTGCTCACATAATTTGTAATAAAAACATCTTTGCCATTCTGAAGCTTCCTTCCAACCACTTTGCATATCATGTTATATATACTGTGACTCTGTACTTGCCAAATATGCTGCAGAAATCTCCCTCCACCAAGTCTGGCTGCATCCATTTTAACTGTGGGCAGATGAAGATGCTGCCTGTTCACTTACTGGGTTTACACAGATACACAGAGGCACAACTCTAGCTTTGCAGCTTTCATTGGCCCTCTTATGATTCATCCCTCTCCTTTCCTGGCAGAGAGCTGTGCATGATGTCAAACGCCAAGGCATTTTATCAGACACGAAAGAGGAAGTGGGCTGTATAAGGTATTTACTGGCAGAAAAATGTTTTACTATCCAAAGTTAAAACAAGGGCAGAAGATTTTATTGATGGAAAGATGAAAAAATGACTGAAGTTCCGCTTTAAATTGCTCAGTTGCAAAATATTAAAATCAACCCTGTAGTTTAGCTCTAAAGGTGATAATTATACCCTTATAAAGTATACTTTGAATCACTTCTTGTAATAAACAGATGCTGTATAGACAAGAAATAATGATGCTCTCTCTGTATATTGAAACAGTTCACGCAGGCCAGAAAATAAATAATCTGTTCACTATGAATGCACTGAACTGGAAAAGGGAGAACACACATTTGTAAATGAGGGGAGAAATTTCCATATCTGATAGTGCTAAGAGTGACAACCATCAGATATTAATAACTCTTGGTGACAGAGTTGTATATATATTTTATACGTAATCCTATTTCTCTGTACTAATCAAGGTTTTGCCATGATAATGTATTTCTCTATTCCAATTTCCTAGGGTAGGCCGAATGGAGATCCTGACGTGGTCATACTTGCAGATGGGTGTAGCTGGCACTTGTGCTGCATTTCTGCCAACCTTCGATGCCTACTGTGCATTCCGCTTCCTATGTGGTGTGGCTTCCTCTGCAATCTCTGTCAATAGCATCTCTTTAAGTAAGTGCATTCACTTATCACAAAGCTTTCATTCAGAACCATTACACATTTGGTAGTTTAATATGGTTTATAAAGATGTGTTAAGCAAAAATGACCACCAGGTTTGGATGTCTTTCAGCATACATGTGTAGCGCTTACCCAACTGAATATGTACCCAGGTCTCCCACAATAGCACAGAGGCTGCCAGTCATGCAAGCTCAGTCATATACACACTGACAATTCAGTCTAGGGCAGTGATGGCGAACCTTGGCACCCCAGATGTTTTGGAACTACATTTCCCATGATGCTCAACTACACTGCAAAGTGCATGAGCATCATGGGAAATGTAGTTCCAAAACATCTGGAGTGCCAAGGTTAGCCATCACTGGTCTAGGGGATGACTTTTCAGTATTTATTGCTGAAGAACTGCAACAGGGCAGGGGTTTAGGGACACAGGATATTCCAAATTGATCGATACCAACAATAGGCAGAAAAACTTCTCTCTAATACTTCCATTAGGGGCCTTTCTGAAGGTAACAGGGAATGGCCAGTATATCTACAACCCTACAGCAGCAGTCCATATAGCAAACTCTGGCACCTAGTTCCCTTCTGGTACTTGCACAACTAATAGTCCACAGCAAGGTTTTTATTCACAGTGTCCCAGAAGCTGCCTGTCACCCAGCAACCACAGATAGAACCTCAGTGAGTGAGATAACAAGATCCTTCTCCAGACCAGGACTTAAGACAGTGCCCCCCAGCAAGTATATTCCTTTGGTAATCTTTTTCCAGGCTCTCAGCTCATCAGCTGCTAAAGTTCAGACTGCAGTCTCTTGTCTCAGTGTTCCTTCTGTTAGGGGCAGCAGTCCCAGGAGGACTGGAACACACCCTGATGAGAAAACCACACTCTGGCAAGTCTTCCTAAACATTTTCACCTCCCCAGCCACCTTCTGGTTGCCTCTTTCCACGAAATGACTAGGGCGCGATAAATATTTACACTGATCATTTGAATCTCCCTGCCCTATACTCTGGAAACATCTTTCAGAGGAAGGAAGGAGGAATCAAACTCTAAGCTCAGGAAACCCTGAACAGACCAGATCAATCACTGCTCCACTCACTACAATCGAGCCAAAAACTACATTTAATATAGCAGCCTAACTGCAGGAGGAGGCTACACGTGAATATACCAGTTGCTCAATCTGCTTGAATAAAAAGTAATTTTAAGAACACAGGGGAAAATATCTAAGAGTTTTAATATATATTAAAGCTGAACTCCAAACACATTATTAAATACATTACAACTGCTGCTTTACACAGGATTAAAGGAGGCTGTTATCAGGACAGGTCCAGATAGTTATGCCAGCTCAATGCAAACATGCTTTGAATGCTTGTTACAATAATTCTCTGCCATAATTACCAGTTCTGTTCCTGTTCACATAGGAGTTTTTGTCCATCATTTGCATTCTTCATTACCCTTTTTGGCATCCTTTATATGACCACCGCCTCATAATGGCCACAGCATGTGTACAGAACCAGGACTGCATATCTCACCAATATCTATCTAGAGGTTTATAAGAAATTGTCAGTTGGTTTAACTCTTCAGAAACTACCAAAAACTGAAATATCATTTTAAGTGGACCGACCCTTTAAATGGTAGTTTTCTACACATCCCCTGAAAAAAAAACCTGCTCAAATAAATTGTGGGATGTGAATGATGTCCTCCAATGTTCTAGGGCTGCGTGTAGTCTAACTCATCTCATTGTTCCCCTAAGTACTAGAATGGATGCCCAAAGATGGGCGCACACTGGCTGGAAACTTCTTTGGTTTCTCATACTCTTTTGGACAGTTGGTTCTGTCTGCTATGGCGTACAAGATCAGAGACTGGAGATTTCTTCAGTTTGCTGTCTCAGCTCCATTTTGTATCTTCTTCATCTATTCCTGGTAAGACCTCACTTGTTATGTTTACTAGATTGAACATTGGCAGATAATGTTCAGAGTAAATTCAATTATTATACTACCCTCTGCAATCTTTCTGTTTACCATTTAGGTGGTTACCAGAATCTGCACGATGGCTAATTCTCCGGGATGAGCCAGAAAAAGCTTTGAAACACCTTCGAAAAGCTGCCACTGTTAACGGGAAACAAAAGGAAGGAGAAAAATTAACTGCACAGGTAAGTAAAGTAGGTACTTAACAGGGAAATATGGATACTAGACACTTACTGAACTGAATCCTGACCAAGGACATGAATGGATTGTCTAACATCAAGTTCCATTTATGAGCAAGCTCTAAGCTATCTGTTTTTCTACAATAAGTAGCTGTAATAATAGTAATCACCATGATAATGATAACAGTAGTATAAAGTGTATTGCAGCTTGTCAGCTTCTGTCATTGTGAAAATAGGATATCTTTATAGTCTAGAAGTCAGTCCACTTTCCTCTGCATCATAATCTACCATCATAGGGTAAATGTTGATCCAATTTTATGTATAGACATTTTAGACATTGTTTTCAGCCAATCTTCACAATCAATGTACTTGTTCTTCTGATAGATGCTGTGCTCTGAGATGCAGAAAGACATCCTGATAATAAAAGCATCACACTCAGTGTTTGACCTTGTCCGTACTCCGACTATGAGGCGCATGTCCCTGAGTCTCATTATAGTTTGGTAAGACTTACACGTACGCAGACTTTTTCCATAGGGCAAAATCAAAAGTGCAGTAATCTATAGAAACAAAGCATGAAATATTTTCATTGATTTGACTGATCTTGTACAACATTGCTATTTGCATTATGTTATTAAATAAGAACAGGGAGGGCTAATTAGACAGCGTGCACAGGAAACAGGACAGCTTTAAATGTCTGACATGATCAACATTAAATGATACTAACAGTACAAATTGTATTTTTTTAAATTAACAAACATGCTATAATTACCTGCTGTGTGGAATGGTTTTTCACTGATCAGGCCCAATTCTCCTCTTCTTGGGTCCCCCACTGGCGCTCCTGGCTCCTCCCCCATGCCGAGTACTCGATCGCCCCTGACCCCTGCTCCATGTGGCCATAAAATACAGAGAGTGGGGCCTGACCCTGCTCCCTTCTCACTTGCTGTGATTGACAGCAGTGGGAACCAATAGCTCCTGCTGCTATCTCTGAGCCAATGAGGAGCTGCTCTCATGCACATTGCTAGATTGAGATCAGACTCAGGTAAATATAACTGGGGGCTGGGGGGGGGGGGTGCAGAAAACTGAAGTTTTTTACCTTTATGCATAGAATGCATGAAGGTAAAAATCCTTCAGCCTTTAGAATCACTTTAATTTTTCTGCACTTAATGAGAAGATAAAACCAAGGACTTACAATGGAGTATTTAACAGACTAAAAGGGAGCAAATAAGAGATGTTCATTGTTGCGGTTTATATTCAGTTTCATCTAGGGTGCATTATTTCCATATATGTGCTGGGTAACATGAATTGTGTTTAAAGCGGAACTTTACCCATTTTTGCGAGGTCCTCACGCTTCTCTCTTGCCCCCCCCCCTTTATACATTGCCGAAAAAAATATTTGATAAGTAAAAACTTCTTTTTTACTTGCTAAACCCTAGCCTAGGCCAGGGTGGCATAACACCAGAGACAACACGGCATGTATGTGCATGTGGGAGATCTTGGAAACTGCCTCCTGGGATGGCTGCGTCACACATCATGCCATTTGCAATATGACTGATGTCATATATTGCTATATGACATAATATATGAGTTGCCCTACACGTGGGGGTACCTTTTGCCATGCACGCACTCATCAAAGCCCGGGAACAGGCAGGGCTGCATTCTTGTGAAAATCAAACATTATTGCAGAACCCTGGCTTAGAGATGAGCCATTCACTGTAAAGGTGCTGTCCTGTGTCACTACACACTTCTTGTTGTTGTATGTTTCATGTAGGAAGGACACTGCTGAGCCTGTGCCCTCTCTACCAGTCCAGTGTGCCTTTCCCCTCTATCTCGCAGTGACAGAATGGGGCCCCGCCGAGCACCTACCGTGGACCTCATGCATGCTCTTACTTAACCCCCTCACTCTCCTGTACCATGCTGCCAGGGACAAGGGGTCTTTGTACCAGGTGTTCGGTCCCGGGAAAGGAGCCCAATACTGGTTAACCCTTTCCGTATCTGGGCCGGTTAATTTACTTGCTATATCAGAACCCACACTTGTAGGCAACCTGTCTACAGGCAGAGTAGGCACCAGCCTATGGGCCCCATGCTGTTTAAGGGCCCTCTGCCAACATATCAATATAATATTAATTTGATCTTGAAAGAGAACTACAATGAAGCTTTCTTAAATTGTTTACAAAAGATTTTAAAAAATTAATCAACTCAAAAAAACAAAAACTTTACACTAAAAACGCTATAAAGAAAATACTGTATACATGTAATGTACCCGGCAAAGTTAAAGTATATCAACTATAGACATCGGGTTCACAGCTTGTCTCTTAAAAGCTCATCTTCTTTCAGCTGTCAGTTTGTAAAAAATGTTGGTGCAGCCTAGGTATGTGTAATGTACAATAGTGATGTTCATCTATCTCCATCTATCGGCCAATGTGCACACAACTTAAGTCAATGTTATCCCACTAGAGCAAGCACATGAGAAACCTCCATAAACCTGCGAGAGGGGTCCCAAGGTTTCAACATAAGAGGTTCCACAGAGTTTAATTTGGCACAGGCAATGGCATACAGTTCTGTACCTTGTACTGCTTTTATTCTGTCTGTTTCTAGGCATAGAATAATTTACAATCTGTACAGTGTATACCTATCTGGTGTCTTTATACTCATATGAGCTAGGGATATTTCAGTTTAAATTTAGCTTCCACTACTAATTGTTAATTAGGTCACATTGACTGCAGGTAATGCAGAAAATTAATAGTTTGGGGCTACCTGTATGTAATACAGAAAATTAATAATTTGGGGTTACGTGTACCACATTCAAAACAGGAAAAGAGAGACTAATAACAACATTGTTTTTCTCATGTAGGTTTTCAAGTAACTTTGCCTACTATGGGCTGAGCATGGATCTGAAGGACTTTGGGCTTGGTGTGTTCCTAGCGCAGGCACTGTTTGGTGGTGTAGAAATGATTGCGAAGCTCATAGTGATGTTGGTGATGACCTTGGTGGGCAGACGAGTCATGCAGTTTGCTTCCCTGTTCATGGCTGGAGTAATGGTTGTATCTTACAGCTTCATGTCTCAAGGTGACCCATCTAAATTAAATAACATTTTTTAATAGTAAATCATGGATGTAAATAATAAAGAAATGATATTGAGATGTTATCTTTTACATAAAAAATTAAGTTAAATATAGTGAATGCACTAAATTTCAAGGCTATTAAGCAGCAGTGTTGTATACTTGTGCATATCAAATAGCACTCTAAGCATAAAGTAAGGTGATAATCATCATTTTCTAGTAAACACTATGCTCATGCATCCTAAACCATCACTTTTATCGGCTGTTGTCAATGGCTAACCTGTAGACTGACTATACCGGAGATCTATCGGGTGGGGAATGTAAGATGGTAACCTGGTAGTTCCAAGGCTGCACAGAGTTGCCAATGACTGGAATATATGGTTGGCTGAGGGGAGAAAAACATAATGTTATGGCAGAGTAGAACAGAATGCCATGTGTACACCACACCTGAAACAACTTGAGAATGTTATGTTAATGGGGTTTTGCTACATGAAATAATATAGGCAATTCTATTTAAGAACCTCTGCAGTCTTTGCACCCTTTGTAGCAATATGCAAACCTGAATGCTGCCATGTAGATGTAATTACATTCACAGAACACCAGTATATCTAAACATGCATAAGACATGCATAAGACAAACAGATCCGCAGTGATCAGCCCCAAAAGCACACACTTCTTCAGTGACCACCTCCCCACCACCATGCACTTCACCACTGACCACCACTAAACTGACATGCACTTCTCCACTGACCAGTGTGACCACTATTGCACCAACATCCACTTTTCCACTGACCACCACAGCACTAATACATACTTCTCCACTGACCACTACAATAGTGACAGCACCTTCTCCAACGACTGCCACTAACCTGATGTGCACTTCTTCATAGAAGACCCACTGACCACCACTGTACTAACACACACTTCTCCAGTGACTGTACCAATGTCCAATTCTTCACTAAACACCACTGTAGGTATGTCCACTTTTCCACTGAAAATCACTGTTCCAATGTCCACTCCTCAACTAACCACCAATGTATCAGCTCATACTCCTTCACTGACCAGCACTGTAATGATGTGAACTCTCCTACTGATCATCACTGTAATGATGTGCACTTAATCACTGGCCACTACTCTACAAGCAGTTACTTCTCCACAGACTATCACTTTGCCAATGTGAAATCCCCCAATGACTACCAAGATACTGATGCCCATTTCTCCACCCACCACCACTGTACTGATGTACACTACTCCACTGACCACCACTTTACTAGCCACTGTGAACCAACGCAATACTCCACTGATCACACTGTGCTGATGCACACTTATCCACTGACCAACACTGTCCCAACGTATGTGCCTCCACTGACCACCACTGTGTTTACACATCACTTACTGACCACTGTGAGCCAGTGCAATACTCCGCAGACTAGGGGCATTGCTAGGTCTACAAAAGATCTGGGGCTAGAGCCCATAGCAGCAAAGTAGAGTCATACACTTGAGCGGGCATACACATGTATATAATATACATGTTTGCATGTGTGCGTGTATATATATATATATATATATATATATACACACCCTTACATCAGGGTCCCCAGAGAGCCCCCCCATTTACATCAGTATCCCCAGAGAGCCCCTTCCTTACAACAGGGTCCCCAGAGAGGCCCTTCCTTACATCTGGGTCCCCAGAGAGTCCCTTCCTTACAACAGGGTCCCCAGAGAGGCCCTTCCTTATATCAGGGTCCCCAGAGAGCCCCTTCCTTACATCAGGGTCTCCAGAGAGCCGCTTCTTTACATCAGAGTCCCCAGAGAGCCCCTTCCTTACATCAGGGTCCACAGAGAGCCTCTTCCTTACATCAGGGTCCACAGAGAGCCCCACCTTACATCAGGGTCCCCAGAGAACACCCCTATACATCAGGGTCCCCAGAGAACCTCCCCATATATCAGGGTCCCCAGAGTTTCTCCCCATACATCAGGGTACCCAGAAAGCCTCCCCATACATCAGGTGGAGGCGAGGGCCGAGCCAGAGCCCGTGCTACCACGGCTCAGTCTGCCCCTGCCTCCTGCATTCCGAAACGAGACATACCTGCAAATTGCAGAACTGCACCCACCCAGTAAGAGACTCCAGGCTATAGGCCCCAGACTCGGGGCTGTAGCCCCAATAGCCACCCCCTAGCAACGCCCCTGCCGCAGACTATGACTCCCACCAGACACTTCCCCACTGACCACCACTGTATCAGCAAAGTGTTTTGCTAACCAATACCTTACTGATACACTTCTCCACTGACCACTGTGAATGTAACAAGACATATCTCTACTGATTGCTGCCATAGCAATGGTGTACAAACTGCTACATTATAAACATTGCGCTACACATTATACTCCTCAGACTGCTGAACTCCATATCTATTTAATCTCATTCAACAAAAGGGCAAGCTTTTGCTGGTTTCTGAAAAAAATACTGCAGTATCATCTATGACTTCTAGTTTTAAGCTAGACGTCCAAGTTCCCAAACCAAGAAAAACAGAAGTTTTGGAGAAGAAACATTATTCCTCTTAGATACTTGAACGCTTTAAGCACAAGTAATTTTTCTGATTAAAAAAAAAATATTTACATTTTAATTACTTTCTACAGAAAGATGTGAGGCATATGTTAAATGTGATGACATCCCTGCTAAATTAAAATATTCTCTAGGGTTTCTTTAGTATCTAATCTTTAAATTAGCAATTAGCAATAATCAGCTTTTATGTTCCTAATACAAGTGGTAAAGTGGAAGCAGATATATTATTGCTTAATGGACATTAATACAATAGCAAGAAGTATATGTAAATTGTGTCAACCCCGCCCCTGAAGAGCAGCCTGTTCATAATTATCAGTATTTTTACTTGTAGATAAGACTCTGCTGTGTACAGCCCTGGCAGTGACTGGAAAAGCTTTCCTGGCATGTGCTATAACTTGCATGTACTTGTATACTGGAGAGCTGTATCCTACAGAAATAAGGTAAGATTCCTGTGAGTAACCTTGTGTAGCTATAAATTAATATGGGCAGAGGATAAATGCTAGATGGATTTACATGCATTGTGTTTTGTGACCCACAGGCAAACTGGAATGGGTTTTAGTGCTATGAATGCTCGTCTGGGCTCTGCTGTTGCCTCTATTCTGCATCTAACAGGAGATTTCTCTTTTACAATACTTCCTATGATGTTCGGAATCTCTCCTATTATTGCAGGCTTTTTCTCCTGCTTCCTAATGGAAACCAAAGATTCCCACTTACCTGACACTATTAATGAAGTGGAGAACAGGTGAGTTCTACTTTTCTCCCTTTGCTAATTATCTCACGTCCCCCTTTGCTTAGCTTTGGGATGGAGTCCTTTGTTAATCTCCTTTTTTCTGGGTAAGTGGCAAGCAACACATTCTTACCATTACACAACTCTAAAAGAAATATACAGAATTGGAGTGGTAGTTATTTCTAACCCCATCACCAATCATGTAGCTTAGAGTTGTTTGGACTGCCTTGTTATTAGTTAGACCAAAGTGTCATAAAATGACAGATCTCCAATCATTTATGATGTATTATGTGAAATATGCAGGTCAACTGGACACAAATTCACAAAACTAAACTGGAAATATTGCAATAAATTGCATTAATAATCAATCATTACAGAGGACAGATTAATTACTCTATAGCTACCAGTGGAGGCTGGTGAAGTTTTAGGATGGGGGGGGGGGGGCGCCAGGCCCCACCCTTCCTTTTTACCACTCCTACTTCTCATAAGCCCCACCCCTTATAGAATCCACCCACTCCATCCGCTGTATTCCACATATTGTGTTAGGAGTATACAGCTCAGCATCACAGGTGGGGTATATTGCAGCCAGTAACACAGTATGCAGCCAGTACACAAGTATTGTAGCCAGCCAGTACACAGATATTGTAGCCAGCCAGTACACAGGTATTGTAGCCAGCCAGTACACAGGTATTGCAGCCAGCCAGTACACAGGTATTGTAGCCAGCCAGTACATAGGTATTGTAGACAGCCAGTACACAGGTATTGTAGCCAGCCAGTACACAGTTATTGTAGCCAGCCAGTAAACAGGTATTGTAGCCAGCCAGTACACAGGTATTGTAGCCAGCCAGTACAAAGGTATTGCAGCCAGCCAGTACACAGGTATTGTAGTCAGCCAATACACAGCTATTGTAGCCAGCCAGTACACAGGTATTGTAGCCAGCCAGTACACAGTTATTGTAGCCAGGCAGTACACAGGTATTGCAGCTAGCCAGTACACAGCTATTGTAGCCAGCCAGTACACAGGATTTGCAGCCAGCCAGTACACAGGTATTGTAGCCAGCCAGTACACAGTTATTGTAGCCAGCCAATACACAGGTATTGTAGCCAGCCAGCACACAGTTATTGTAGCCAACCAGTACACAGGTATTGCAGCCAGCCAGTACACAGCTATTGTAGCCAGCCAGTACACAGGTATTATATCCAGCCAGTACACAGGTATTTCAGCCAGCCAGTACACAGGTATTGTAGCCAGCCAGTACACAGGTATTGTAGCCAGCCAGTACACAGTTATTGTAGCCAGCCAGTACACAGGTATTGCAGCCAGCCACTACACAGCTATTGTAGCCAGCCAGTACACAGGTATTGTAGCCAGCCAGAACACAGGTATTGCAGCCAGCCAGTACACAGGTATTGTCAGTACACAGGTATTGTAGCCAGCCAGTACACCGTTATTGCCAGTACACAGCTATTGTAGCCAGCCAGTACACAGGTATTGTAGCTAGCCAGTACACAGGTATTGCTGTCAACCAGTACACAGTTATTGCCAGTACACAGGTATTGCAACCAGCCAGTACACAGTTATTGCCAGTACACAGGTATTGCCACCAGCCAGTACACAGGTATTGTCAGTACACAGGTATTGCCGCCAGCCAGTGCACAGTTATTGCCAGTAGACAGGTATTGCCGACAGCCAGTACACAGGTATTGCCAGTACACAGGTATTGCCACCAGCCATTACACAGTTATTGCCAGTACACAGGTATTGCCGCCAGCCAGTACACAGTTATTGCCAGTACACAGGTATTGCCGCCAGCCAGTACACAGTTATTGCCAGTACACAGGTATTGCCGCCAGTCAGTACACAGTTATTGCCAATACACAGGTATCTGGCAGTGAAATTGATGCATATCCACTTATCTTCACACTGCATATCACCCATGCACAGCATGCAAATCACCTCCCATGAACCATATATGCTCACCTCCAGTATATGGTCAATAGCACTTTTGCCCCTTCAGGTGCTATACATTGGAAAGCTCCGACCTCAAGATGTTCTGAGTCCTCTCCTCCTCCTCTGTACCGCTCGGGCCGTGCTGGGGAAAGGAGCTGTCGCGTCACTTCCGGCTTCTGTCTGCATGGCCGGAAGTGGCTCCTCCGAGGGCAATCACCGCCGTCTAGTGGACGGCGGTGATTGATTGACACTAATAGGAGCAAATAGGTGGTTTGAGGTGCAGAGCAAAGCGCCGCAAGACAGGAATAAACCCTGCCATTAAAGCGTGACGCCTGCAATCATGTGATTGCAACAACATCACGCTTCCCACAGTGCACTGTATATGGTGCCCGAACACAGTGCACTATGTTAACTTAAACAAGCTTTTTTTTTAAAGGGGACCTTGTTTTTGTATTTTTTTTGTCTTTTTTTCGGGGGGGGGGGGGCGGCGGCGCCTGGGCGCCCCCTATGTGCGGGCCGCCACTGATAGCTACTATGAGAGGAACATAGAGGCTGCCATAGCTGATATGAAGTTGGAAAATACTACTTGCTGGTTGTCATGCTGACCCTCTGATTTCAATACTGTGAGTTACTGACTTGAAACCACTATGTAGGTAAGAACCTCTGACTTAACTTTGACCTTCCTGATCTTGTTCCATGTTGGTAAACTGGCAGCTAGAATTTTAAGAAGAAGGTCAGCAAAGGCAGGTGGGACATTTTTAATTCATGAGTCATGACACATTTACTTAAAGCGGATATAAACCCTCACATGTATCCAGTGAAGTAAACAGCCTCAGATGATACACAGAGATTAAACAAATATCCCTACATACTTTTTACATGTATATCTGCTGTCTTCAGCTTTCTAGACTCTTTAGAAAGTGCACATCGTGTTAGAAATGTAATTTCTTTTTTCAGTAGTGGGAGTGGAGTCTGGGCTTACATTGTGTGAGAGCTGATTTGAGGAAAGGCACACATCCCCCTCCACATAGGCAGAGGAACAAAGAAACTCGCAGAGCTGTGCTGTGAATAGACAAGTTCGCTGCTAATCTATCTCTAAGTTCCCTCGCCGACACAAATTTCCAGCTGCTTATCTCCTGTGTCGGAGAGCTTGTCAGAAGTTATGATGCTGATAACAGAGGAACAGAGCAGCAGAAAGACATGGGACTTAGAACTTTAGATAGAGATAAGTAAACACTACAGATACATATGCCCAGGTCAGATTCCATGAATGATGGTTTACATCCACTTTAAAACTTGATTTATTTACCGAAGATAGTATATGGTCATGGCAGGGGTGGGTATGGTCACCATGGCTAAATGAATCATAAATCATAAATGGCTAACATAGTAATACCTAATACAATAAAAATATGTTTACTTGAAGTGATTTTGCACAATAAGCTTGTAAAACAACCCATTCAGTTTAAAATAGAATTGAAATGCAAACCATTTGTGTATAGATAAAAATACACTATAAATACCTTTTTCCTCTTTTTTTATAAGTGATCACATTCCCTTTGTTCTCAGCTGCATAAAGGCTGGGGGGAGGAGAAGCAGTAGCACACTGAGCTTCCCAGTGAATGGCTATGCAGTGGGGGTGTGTCAGCACAAGTCTGATCATTGGATGAGAGCCCACTGAGTTCCCAGCACAGCTAGAGACCTGGCCACAGTGTTCTTCTGCTTAGTGTGGTCAGTTTTTAATAGGAGAGCAGAGGGACTGGCAGGAACACCAGGCATTTCACACAAAGGAAGCGATATGGTACAGCAGGCACATAGCAGGAATATGAAGCATTAGGGTAACAAACACTTTAAAGCAACCCTGTGCCCAGATTATAGAAAGACCAATAGCAACACAGAGACAGATTAAGACAGAATACGGCCCCAGTTTTAGTCCCCCCATCCCTCTGATTGACATTGATAAGGATTGCAATAGGCACAGACAAGCCACCTCATTTGCGTTGTCTGCACTAGAATGGATTGCCTTGTATGCCATCTACTGCCAACAATTACATCCTCCCTTGTGAAGTAACAGGCAGGTGCACAACTTTGCCCAATGGCACTATTCTCCTGGTTTACTGTAGGAGCATTGTAGCTGGGAGCCCTGAACATCCATCAGGCCCTACTGCCTAGGATGCTTGTGGATAAGCCAGTTCCATGGCTACAACAATGTTAGTGACCATAAATAAGTACCGTGATCATAGCATTGCACAGCTCCAAATGTTCTCTTCTGTAGACATAGCACTGTCACACAACTATGGTGGATTACTTTATCAGAAAAGCTATGTTTTCCATGTCATAGATACCCTTTAAACACACAGCTGGGAGATGATCAGCGTTTTCATGTGACAACCTTTGTTTACATTACATAAGTTGTCAGGGATAATACATAAAATGAGATGGAGAGGCTGCAGCGGCACAGATGGGATGGGGAGCAAGTGAGGCTAGCATAGGTGTGAGCAGCCTATTGCATTAAGGTGTGCACCCCAAAAGTATTAAAACATGGATGGTGTCAGTAGAGCAGTTGATTTGTCAGTAGGGCAGAGGTTGGTGTCAGTAGGGCAGTGGATGGTGTCAGTAGTTTTTAATTTTATTATTTTATTTTTTTATTATTTTTTACATTTTTTAGGAGCCCTGTTGGAGGGGCTTTGATAAAATAGCAGCAGGGGGAATCTGCGCCACACGGGGTGATTAGGATGTGCCCAGGCACACCCGACACACCGTCTGCGCACGCCTATGGAGGCTAGCAAAGCAGCCTGAGAGAGAGAAAATCAAATTTTTCTGCCTGTGACTCCACAGTGCCTGCAGCTAATACAGGGGCGTGTTTCAAAGCACTGTAATATTATTTGGCCGGACACAGACTGGCTTAGTTGTAACAGAAGAGGCATAACCTCTAAAGGCAAAACTGATCTTCCGGGGCTGAGCAAGGACTGGAGATCAGTGCTGGAGGAGAGGAGTTCATTAGGCGTGAACCTGCATGCATCACGTGTTTACAAACACTCCTATTGAAGTCTATGGGGCCAAAAATGCTAAATAAAAAAGTTAATTTACTTATTTGAGAGAAGTATGTAGACCATGCAAGGGGCTGAGTGTTAAAATGTGAACATGTACAATTACAAATTATGGGATTCTGCATGTTGAGTGTAACAAGTGTAAATAAACACGCAAAAAAATGTCCAGGTGTGAATGGAGGCTTATTGCTATTGGAGGTCAGGAGGGATTTTTAAAGTAGTATTAAACCCAAAACCAAAAAAAAATATTATATTGCAGCTTACCAATCATTAGATGTGGTGGCTGCATCAGTTTTCTTAGTTGTTTCCCTTGGTTTTCACCTGGTGATCTGGCCAGTAATACACCTCCCTTATTAGCGAGACACAACTCTGGAGGAATGGGCACAGGAGGCACAGCAGACAGCAGCATCTTCAGTCTGGGGGAGGGGGGGTTGGAGGGTGTAGTGTGAAATGTATCAGTTGATTTAGATACACTAATAAACTGAAGTCAAACTCCAGCTCAAACTTTATCATCAGTTACAGCAAACAGTTCCTGCCAGTGTTAAAGCGGTTGTCTACCCAGTAAAAAAATAAATAAAAAAATAAAAACCTGCAAGACAATAGCATAATGAGCTAGTATGCACCTCATACTAGCTCATTATGAAATACTCACCTTGAAACGAAGATCCGACCGGGCTGCTCGGTCTCCTCTGTGGGAGTGGACATCTTCCATCGGATCTTGCTTCCGGGTACACGGCTCCGGAGCTGTGACTGGCCGGAGCCACGAGATGTCACTCCTGCACATGCGCGGGAGCTCGTCTTTCCGGCAAGGTCCGGCGCTATGCACGCCATAACGCCGCAGCTGCTTGGAGGGGGAATATCTCCTAAACCTGTAAGTTTAGGAGATATTAATTTTACCTACAGGTAAGCGTTATTATAGGCTTACCTGTTGGTAAAAACCCCTCAAAAGAGTAGACAACCGCTTTAAGTGGTTTGTCTTATCCATGTAAACTGATACATTCTGCTTGAGAGCTTGTGCTTGTGAAAAGCAACAGACTTGCTGGCTGGATTACCAGATGAAAATAGAAGAAAGCCTAAAAAAGAAAATGAATGCAGCCATCACATCTAGAAAGTTGTAAGCTGTAATATAATAAATGTTTGATTCTGGCCTGAATACTACTTTAATAGGCTTATGTCCATTTAGCGTATGTAATGCAAATTTCTAAGAGATGTCTCTTTAAAATAATGCCATTTGAATATGTAAGATCTACATATCGTATGCAAAAAGTGGTCGGCTCATTTTTTCTATTGTCTTGATGATGATGCTGATCATGATGCTCATGATGATTGCTGCTATTATTAAAATTGGGCATGCATTGTAAATTTGGGTCATTGTTTATGTTTTCAGCTGTGTTGCTTCTGTGCGGATAACCTGTGTATAATTAAGCCCCTATTCACATTGGTGCAATTTGACATGTCAAATCGCATGCCAAATCGCAGCCTATTGCCAAAAACGGCACCGTCCCAATCGGCGCGGTGCCCCACCAATTTCAAAGTAGTTCCTACACTACTTTTGGTGACTTCGGGGGCGATTTCAATAGACATCTTTGCTTGAACCCACACAGATGTCTTTCAAATCGCTCCCAAACTCACACTGAGATGCAGGTTTTGAATTTGTGCGAGTTCTGCTGAACTCACACGATTTCAAACCCGCGTTCAGTGTGAACGTACTGTAAACATACAACCTTTGTATAATTAAACACAGAGGGGGTCTCCAAGTGCAATGACTCTTGAAATGAGGTATTGTCCAAGCAATGGGACTGTTATAAAGCTTAAAGCACAGGGGGGGCCAAAGCTATCTGGTTGTGCAATGACTTACATAGGTAGCAATGGGCAAGTACATTTTGGATAAAAAATTTTGTTATCGTTTCATTGTTTGTTTTTACGTCGTTTATCAGATCATTCATTATGATCATCATTCATTACTTTGGATCATTCGTAACATCGGATGCATTCATATTCATTCAGTTCCATTCGTTTAGATGCGGCATTCGTTATTTTGGATAATTCATAACTTCTGAGGCATTTGCATTAATTCCATTCCATTCATTTAGATGCTGCCTTTGTTACTCCGGATAATTCGTAACTTAGGTTGCATTCGTATTCGTTACATTCACTAACAGTTACTTTAGCCAAATATGAAAGGAAATTCCAATATAAAAATGTAAATCTAATCTATCCCAAATAAGTTGCTATGGTGCAGAGACATGAATAGAATTACTGACTTCAGCTATTTTACCTATAATTTAATAGTTAATAATAATAAATAATAACTATAAAAACTATAATAACAGGTAATAATTCAATTATTATAGAAAATCCGAAAAACAAAATTATCCCAATGTAATTGATTCGTTAACCAATGCCAGGTACTTTCCCCCCTTCCCGCCCAGACCAATTTTCAGCTTTTCCCCACAAATAGAGCTTTCTTTTGGTGGTATTTGATCACCTCTGGGGTTTTTATTTTGTGCGTTACAAATAAAAAAAGACCGAAAATTTTGAAAGAACAAAACATTTTTTTTTCTGTCACAAAACTTTGTAAATAAGTATGTTTTCTCCTTCACTGATGGGCACTGATGAGACAGTACTGATTTGCACTGATGAGGCGGCACTGATGAGGTGGCACTTATATGCAGCACTGATGGGCACCGATAAGCAGAACTGATGGGAACTGATAGGTGGCACTGATATGCAGCACTGATGGGCACTGATAAGCGGCACTGATGGGCACTCATAGACGGCACTGATGGGCACTGATAGGTGGCACCAGGCACTGATAAGTGGCACTGATGAGCACTTATAGGTGGCACTGATGGGCACTGATAGGTTGCACTGATAGGTGGCACTGGTGGGCACCAATAGGTGGCACTGGTCGGAATGATAGGCGGCACTGATAGGCAGCAGTTATAAGGAGGCACTGGCAGGCATCACAGATGGGCACAGTGCCATCCCTATTGCACACTGTGTGCCCCTTACCTGGTGGTCTTGGGTGGGCTCCCTGTTGGTCTTGGGATAAACAATCAGTACAGACCCCTCCCTGTCAGGAGAGCCGTCAATCGGCTCTCATCTATTCACGTCTGCAGACGCAAGTAGAGGAAAAGCCGTTAAACTCGTAGGTTGAATCGTTTTTCGTCCTTTCAGATTTTTGTATTTTCATTCTTTTGGGTTTTTATTATTTCGGATTTTTGTTCTTTCTGATAGTTCATTTTCGTATGCATTCATCAAAAGAGTCTTTCATTCATTCAGATGTGAATGAACGAATATGCCAAAATTTGTCTGAAAACAAATTCGTAACGAAACTAATTGCACATGTCTAGATAAAATCAGTTTACAAAGAGTTTGTAAATCTCTATATGGTTTCTGTGAAACCATAAGAGAAATTGCCTTGTGTTAAAGATTACTGAAATTGGGGACCCTCTAATGGTTTTGCCTTTGAGCCCTTTATACAACATACATAAAAATAGGCAACTACCAATTTCTGATCAGATGATGTTTTTTCTCCACAGGATTATAGGTAAATCACATTGTGATGTGTCAGATTGTGAAGAGGTGACTTATAAGGTTTATTTAAAAGAAATACCATGATGGCCAAACACAGTATCTAGATGAGTCCTGACCAAGGATGCCTTGAAGAGTCATAGCTATGAACAGGTTGTAACAGTGTCATGGAGATAGAAGAATCAGATATCTAGCAGAAAGAAGAATCGCTTGGCAGTTCTTTAAAGATGCTTTGTGATGTTACAATCTTTTAATAGAGAACAGTGGGGGAGTTGCATATATGTTAAAATAATATGTATTTACAGTATTTTTTATTTTGTTTTCTCAATAAAGTATGTAAGGAAACGTAACATTTCCACAGTATGAATGTCTGTAACGTATTCTAGAATTTGGTAAAATATCCCAGAGCTGGCCGGATTAGTCCCATTTCAGCATGTTTACTATTAAGAATGTTTGCAGTGGGGGAATTAAACTATATTTCAGGATCATATGCCCTAAGACGTTGTGTGTTCACATTCATCTCGTTAGAGAAAAGGGGAATACTATTAATATATTTTTTTCTTGTGAAATACAGTGAAGTTAATATATGAGCTCTGTATATCCTGGCAGTAGTGTTGTTCAAACATGCCCACGTTTGATCCATGGGCAGGTTGTTGGAACAGGCTGAAAATTGCCAAAAACACTAATCCCAAATCCAATTACCATTGGCCTGTGGTAATACCACAGTCAACACTGCTGGTAATACCACTGCCAATCCCGAGTGAAGTCATTGACTAAATTTGGTCAATGACGTCATATGGGATTCCAGACGGTAAAGATAAATCCCCACAGCCAGAAATCCGTTATTTAGTGGTGGGAGTGTGGCATGTAGAGATCAGTGGGAGACAAATTATTGTGATTGACATGACCTAACTCGTTGGATGCCATGATTGATGTAGATTATTTTGCTGGATGCGGCATGTAATTACTTATGGGGCATTAAAAAACTTTATTTTAAAAGGCAGTAAGTATGTGTTTGTGTTTTGATTGATTAAACAAGTTTTAATTTGGTGTGTGTGTTTTTTTTTTTATTTGTAACTCTTTTTGGGAACAGGAAAGGATTAGTCCCCCATGTATTCATTCTCCTGAGAGTTGGCAGATACCCGAGCAACCCCTTATTATAAAGGGTCTTCCATATGAATCCTCCAGTCCTGTCCCCCCCCCCCCCTCATTTTACTATTACTCTCACCTCATTTTTTGGGCACCTGGAGGTGAGGAAGAGACCATTGTCCCTCAAAATTGGGACAAGGATGTTCTGAAAGGTGGAAGGGGTTTGCTGTTCCATCTTGCAAGTCACCCCCCCCCCCATGTTAGAATGTTTGTGGCCTGGTACTGAAAGGTGGGTGGCACGTGCTCACTGACGCCGACAGCGGGGCATTATTCCTCCCACTGACACCAATGATGGGGCACTATTCCTCCCACTGATACCAATGATTTACATAGTTAGGTTGAAAAAAGACACAAGTCCATCTAGTTCAATCAATAAAAAAAAATCATATAATCCCATATACACAATCCTTCACCCACAGTTGATCCAGAGGAAGGCGAAAAACCCCAGCAAAGCATGATCCAATATGCTACAGCATGGGAAAAAATTCCTTCCTTATCCCCCAAGAGGCAATTGGATTTACCCTGGATCAACTTTACCTTTAAATGTCAGTACCCAGTTATATTATGTATATTAAGGAAAGAATCATAGTCTTTTTTAAAGCAATCTACTGAGCTGGCCAGAACCACCTCTGGAGGGAGTCTATTCCACATGGTCACAGCTCTTACTGTGAAGAAACCTTTCCGTATTTAGAGATGGAATCTTTTTTCCTCTAGCCATAAAGAGTGCCACCTTGTCCTCTGTGATGACCTTCAAGTGAATAACTCATCACCAATTTCACAACATGGACCACTTATGTATTTATACGTGTTGATCATATCACCCTTAATCTCTTGTTCTCAATAGAGAAATGATGGGGCACTATTCCTCCCACTGACACCAGTGATGGGGCACTATTTCTCCCACTGACACCAGTGATGGGACACTATTCCTTCCACTGACACCAGTGATGGGGCACTATTTCTCCCACTGACACCAGTGATGGGACACTATTCCTCCCACTGACACCAGTGATGGGACACTATTCCTTCCACAGACACCAATGATGGGGCACTATTCCTCCCACTAATACCAATGATGGGGCACTATTCCTTCCACTGATACCAATGTTGGGGCACTATTCCTCCCACTGATACCAATGATGGGGCACTATTCCTCCCACTAATACCAGTGATGGGACACTATTCCTTCCACTGATACCAATGATGGGGCACTATTCCTCCCACTGATACCAATGTTGGGGCACTATTCCTCCCACTAATACCAGTGATGGGACACTATTCCTTCCACTGATACCAATGTTGGGGCACTATTCCTCCCACTAATACCAGTGATGGGACACTATTCCTTCCACTGATACCAATGTTGGGGCACTATTCCTCCCACTGATGCCAATAATGGGGCACTATTCCTCCCACTAATACTAACGATGGGGCACTATTCCTCCAAATGATAGAAAAGAGGAGACACTGTTTACTTTCATTGACACCATGACATTTCCTTTTCTCGCTTGCCACAGTTTGGCCCCCTAAAGTTTGAAGAACAGTAAACTGGCCCTTTGTTTAGAAAGTTTGGCAACCCCTGGGTTATAATTCAACAGTGTAAATAGACTCCTGCTGCCTTTAGAGAGCTCCATGCATAGTTATATGTGCAGATTTTTTGTGTACACACAATTACGGATGCTGTGCAATTTCTCATTTTGTGCCACAAATTTAGCGCATTCTAGCTTTTCAGAACTGAATCTGTGATGAATTTACATTTCCCAAACACAAATAGCAACAGTACTTGCCAGTCCTTGTCTTACTGATTGAAAATCTCTTCTCAAACAAATAAAACTGCTACAAAAATATATCTGACAATTTGAATGCAAAAATAATCCCTTTATTTTTATAGTCCCTTTATATTTACAGTATCGCTCAGGATACAATATACATATTTTAAAACTGTTTTAAACAATGTACAATTGGACATCCTTCTTTCTGATATAACATGTTCAACTAGAGTTAAAGGAAATAAAATATAAACATCTCTTTCTTTTAGACATTTAACTCACCAAGCCAAAGATAAAATGGTAATTAGCTAGTCTTTACATTCAAAGATAGCTACAAAAGTCTTACAACATCATCTACAGCAGTCAAATTGTGTGACTTGATTAATTCATCAAAGGGGCATTCCACTTTCATTAGAAAAGTAGTGAAGCCCCAATCTGAAGAACTATTCCAGAACAGCGAACAGACTTTCTTTTCTGTTCTTTTGATTGAGATTCCTGAACAGTCTGACTCCCAATGCCCTAGTTGCAAGGAGGGGATACCTTTATTTCTGAACCAGGAGTGTTTCCTCTTCACATATAGAGGGACTGATTCTAATGTGTATGTTCTTATAAGCCATGTCCAATGGTGGGGTAGTTACTGTCCAACAAGGATACAATCAAGGTGTACACTCATTGCTCCATGAGCTAATCACCTGTTTGATACCTTGTATTGGATAGAGAACTTTTTACCCCGTGATACATTGTAGTGATAGTAACAGGCCTAATGTGTGCTTATTTTTATATATAACAACATTGTTATAGTGGTGATTGCTGGAGGTTCATGTTTTTGTTGCTATTGATATTTTGTTTGAGTCCAATAAACTTGTACTTTTATGTAATTGCCTGGGGTCACTTTATACCAGCATTTCAGGGATATTCTCACAATTTTTAATACATTGCTACTTTTTGGTATGTTGACCATTTCTACCTTGATGGAATGGTGGATGCGTCATAGTGCGCCCCCACCTTGATTCCTCTCCTGACAAAGTGAGACTTTTGTTCTGTAACTTTTTGGCTTTAAAGATATTGCAATATCAAAATACTATCAGTAATTGTGAATTAGTCTACAAATCTATAAACATTCATAACATATGAATATCTGTGAAATATCACGTTTGGCATGAGTGAGTAAACTGATTTTTCTTTGAGCAACATTTTAATCTTCATGTTTTGCTCCAATGATTCTTATGTGTACCGGTAACAAAATATTGTAATAAAATATATTTGTTAATGTCAAGCTAATATACATTGTATTTTGTTGAATGATGACAGTGATACATAAACAATTGCCTTGCGTTTTACTATCTCTAGAACATGTTGCCTATCTTTAGCATTTATGTAACAAATACTAAAAATTGTAGTTTGGACTGTCTATACCTACACAGTGATTTATTAAAAGGTCATCAAACTTGTGAACAAAACTCATTATAAAGTATATGAGTGCTGTAAGAGAACACCGGTTCACTGATATGGACAATCTTTTTTTAATCAATTTTCACTATAAATGATACATTTTCACTATATCTTGTGCTTGTGTTTATAAGTTACTAGACAGTCTTCAGTACCCCGGGCAGGTACACAGGTCATATTTTGTACTCCTATATGTCAGATTCAGCGGTGGTTAAGGTTCAACATCCAGAATTCCTTGTTGAAATATTCTCTGTGCAACAGAGTGATCTCAAGATATGTTCTGTCCTATTATCCTCTAATGTTTGGGAACTCAAATGGCATCCTTAAAGCAGTTGTCTGGCTTCTGGGCGAGAGGTGTAATCTCCATTTTTAATGCTTCTTGCTTTAACCAATTGTTTTTTAACCTCCTGAAAAAGAAAAATACATTTTATTCTGCTTGTCTTCTCTTGTGACCACCAGTTTCATGTTACGAAACATACATTATTTAGTGCTTATTGGTAACATTTTGGATTTTTTTTCGGCTTTTCAAGCAAAATAATAAAACTTGCTTTAAAGTATATTTCAGTTGCATAGCTTTATCTTTTAGTGTTGGATAGAGCAGGACACTACATTTTTGTAATTTTATTTTGCTGTTTATATTTTTTATTGGAGAGATTTCCTTTTACTCTCTCTTATGAAGACACAACAGGAAGTCAGAGAAGATCTTTCCAGAGCAGTGAGGGGAAATATGCTCTTAGATAACGGTTATAGGGGCACATGTCCCCATAGGAGGATTTCCTATGACAGCTTCAATTTTGGCTTTCCCGTAGGTTTTTGTCCCAGTGACTATGGCCATCAGGATGGATAGAGATGCTGAATGTCCTGTCTTGTACACACAATATGAAGTGAAAGGGAAATTACTTCCTAACCCGGGTACACACATAATTTTTTTTGTGCAATCCAGCGGGTTGTACGAAAAAAAAAAACTGACAGCTCCGGTCGGAGCTGCTGTACTAACCAGACAAGGTTAGTTCAGTGATCTCCCCCGCTGTGCTGTTGTGAACACTCTGATCAGCGCTCTCTGCCATTGGCTGAGAGTGCTGATTGGGAGTCGGTGGGATGCTGATTTTCCAGCATGCATTTCCAACACACACGCGGGCAGAATATCAGCCTTTTTTTCGAACCGGGAAATGTCTCCCGACATTCTGTCTGTGTGTACGGGGCTTTAGGTTCTCATCTACTCATGTATGATTATTATACAGGATTTATATAGTGCTAGCAGTTTTTACAATATGAGGGCAGACAGTACAGTTACAATACAATTCAAAACAGGAGGAATCTGAGGGCCATACTCGTTAGAGCTTGCAATCTAGAAGGGAAGGTTAAGTGAAAAAAAAGGTAATAACTGTAGGGGAAGAACTGATGAAGAATATGAAAATGTAGCTAGGTGTGGGTAGAATAAGCTCTTGTCCATTTTGTAAGCATTTTTTAACATGAATTGTAGTGTGTTTACATGTGTTTTCATTATTCTACTGGGAATCCCAGCTCAGAAAAATGGGCATGGCTCATTTTTCAAACTGCAGCACAAAACACCACAGAGGTCTGAACAGCACTATTGAAAAACATTGCTTCTTATGACACATGCATTGTTTTGCTTTACAGCACATGTTAAAAAGTGAAGGTGTGAATGGGGCCTTCAGTTGTCACTGAAACATTAGAAGAATTCTCAATTTCTGTTCTGCTGACAACTCAAAATTTTGGGATTTTAATCACTTTCAGTCCCTGAGACAGTGGTTACCAGACCATATAGAGAGGATGCATCTCCCTATGAGATACACAGACAACAATAAAGAAAAACAGACTGGAGGTCTAACCCTCCACTACTCATAAAATGTTTTGACTTTATATACACAATAAGATGCATTTGTGAAAAAACAGTTATTACAGTTGTGGCCACAAGCTTTTAGGTAGACATCATAGTCCTACATTTTTATTCCCTTGACTTGATTTCTCTACTAAAAGAGTGTAGCAATGTACAGTGAAATGACCAGTAGTATAGGCTAGTAGCAGATCCAAATATTTGCAAAATACCAGAGTACCACAACCTTCTGGTATTCACCCATGTCTCACCTTTCCTCCACCTCTTGTATGGTATCAGTCAAAGGCTGGTTGCGGGTCTCAGTAAGAAAACATGAAGCAGCAATACCCGACAGAATGGGGGCTGTACCAAAGATGATGGCTGGTAGGATAGGGATGTGATCTCCAATTAAATGAATCACTGGTGCCACAACAGAACCAACTCTAGCATTCACGTCTGAGAATCCCATGCCAGTTTGCCTGCAAGACATATTAAATCTTAAGCATTATGCACTGCATGTAGATATTGCAATAATAGAAGTTCTTTCTTTAGAAGCAGCTGGCATTTACGGTATATACCTTTGCTGCACAGCAGTATTACTACTTTACATAGCTCTTATTTTTGGAGACATGACACCAAAAATGACACTCAGTAATTTTCTTTCATGAGATTACTAGACAGGACAGTGTTTAAAAACTGTTTCCTGTGTTGTGACCTCTATTAGTAGAGCAGGAAGTAAGGGAAGTTTATCAAATGGAATATTGCACATTTTTATTATTATTTTTTTTTTACATAAGTTCAAATCCTTCTCCACTCAAATAAATTGTTTATTCTTCTCTAATAATAATCACCTTGAATCTTTACATATCCATCCATGGGTTTTGACCTCTTTTACAAAAGCAAAATTGTAAGCTAGTTGTAACAGTCCTATAATAGAATTTTAGATGCAGCAATTACCGTATTTCGGTAGGGAAGAGTTCTCCAGAATACAAGTAGGCACACATGAAGGCCGAGGCACAGAATCCTTTACCTAGAGCAGCCAATGCCGTCCTCAGTACTCGCATGTCTAAATCAAGAGTAAAGGGATCATAATAAAACAGTTGCTGCAAGGCTTCACAGTTGAAGGCTGATATCCAGGCAGACAGCTTAATACAAAGATGAAATACATACAGTATATGGGAACTCTCTGTCCTTTATCTATCCATCTCGTTCTGAGATTTTCTCATCTCTGCCACATAACACAGCCCTGTCTGGTAGGGTAGGAGACCTGATTTATCTCTGCTACACTTGTTTCTTCTCTCTGTTCCTAGTCTAAGGATGAACAGTGATACAGAAGCTGCACAATAATGAGCTTATCTCTCTGTTAAGCCAGCCATACATGGATCAAAATTCAACTGTATCAGGAGGGACTGGCCAAATTTTGATCCAAGTATGGGCAACCTGGTTGTACAGAAGTCAATGCATCGAGTGACTGCTTTGCAACCAGCCTGTTGGGTCATTCCTGCCATCCATCATTGCCATGGTCTATAGCCGGAAGCACTGATCATTGCCTTATGATGGTGGGGAAGTCTCCCCGCAGTCAGTATACAATAGTACTGTGGGACTGATCCCCCCTTCCACCAAATGGATGGGGGAACTGGGCCATTTTCTTTTTGTCCACCCCACTGGTTGAACGGAAAAAAATGATCAATGTATGGGCTGCCTAGCTCTGTTCTCCCCCTATCAGCATGTTCTGAATAGATAAAAGATACTCTGCAACTCCATAGATGCTCTTAAATCAGTTCAAATTCATTGAATCGCCATAAAATATCAGTGTACAGCAGATGTTAACGCGTTTCAGCCATAATGGCCTTGCTCACAACCCAGCATGTTCTGTGTTGGCACATGAGCACTACAGCACAAGTGTCTGGCTCCTTGGGCTAAACCTCCCTTCAATTCATGTGAAAATCTGAAAGTTAAGGAATCGGTGGACAGAAATTAGACTAGACAATATAATGATTTGGAGCATCTTACCTATTGGTACAAAAATATTGATGATAATCATGGCACCAGCAAGGATAAGGAATGTGGATTGTGCCACTCGTCGTCCTACATAACTCATTATTAAGGCTGCCACAAACTTGGCTGGGACATCAATGGCCCCAAAACAGAACTGCACAAGGTAGACACTGATTCCAAATTTCTGAAGGTCCATAGCTAGGCCATAGTATGCAAAACTAGTGGAGAACCTACACATAATAAAACAAGGAAATATACTCTTTAGAATACACATAAACACATTTACTACTACTCTTTACTTCAAATGTGTATTACCTTCTCACACCATATACTATGGGGGAGATTGACTAAAACTGGTGCACACAGAACCTGGTGCAGCTGAGCATAGTAACCAATCAACTTCTAACTTCAGCGCGTTGAATTAAACTTTGACAATAAAACCTGGAAGCTGATTGGCTACCATGCACAACTGATTCTGTGTGCATCAGTTTTAGTAAATCTCCCCCTATGTGTTTATATGTAATTCCAGAATCGTTTTTATTATAATCATTGCAAATGTTTTCTTCTGTGATTTATTTTTCAAGTCCTAACTATTCTAACGTGTCTTTTTAATTTTAAATAGGTAATATGTTTAACCCCTTCCTTACTGGGCACTTAAACCCCCCTCCTGCCCAGACCAATTTTTGGCTTTCAGCGCTGTCGCATTTTGAATGACAATTGCGCGGTCGTGCGACGTTGTACCCAAATAAAATTTGCGTCCTTTTTTTCCCACAAATAGAGCTTTCTTTTGGTGGTATTTGATCATCTCTGCGAAGATACAAGATGTGCAGCACCTGAAACTACGGATACTGGAAGTCTGTGCTAGCATTTCTCCTGCGGTGTTGCTATCAGTGTGTGAAGAGTGGGAGAAGAGAGTTGCATTGACAATCCAACACAATGGGCAGCACATTGAACACATTTTATAAGTGGTCAGAAACGTGTAAATAACTCATGAAAGAATGAAGTTACGTTAAAACCAAGCACACCATTGTTTTTCTTGTGAAATTCCCAATAAGTTTGATGTGTCACATGACCCTCTTCCCATTGAAAAAACAAAAGTTGGATTCAAAATGGCCGACTTCAAAATGGCCGCCATGGTCACCACCCATCTTGAAAAGTTTCCCCCCTCACATATACTAATGTGCCACAAACAGGAAGTTAATATCACCAACCATTCTCATTTTATTAAGGTGTATCCATATAAATGGCCCACCCTGTACACTTAAGTGTTCGAACACAGTTGCAGGTGGAGGCTGAATGAACAGGCATCACCTTTCCAGAGGTATTCTGCCATTGATCTATCTATAACTGAAGGCTGAAAAAGAACATTCAAGCATGTGAATAGATCAGCATTAAACAGGCCCACAACTCCCAATCTATTGAAAGGAACGTATGCTTTGAAAACAGTAGAGGACAGCAACAGGTTCACTTTAATGCTGGCCTTCACCAGTAGTACATACTTACCTTCCCTCCGCTACCACGTCCTGTTTAGCTGTTAGGATTGCTGGCTCTGTTTAAGCCTCAAGTCATGAATTGGAGCTTACACAGGGTAGAATGCTATTCCCTCAAACCCATTTAATAGCAATAGTTGCCCGAGCAGCCAATAGCCAAGACAGTGAGTCACATTCTTCCCAAAACAAAAACTTCCTAAGTGCAGGTTACAGAGAAATCACAAAAAACCCAACTGGATAGTTAACTTTCTCTTTTTTTTGCTCCAAATATCAGTTATCAGCTCCACTACTATGTTTAATCTCTCAACTGAAAAACATTTGTTTTTATTGGAGTCATTCTAAAGACTCACCAGACCATCATCAAACACCCTGTGATACGTCTCATTCCTGGGGTTCGCACTAGGTCCAGTAGGGAGTGAGAAGATTTTCTGTTAGAAATTTCATGTTGCATCTCTGCAATAATCTCCTGCAAATAAGAGAATAATTGATGAGTCTCATAACCAGTGTAAGTTTGCCTATCTGGAAGGACCGTATTTGCCATCAGTCACATGTTTACCCTTGTCTGAGACAGCAGTGTATGGAGAGGAACACAACATTTAAAATTTGTGTTTATACTTCCTATGTACTTGATGCAAGCTGAAAACAGCGCTCAATGGAACCTTCAAAGTCACTAGTACATTGTTTAAAAAATTGGTTTATTAAACCTTGGATAGTGCATAGCAAGAAATACATAAAAACAAGAATCAATCCTTGAACGATAAAAATTAAAATGGCAATCAGCAATATACACCAATGTTGGTAATAAGCCGGATGCTGGGTGAACCAATGTACCACGGCTCTGGGGACCCGGACTGTGGTGACCTGTAAACGTCCTGGGTGATAGAAATGGGGCACTAAGGGATCCACAGCGAAAAAAAAAAAAAAAAGCCGTTGTGTGAGAACAGTCGTTGTACCCGGTCGTAAGCGATTGGGTGTCCCCAACTGTGGTGGCCTATGGAAGAGTGTGGCTGGGGAGGACTGAGGCCACAAACATGGATCTGGGTATAGTTATGGCTGGAGAGGAAACAGAGACCAGATGTAATGAGGCTGGCTGTACAGTGCCCCCTTAGGGAGATAACCGTGGTGCTCAGACATGTGGCTGCTTGGATGGATGACTGACAAGTCCTGGTGACCGGAACGTACTGACCTGGGGATGGATGTCGGCACGAACGGATGGTATGCGATGGGCGGTCAACGTGGGTCAGTGTCGTGCAGCCGACTGCGGGACTCGTATCCTAGGAGGTGCAATCCTTCCTGGGGTGGTAGAGTGCGATGTGTGAGAGCCGGGTCCGAAGGTTCAGACACGCTGGGTGACGTCAGCCCAGATGCCATGATGAGCTGTAGAGCAATGGGGTGACTCCTGGTGGTAGAAAGCGCAAAGCGGCTGGATGGTGTGCTGCTTCACCCCATTGCTCTGCAGCTCATCATCGCGTCTGGGCTGATGTCACCCTGCGCGTCTGATTGCCATTTTAATTTTTATAGTTTATGGATTGATTCTTGTGTTTATGTATTCCTTGCTATGCACTATCTAATGTTTAATAAAACAATTTTTTATACAATGTACTAGTGACTTTAAAGGTTCCATTGAGCGTTGTCTTCAGCTTGCATCAAACTATTTACCATTCCAGTGGTCGTCAGCAGCTCTGTTTTCCTTCAACATCCACACATGAGGATATCAAGTTTCCTAACAATGACATTAGCTCTGGTTGTAGCGCTTATAGGATCTTTTTGAGTGTGTTACCTTCCTATGTACTTCCCTGGTCAACTATAGATATTTGAGAGTAGACTAGAGCATAAGAACTGATGAGGGAGAAGGGGCAGGGGCTGTCACTAGAAATCAGACTGTAATTCAGGAAAATTACACTACTTATTTTTTTTTACTGGCTTATTTGCACTTTTTGAATTTAATTTTGTCATAATATTCAGATGGCTGGAGACAAAAGGGATAGGGACTATACAGAATAGTATTATTATTAGCATACTGTATACTGTATAGTGTTAATATTAACATACTGTACCAGTGGCGGCTGGTGCTAAAAAATGTTTGGGGGGCAAAAAAACTAAAAATTAAACTGCTAGCAATGCAGGACTGTAAATAGCCATCCATCAGGTGACCATGCATCATCACTGCCAGACAAAATATTGAAAATGCCAATGTCAAAGTCAACTGTCAAAGAATGCAACAAATGCACCATGAATCAGCGAATCCGAGCTCAATGTGGGCCCACTACCAGCAGTAGCCTTATCATCAGTATCAGCCCCATAGCAGTACTATAAGTACAGTGGGGATCGAAAGTTTGGGCACCCCAGGTAGAAATTTGTATTAATGTGCATAAAGAAGCCAAGGAAAGATGGAAACATCACCAAAAGGCATCAAATTACAGATTAGACATTCTTATAATATGTCAACAAAAGTTAGATTTTATTTCCATCATTGACACTTTCAAAATTACAGAAAACAAAAAAATGGCGTCTTCAAAAGTTTGGGCACCCTGCAGAATTTATAGCATGCACTGCCCCCTTTGCAAGGCTGAGACCTGCCAGTGTCATGGATTGTTCTCAATCATCGTCTGGGAAGACCAGGTGATGTCAATGTCAAAGGTTTTAAATGCCCAGACTCATCTGACCTTGCCCCAAAAATCAGCACCATGGGATCTTCTAAGCAGTTGTCTAGAAACCTGAAACTGAAAATAGTTGACGCTCACAAAGCTGGAGAAGGCTATAAGAAGATAGCAAAGAGTTTTCAGATGTCAATATCCACTGTTCGGAATGTAATTAAGAAATGGCAGTCATCAGGAACAGTGGAAGTTAAAGCAAGATCTGGAAGACCAAGAAAATTATCAGACAGAACAGCTCGCAGGATTGTGAGAAAAACAATTCAAAACCCACGTTTGACTGCACGATCCCTCCAGAAAGATCTGGCAGACACTGGAGTTGTGGAACACTATTCCACTATAAAGAGATACTTGTACAAATATGGTCTTCATGGAAGAGTCATCAGAAGAAAACCTCTTCTACCTCCTTACCACAAAAATCAGCATTTGAACTTTGCAAATGAACATATAGACAAGCATTTTGGAAACAAGTTCTGTGGACCAATGAGGTTAAAATTGAACTTTTTGGCCGGAATGAGCAAAGGTACGTTTGGAGAAGAAGGGGCACAGAATTTAATGAAAAGAACCTCTGTCCAACTGTTAAGCATGGGGGTGGATCAATCATGCTTTGGGGTTGTATTGCAGCCAGTGGCACAGGGAACATCTCACGAGTAGAAGGAAAAATGGATTCAATAAAATTTCAGCAAATTTTGGATGGTAACTTGATGCCATCTGTGAAAAAGCTGAAGTTAAAGAGAGGATGGCTTCTACAAATGGATAATGATCCTAAACACACCTCGAAATCCACGGGGGATTACATCAAGAGGCGTAAACTGAAGGTTTTGCCATGGCCTTCAGAATCTCCTGACCTCAACATAATTGAAAATCTATGGATAGACCTTAAAAGAGCAGTGCGTGACAGGCAGCCCAGAGATCTCAAAGAACTGGAAGACTTTTGTAAGGAAGAATGGGCAAAGATACCTCAAACAAGAATTGAAAGACTATTGGCTGGCTACAAAAAGCGTTTACAAGCTGTGATACTTGCCAAAGGGGGCAGTACAAGATATTAACTCTGCAGGGTGCCCAAACTTTTGCAGACGCCATTTTTTTGTTTTCTGTTATTTTGAAAGTGTAAATGATGGAATAAAAATCTAACTTTTGTTGACATATTATAAGAATGTCTAATCTGTAATTTGATGCTTTTTGGAGATTTTTCCATCATTCCTTGGCTTCTTTATGCACATCAATACAAATTTTTACCTGGGGTGCCCAAACTTTCGATCCCCACTGTATGTGCCAAGCAATCATGGCAATCACTCATGTGACCACCTGACCGCTGCCGAATCTGCAAGCTGGGTCGATCCGGTCCAAGCTCCCCCCTCCTCCCCTCTTCCTCATCCGAACACCCCATCTTTGTGCTGTTAAGACAAAACCAAACCTTCCTTCACCTCGAGACACTTTGCCTACCTCCACAGTGACCAGCACCTGCCAGCCAAACGACAATCTGCCTAGCAGGAATGAGATTGGCGAGTCTCATTCCTGCTCGGCAGATTGTCGTTTGACTGGCAGGCACTGGTCAATGTGGATGCAGGCGAATCAATGTTGTTTTTGTGTTTTTGGTCTCATGTGATTGGACCGTTCTCGAGAATGGTCCAATCATGTGAGACCAAAAATACAAAAACAACATTGATTCGCCAAAATCAAAAGTGGACAGTGCTCTGCGCCCCTGGGACAATCCAAAACAAGCCAACCAGAGCACAGCCTCAAATCACATGCCCTTCAATAGTCTACAGATCCAATAGACACCCATTAGTCCGGTGCCCCATACACACATATCTATGAACGAAATTCAGTTTCCATTCTCCTCCCCCATTTAAGAAATGACAACATGACCAACAGTGGAATAGAGAGAGCACACACCACCTCGTGAAGTACAGTATTTTAAAACAAAAGAAAGCTATACAAGTTGCACTCACAAAATGGTTTGATTGCCTTGTACACACAGATGCAAGAGTTACTCCCCTATTCCTTCAAAGATTTCCAAACTGGAGATCCCTCACCAGGGGTGTAGAGCCCACACAGCTCCATGGATAGCGCAGACACTCCGGACCAGCCGGCGTCACGTGACATCACTCACCGCTGTGGTGTGGAAGCCAATGAGTACTGTGGAGCGATTACACATACAGGGGTTGCTAGGACAACATGTTTCGGAGGCACGGCCCCCTTCTTCAGGTCACGCCCCTTGCTATGGGCGGCCACATTATATACACACGCACAATGTAATGGTCCCTCCTGTTAGGAAATGCCTTAACCACTTGCCGACCGGCTCACATACTTTTACTGTGGCAAGTTGGCTCCGCTACGCAGATCGCTGTCTATAAATGGCGATCCATACAGCCGCAGTTGCGGGCGGGCGCACGCTACCGCCGGTGCGCTTTCATGCCCGCCACACTCTGCCTGAGTGTGGTTCCAGGTCGGGCAGACTCAATGTCTGTGCGATCGCCTTATAGAGAGGAAGAATGGGACCCGCCGATGTAAACACTGCGGTTCCCTGTTCTGTCAGTGGGCATGACAGTGATCTACTGATCCCTGTCATCAGGATCCGTTAGATCTGTCATGCCCCTGCCAGCCCAGCCCCCACACAGTTAGAACACGCCTAGGGAACACAGTTAACCCCTTGATTGCCCCCTGCAGGTTAACCCCTTCCCTGCCATTGAAGTTTATACAGTAATCAGTGGCTATTTTTAGATCTGATCGCTGTATAAAGGTAAATGGTCCCCAAAAAGTGTAAAAAATGTCCGATACGTCCACCGCAATATCGCAGTCCTGATAAAAATTGCAGATCGCCGCCATTACTAGTAAAAAAAAAATAGTAAAAACGCCATAAATTAATTCTTATGGTTTGTAAACGTGGCAACTTTTGCGCAAACCAATCCATATACGCCGATTGTGATTATTTTTGCCACAAATATGTAGAAGAATATATATCGGCCAAAACGAATGAATACATTTGTTTTTTTATTTATTTTTTGATATGTATCATAGCAAAAAGTAAAAAATATAGTTTTTTTCAAAATTGTCGTTCTTTTTTTGTTGATAGCGCAAAAAATAAAAAACGCAGAGGTGATCAAATACAACTAAAAGAAATCTCTATTTGTGGGAAAAAATGGACGCCAATTTCGTTTGGGTACAACGTCGCACGACCGCGCAACTGTCAGTTAAAGCGATGCAGTTCTGAATTGCAAAAAGTGCGTCAGGAAGGGGGTAAATCCTTCCAGGGCTGAAGTGGTTAAAGGGCCAGGCCGCGGGTGAGGACTGAAAATGACAAAACAGTCCAGCCACAGTTACCAAATAACAAGGGTGGGGGGGGGGGGGGGGC
>BLSH010471766.1:169614-183559 GCA_018402905.1 Glandirana rugosa
ACAGGATGAATTGTGTGACACGAATTCACTCAAAGACAGTAAGTACTCTTTACATTACCAGAACCCCGGACCCGAACCCAGACTTTTTTTGAAAAGTCCGGGTTCGGGTCCGGGTCCCGGACACCCCAAAGTTCGGTACGGACCCGAACTTTACAGTCCAGGTTTGCTCAACTCTAATCATGATACCAGTTTACGAGCCTTGTTGTTCTGCTTGGCACAGGAAATGTTGGTTAAATACAGAGATATCGGCTGACATAGTTTTTATGCAAGGGCTTCTTCTATGCCCAGTCTGGTACTGAATTATTGAATAATTTACATTTACATGCTGCTGTGCTGTACTCTGCAGAACTGCTTTGGGCTGCTTTTTGCTGTTCTGCTCACTGATATAGATAGAGTTATTCATTCTTAAGAATTGCAAAAGGATCAAAACATGTATGGAAAACATTTCTCATGAATGACAGAAACTCACTTAAGCACAGTGTGTTAAGTAGGACACTAGAGAAGGTCATTCCACTAATAAGTCTGAAGAATACATAGCATGGGAAGTTGGGCAGGAAGGCAACAAGAGATCCGGCTACTGACATCTGCATATATGACCAGATGAGGATTGTCCGACGACCGAACCTGCAGCCAAACAGAGCATTCACATTTTAATCCAGGCAATGGTAGATATTACAAGAGTGGTCCAGGGCTACAAATTAAACAGAACTTTACTTTGGAAAGTACAGATTGACTTGTTAGCAAATATCAGCTTTACAGATGATAAAGTCATTGAATTATTCAATTCTAGCTGTATTTTAACTCTATATTTATTTATTTATTTTTTTCATCTTTAAAATCAAAAGATTCAAATGTGACATTTCCAAGAAGGAAAATACAGTTAAAGTGAGAGTTTTAGAATATCCTCCAGTGAATTCTTGAGGAGATGTTATCTTGTTTTGCATTAAGTTGAATACTTTGTATATAAAAACATGAATGAAGGCATGTAACTATTTCATTGGGCAACTGTATAGTATATAGATGGTGTTCTTGGCCTGAATACGGCCCTGGGCTTGTTTATCTAACTTTAATTCACCACTAGCTCTGGGAGGTAAAATACCTTTTACTCCATGTACAAGTTCAGATTATGTAAGGCTGGGTTAATCAAGTCCAAGTGCTTTCCAGTGAACTGTGGTTCCATAGCAGACTATAATACTGTACAATTCTAAAATGTTTAATAAATATAACTGCTAGAAAAATTTAAATATCTCAACGTTGTTACAATGAAAATAAATCTTACCTGTCTGAAAGGCCTCCAAAAATGGCTCCACCCAACAAAACGCCAACCATGTACACAGACTGTGCCATCTGCTTCATGGGACGCAGGTCACATATCAGATCCCACTGAAATAGAAAGGATACATTTAAATCCTTATGGATCTAAATAAATCTAAATAAAATAAGTAAGATCTAAATAAATTTCAGCCTTTATAAGCTTTGGTGTTCTAAGCCCCTCACCTTGCAGCCATACTTTTTTTAGTTTCTCAGATGTGTACTGAAGAGTGCCTAGTACAAGAGTTCATCTCACTTGAAGGACTTTTTGAAATATTTACTGTTTAAGAGCATCAAATGCAGCCAATGCTTTTCAGGGGGGGGGAAGCATCCCGCTCCTCAGGGCTTGAGCAGTTGATGTTAATAAAATCACGATAGAATGCAGTAGGGCAGGGCAGTGGTTCTCAACCCTGTCCTCAAGTACCCCCAACAGGCCATGTTTTCAGAATTTCTCTTAGATAAAATAGCTTTCTGAAATACCAAGCCATTGACTGATTGATTTAAAGCACCTGTGCAAGATAAAGGAAAACTTGCAAACATGGCCTGTTGGGGGTACTTGAGGACAGGGTTGAGAACCACTGCAGTAGGGGACCTGTGCTAAAGTTATTGTAAAGTCTTGTTTTTTTAAAATAAAAATAACAAACATGTTATTCTTACCTGCTCTGTGCAGGTGTTTTGCACAGAGCAGCCCAGATCCTCCACTTCTCGGGTTCCTCTTCAGTGCTCTTGCCCCCACCCTCCTGTTGAGTGCCCCCACAGCAAGCAGCTTGCTATGGGGGCACCCAAGCCGAGCCGCAGCTCCATGTGTCCATTCAGACACAGAGCTGGGGTTCAGCCTCGCCCCCTCTCTCTACTGATTGGCTAACTAACTTTGACTCAGCCAATCAAGAGGGAGAGTCCTGGATGGCTGAGACACTCGTGGACAACTGGACATCACTGGATGGAGATGGGGCCCAGGTAAATATTAGGGGGGTTGAGGGAGGTTGCTGCATAGAGAAGGCTTTTTATCTTAATGCAAAGAATGCATTAAGATAAAAAAACCTTCTTAAAATACAAAGAAATATCTGCGCTTGGAAATAAATAACTAACTACTGAGGCAGCCAGCACCAATGGTTTTATTACACACCAAGATAAGCACAAAACATACAGGGGAGCAGCGCAAGTTAACATATAAAAGTCTCTAATACTAAATAATAGAGTCCATAATTGTGAAGATAGGGAAAGACACCATCCACCAATACACTGATGAAGAGGAGTAGATGATTATACTCACAAACATCCCTGATAAGAAAGCAGTGACATCTGAGTACGTCTAATGATGACAAAACGCGTAAGATGTGACAGAACCTTGTGACTTAAGCACGCTATCTGCTGCGGCCATCTTGTTACACCTTGTTTGACATGCTTTCTTATCAGTGATGTTTGTGAGTATAATTCTCTTAATAAACCAGTGTTTTTAAACTCATTGGAACGTACTGCACCATTGTCACAATTATGGACTCTATTATTTAGTAAAAAAAAACCCTTCTGCCTTTACCAACCTTTAAGGCTCGATGAAGACTAACGTCTCTTGACAGCACTAAAGGCAGTCGGTTGGGGAACAGTATGGAATTTGCATATTTACTGGACATGATATAATGGCTCAACTCATTTCACACTGTCAACAGATTAAACTTTTCAGCAGGTAAATGTACCCACTATTGTAGTTACTAGACAGACCCGCTCTTTTCCTAAACCCCATATATGCCATTGACATAATTTTAGACAATAAATGATCAAAGCTAGGACAATACCTGATCAGGGCCAGCAGAGATCATACATTAACAGATATTCTAGGTGGGCACATTTACATTAGATAGGAATGTTATGATGGTGCCAGTGACTCACCTCTGTGATGATAGATGACCGTATAACACTTTTGTCATATACCCAACCATCAACACACGACTCTGTTTCTATCCCTGTGATATTTGCCAGGGTGGCATTGGGATGAAGGAAGCTCCACTGGGGCTCAGTAAATCTCCTGCATTTCTCTGGTTGGCCTTTCTGATCAGTGGGCACAGTTATCCTTAATAATTCTTGGTACGTTAGACCCTCAGTGCCATTGATGACAGGTTTTGGTTCACAGTGGTGAGCTGGGAAAGCTGCGGTGAAGTTCTGTAGGAAGTTGTGAGTTGCCACCATGAGGACGGGAAATGCCAGAAATATGCTGTGCACGATCTGAAATGTGCCAACTCCACCCAATCGATCAAGAAGATCTGCAAATGCCATGTTGCCAAATCTATATTGCAAAGAGGAAATGCAAGAATAAAAACCAAGACAGTTTTTGTCAAATACTGAATACATGTTATCGACTACTGAATCCTTACAGAAACATTTCAATTTTTGTAGTACAGTAAGTTGGGGCACCCACTCCTGGCCAGGCAGCTGATTGGGTCAGCATATAGTACTTGCAAATTCTAGTTATTTATTGGTTAGTAAGAACTCATCAACCTATATGCAGAGAAGACAGAGCACTTTTAGCTATGTGCCTTATTTATAGCCCCATGCTTATTTTACCTTTTTGTTTTTGTATTTTTTATTTTTTTGCCAGCTGCAACCCTCAGGGGTGAACTAAACTCACTTCCTCTCCCATAGATACAACAGAAAATAAAGGGATTTCTCCAAAATATAGAAATCCCTGATTAGACAGTTATCACCAGAACAAGTGTCCCATCTGAAATATTTTGCCTCTATTCCTGTTCTAGCGTCAACTCATTCAAGCACTAAAATTTAACATTAAATCATGCTATGCACACTGAACAAGTTAAAGTTGATGCCGCTTATGAGGATGGCTAACACAATTGACTACCTGCCACAGTTCACTTTAAAGTTATTGTATGATCACCTGATGAGTTATCAGATGTTTTGGATGGAGAATTTGATGATGTCAGAACCCTGGATCCCCTCCCGTCTTCGGGTTTCCAGTAGAGGGCTGTGTATCTGATGAAGTCTAACAATATCCTGAACCCTTATATACAGTTCACACCTTGGAGACCAAGCCCACATAGGTTAATAACTCACCTTTGTTGTTGGATGTTTCATTATGTGGTTCAGTAGTTTTAACCTTTAGATTTCGTCAGGTTCTTTTTAATTCAGTTTCTTAGGAGAATGTTCTGAAAGAGAATCAAAGAGTAAAAAAAGGGAAGTGGAAACCTTTTAACATCCAGGCAGTTTAGGAGAAAGAAGAGAAGAAACTGTAAGCCAAGACGCTTTAATCACAGTTTAGCACACTGAAGTAATGCAATTATATCCTTTATTTTATGAAGCCAATATAGTCAGGAGCATGGCAGTCACTGACCATTTTGGCACCTTAGGTTATACAAATAGGGATGTATTTACAGTATCTCACAAAAGTCAGTACACCCCTCACATTTTTGTAAACGTTTTATTATATCTTTTCATGTGACAACACTGAACAAATGACACTTTGCTACAATGTAAAGTAGTAAGGGTGCAGTTTGTATAACAGCGCAAATTTTCTGTTCCCTCAAAATAACTCAACACACAGCCATTAATGTCTAAACCGCTGGCAACAAAAATGAGTACACCCCTAAGTGAAAATGTCCAAATTGATCCCAAAGTGTCAATATTTTTTGTGGCCACCATTATTTTCCAGCACTGCCTTAACCCTCTGGGACAGGGAGTTCACCAGAGCTTCACAGGTTGCCACTGGAGTCCTCTTCCACTCCTCCATGACAAAATCACAGAGCTGGTGGATGTTAGAAACCTTGTGCTCCTCCACCTTACATTTAAGGATGCCCCACAAATGCTCAATAGAGTTTAGGTCTGGAGACATGCTTAGCCAGTCCATCACCTTTACCCTCAGCTTCTTTAGCAAGGGAGTGGTCATCTTGGAGGTGTGTTTTGGGTCGTTATCATGTTGGAATACTGCCCTGCGACCCAGTCTCCGAAGGAAGGAGATCATGCTCTGCTTCAGTATGTCACAGTACATGTTGGCAGTCATGGTTCCCTCAATGAATTGTAGCTCCCCAGTGCCGGCAGCACGCATGCAGCCCCAGACCATGACACTTCCACCACCATGCTTGACTGTAGGCAAGACACACTTGTCTTTGTACTCCTCAACTGGTTGCCGTCACACACACTTGACATCATCTGTACCAAATAAGTTTATCTTGGTCTCATCAGACCACAGGACATGGTTCCAATAATCCATGTCCTTAGTCTGCTTGTCTTCAGCAAACTGTTTGTTGGCTTTCTTGTGCATCATCTTTAGAAGAGGCTTCTCTCTGGGACGACAGCCATGCAGACCAATTTGATGCAGTGTGCGGCATATGGTCTGAGCACTAACAGGCTGACCCCCCACCCCTTCAACCTCTGCAGCAATGCTGGCAGCACTCATACATCTATTTCCCAAAGACAACCACTGGATATGAAGCTGAGCAAGTGCACTCAACTTCCTTGGTCGACCATGGCGAGGCCTGTTCTGAGTGGAACCTGTCCTGTTAAACCGCTGTATGGTCTTGGCCACCGTGCTGCAGCTCAGTTTCAGGGTCTTGGCAATCTTATTACAGCCTAGGCCATCTTTATGTTGAGCACCAATTATTTTTCTCAGATCCTCAGAGAGTTCTTTGCCATGAGGTGCCATGTTGAACTTCCAGTGACCAGAGAGAGTGAGAGCGATAACACAAAATTTAACACACCTGCTCCCCATTCACACCTGAGACCTTGTAACACCAATGAGTCACATGACACCAGGGAGGGAAAATGGCTAATTGGGCCCAATTTGGACATTTTCACTTAGGGGTGTACTCACTTTTGTTGCTAGTGGTTTAGACATTAATGGCTGTGTGTTGAGTTATTTTGAGGGGCAGCAAATTTACACTATTATACAAGCTGTACACTCACTACATTGTAACAAAGTGTCATTTCTTCAGTGTTGTCACATGAAAAGATATAATAAAATATTTACAAAAATGTGAGGGGTGTACTTTTGTGAGATACTGTATATAACATTTATATAGCAATGCATCCAGTTATAGTGCATGCACATTTGTTCTATGTGAATGAAGCAAAAAAAAAAAAAAAAATGTTATTAGGCTATTTCATGTGCTGGACTAATGTTTTTCATTAAATTAAACCAGGAAATACCACATTTGGCCACTAGATTGTTCTAAGTATCATTGGAATTTCCTTTGATACTTAATGCCATCTAGTGGCCCAATGCAATATTTTTCATTTTAGACCAGGGAAAAACATTGGACCAGCACAGAAAATAGCCTAATAACGTTTGGCTTTTTTGCCCCATTTGAACACAACAAATGCACCCTCACTGGGGAATTGCTATGCAATTTTTTATGAATTCACCCCATACTGTCACCCACTAGTTCATTATTGCTAAAAATCATAAAGGGAATTTTACTGAAGACATATAGAGACTGCCATTAAAAGCACTCCTTCTGAAATTACCAGTTGCCTGGCTAATATAAATGAGGTGACCAGTACTGGAGACAGCTCATATAATCCACATCCCAGATATATATAGGAAAAAATAAAAGAACCAGACAGAGACCATGCCTCGTCTATTGGGACGCGGGATTTTTTAGGATTGATGGCTGTCTAAAGTGAGCACACTGATTCAGAACATTGGTTAAAAAGTTACATACTTTATGAAATACATAGTATAAAAGATAAATAAAACTTTAGACGTATATTACGCTTTGCACATCACATATCCAGTGCCCAAAACATGATTTCAATGTAAGTTGCAAGCAACAAACACATACGGAAAAGATAAAAACACTTAATTTTAAGAGAGCAAATGTACACATACTATTTTACATTTTAGCAAATGTCATTTCTTCAGTGTTGTCACATGAAAAGATATAATAAAATATTTACAAAAATGTGAGAGGTGTACTTACTTTTGTGAGGTACTGTATATGGGATTATACGGTTATATATAATTTTTCTTCTTTTATTTTTTGGTTGAACTAGATGGACTTGTGTCTTTTTTCAACCTGACTAACTATGTACTATGTGGCGTGTTCATCAACGTTTGTCTGCTTCTTCAGGATGACTCCAACTATTTATACGTCTATTGATTAAACATAATGTTTACAGGCATCATACAATCCATAATACTGTATATTTAATATCATGTATTCAAATATCTATCGGATATACTTGTTCTCACCATTTTCCTCCTTCACTGTTGTATGGCGCAATGCAACACAGATGTGGACCGACCACTCCCCAAGGGAAACTCCGCCAAGTGGTGGGTGGTGTCAGAACCACCGACCCTGGCTGACGGGTGTTGGACCAATAATAGAGTGGGTGTCGCAACAAAAAAGGCATGTGATCTACAATGTTAAAAAATATATGCTATCAAAACTATATAAATATGTACATGTAAACGGCGATGATACATATCTTATCCTAATGGGCCAACTGGTCCGTTCATTCCCATGTTGTCCCTCTCCACAAACTTCCTCCAATGACCATGTCATTATGTATTTCTTTCTGGGATCAGTGCCCCCTCTCCCACAACACAACATGGGAGGGCATCCCCATTTCCCATCATCATCATTGTACATCATATTCCATGGTACAGTGGTGTGGCTAGTGTTGTATACCCTACAGGGTTACTTGAGCCTGGTGGGGGCCTCCCACAGCGGGACCCACAGTTCAGACCCAACTGTACCCACTATTTCTAAGGGTCTCCTCCCAAAGTACTCATCGCCAATAAAGGGCATCTACAATAAGGGGTATCCAGCATCCCTTCCCACCGCTTACCTTGTTTATACTCGACCGAAGACGCACACCACCAGGTAGGCTTCCAGTGTGTGTGTGGCGTCTCCGGCCAGTTGCCTGGCTGTCAAGCTAAATTAATAATTTCAGTACTTTCTGAGTCATTGACCCAGAACAAGTATGTTTACCAGGAGTTCTGCCTTCACTCTGACCTTACTGCTTGTTCCAGGGCAGTGACTTAAAGTATCAAAGCCATTTGATTGTCATGACAACGATGAGCATTTTCACATGTTTAGCAGTAACAAGCTTCATATTTCTAATACTATAGGTTTCCTATATTAATTACAATACTATTATAGGCGTGCGCACATAGGGTGGAAGGTGTGCCCGGGCACACCCTAATCACCCTGTATTGTGCATATTCTCCCTGCTGCCTGACTGTAGAGAAAGGGGCTGGGGAATCTCTGTCCTCGGTCTCTTTCTCTATCGCAAAAGTGAGACATCAGGGGTTTGTTTAGATCCCTGATATTTCATCAAAGCCCCCCAGCAGGGCTCCTAAAATAAATTGTAAAAAAATAATAAAATATAATATTGTAAAAATAATAAACAAAAAGAAATTGTAAAAAACAAATAAAATAAAATAAAAATAAACTACTGACACCGTCCTCTGCCCTTCTGATATATATATATATATATTCACACACTCATGTTTGTTTGCGCTTTGTGGTGCACACCCTAATGCAATAGGCTGCGCACACCTATGAATACTATGATTAGTATGTTCCAATACAATAGTATGTAGGACCACTCAGACATTCACTCCTTAGCCCTTTGCTTTAGTACATTACTTCAAGTAGTCATGCCGATATGCACAAAAGTATTGGGACACCTTCCTTTATAAGCACATGGACTTTAATTGCATCCCAGTCTTAGTCCGTAGGGTTCAATATTGAGTTGGCCCACCCCTTGCAGCTATAACAGCTTCAACTCTTCTGGAAAGACTATCCACAAGGTTTAGGAGTGTGTCTATGTGAATGTTAGACTATTCTTCCAGAAGCGCATTTGTGAGGTCAAGCACTGATGTTGGATGAGAAGGCTTGGCTCACAGTCTCTGCTCTAATTCATCCCAAAGGTATTCTATCGGGTTGAGGTCAGGACTCTGTGCAGGCCAGTCAAGTTCCTCCACCCCAAACTCACTCCTCCGTGTCTTTGTGGACCTTGTTTTGTGCACTGGCCCAAATCATTCGGTGGAGGGGGGATTATGGTGTGGGGCTGTTTTTCAGGGGTTGGGCTTTGCCTCTTAGTTCCAGTGAAGGGAACTCTAAAGGCGTCAGCATACCAAGACGTTTTGGCCAAATTCATGCTCCCAACTTTGTGGGAACAGTTTGGGGATGGCCCCTTTCCTGTTCCAAAATTAATTTGCACCATCAGATCCATTCAAATGGCGGTTTCGCTAAGATGGATGTTACCCGAACCTCGTTGGACAGGAGAGAAGAATCCTTGAGATTTGTCTGTAATGCAGCCTTATGGTTCTGGACCCTGCTTAATGGAACCCTGTGCAGTGTTTGCACCTGGCCAAGGTGCTTTCCAGCAGGGTGCTGTACAGGTCCAGGGATGTAAGGGGGACCGAGTCCTTGAAGGTCTTTTATGAAAGAGCCCACTGTGAAGGGTGAAGGTTGGACTCCTGTTATGATTCAGAGTCCTGTGGCGGGAATAGTAAGTTTACATTTGCAGTGTTTCTCTTTGAGAAATCTGACTGTCTGGTCATTCTCCCGGTGGCCACTTGTAGCAGTGTGTATTTTGTTCTGGCTGGGCCATGCTCTGTGTATTTCAGGAGTATTGGGCTGAAGTTTTCTCCTCCAGCCACTAGAGGGCACAGGGCTGCTCTATTTAGCCTACTCTTTTGCAGTGGAGGTAGGAAGTAGAAGGGTGGCCATTTTGCTAATGGTTAAAGTCACACGTGGCTTGAAGGATCAATGTGAGGCTTCTGAGAGACAGCAGGTACACAGAGCTGTCTATGGCTGGATGACCATGAGTACTACCCATGGGGAGCTGCATGAACAGACAGGACACGCTTATACACTGCATTTGTCTGCATAATCCATGGGCACTTGTACAACTGTTTGCTATTACACCCCTGCACATGTATCACTGCACTTAAAGGCGTTGTGTCTCCAGAGTAGCTTGCATGTGATCTGCAGGAACTTACATTTTGGCTGCACTGAAGTGGCATAGAGGCCGCATTCAGGGTGCATTTGTTGCATATGTCCTTGGCTAGTCCTGTGAAACTAGTATGGGGCTAAGTGCGGACAATTTTGACACAGTTCTTTGATGAAACAATACGCTTCTAGAAAGCAGAGCGGGGCAGGTGCTGCATAGTATATTACATTATTGCATATATACCTGCATAATTGTAGAACTGCATCCCTGTATGATTGCATAACTGTGTGGCTACATAGCTATGTAGGGGCATAACTGCATACTTGCAAAAAATTGTATGCCTGTACACTTGCATACCTGCAAAAAAGGTTATACCTGTATACTTGCATACCTGCATAAAACGGCATACTTTCATAAAACTGTATACTTGCATAAACTGCATACCTGTATACTTGCATAAACTGCATACTTGTATAACTGCGCGTGCGCATGATTGCACGATTGCAAGCTGTAGACCAACATGGCTATGGACCTGCAGGACTGCATAGTTAGGTTTTGGCAATATACATACCTCCAAACTTTTTGAGATGGGACCGGGGGACACCTATTAGCAAAAGTATGTAGGCATAGGGCACATCCCCCTGTCACGCCCCCTTAAAGGTGACTTACACAAGAAAAATATTAGTTAAACCCACAAGGGCTTTTTTATCACTACTAGTCCTTTATATTGGCTTTTCAAATTTACAAATGCAGCAATTTAGAAATTGGATGAAAGGTTTAGAACTGGGAAACACTATTTGAAAGAGAAAAAGTGCATTTTATGTATATAGATCAGACCAAAATGGAGGGACAGGGGGACTTTGTTTCAAATCATGGGCAGCCCCTCGAAATCAGGGACAGTTGGGAGCTATGAATATAGTTGCTACATTATTTACTTGTTATACAATATAAATGATTCCAGAAGGGGGAGGAAGCTGGGAGAGGAAGTTGCACTGCCCTCAGGTCCAGTGGGCGGGTGGTAATCTGGCAGTAAACACATCTCCCGATGGACTAGTGTTGTCAGGTGTATCTGAGCCACTGTGTTTGTCTGGCATTGCAGCAATTCCTGACGCTTTAGAATGTCATTAGGAGAATTTAGCAGTGGCACCACCAGGTCCTGAGGAGCCTAATCGGAGTTCCACTGTGATAACTTCTCCTGAAAGGCAAGGGGTGACATGTCAACCTGAGCCGCAGCGTTTGTCCGGCATTGTGGCTACTACTGGTGCATCCACTTCGGCGTATGTAACCAAAGACGATCTTGCATAAGCCTCAGCCAGCTTAGAGGACAAGATTGCAGAGATGATTGATTCTGTGACTCATGTAGGTAACAAGTGGAAATGATCCCCATCTCCTGATCCACCAGTTCTCAAGCAAGATTGGGTGGAACCCGAAGATTAAGAAGCCACTGATTCTGCTTCTGAGGGGTCAGACCCTGAAGAGCAGCAGGCGGTCTCTGCTTATCAATTCCAAAGGTTATTAGTACAGGGCCTTACTGATATGGTCCGTTCAGGCTACCCCCGGTGGAAACCTCTGAGGTCTTTTATTCCTCTTTGAAACCGCCACAGTGTTAAGGCCTTTCTGTTACACCCTCTCCTGGAGCAATCAGAGCCTAAGCAGGATCGGGCCTGTTAGTAGTTGGATGGGAGACTGCTTAGGAATACCAGGTGCTGTAAACTTTTCCCCTCCGGAGTTAGGGAAGCATCTGAGGCTGCTGTGTTTTGAGAAGTATCTCGGGCCAGAGGATGCTAGGGAAGTCTCTGAAGTGGTTCGCTTTGTCTTTAGGTTAACTCCGCCAGAAACCTGGTAGGTTAAGTACGCTTATTTGGAATGCTCTGGGTTTGCCACAAAGTTATCAGGCATTTGCCTTGTTGCATTTGCTCTTGGAGCAGAAGTTATGGGCTCATTATTGTAAAACACTTGAACGGTTAGCAGCCCCAAAACCAGACGGGGACATGAGGTCTATCTTAGATCTCAAGGCACTAGACAAATTTCTAAGCGTCCTTCTGTTTTAGATGAGGTCGGTCTGATCAGTGGTGGCCTCTCTGCAAGAAGTGGATTTTGGGGGTCCATAGTCCTCAATGACGCATCTCTTCATGTGCAAGATTTTTCTCATCAAAGGTTTCTGCATTTTGCAGTAAACAATCGCCATCTTCGTTTTGGCTCACTGCCCTCCGGGCTGGCCACAGCCCCCTGAGGATTCACCAAGCTCCTAACCCCAGTACTGGACTTGCTGAGGACGCAGGTGGTGTCAATCTCAGCATACCTCAATGATCTTTTGCTCAAGGAGCAAGTTGGTTCCAGGTTTAAAGCGAAATATAAGAAGCAAAAGGTCTTTTCATGAGGAAATAGTATCTATGTTGAAATGGTTCCTTACATGCAGTTCCACTCCAGGTCTTTTGTAGAGGAACATTCTCTATGTCTGGAACATGAAGGTCCAAGCATTGGATTACCAGAGGGCTCTGTCCCCGGGATATTGCAGAGTTCGAATTGATGGTTGATTTTTTGGAATCTAGAGAGAGGGGAAATCCTTGCCTTCCAGTTATATGGAAGATAGTAACCACCGATGCCAATCTCTCCGGTTGGGGGCTGATTTAGAGGTGACTACAATTCAGGGGACTTGGTCTCCACAAGAGAGAGAATACTGCCCAACAATGTCTTGGAACTTCGGGAAGTATGCCTTGCTCTTGATTATTAGACGAACCAGTTGCACAGGTTTGTGGTCAGGTTTCAATCCAACAATACCATGGCAGTGGTATATATCAACCACCAAGGTGGCACCAGGAGTTGCGCGGCTCAGGAAAAGGTAAATCACTGTTGCGTGTGCCTTCTCTGTCGGCATCGCAAGATATTTTCTTCTGCAATCTGCCAGCGTTGGGGAGCTCTGGAGGTGGATCTACTGGCTTCCAGGTTCTGCAACAAGTTGGACAGGCTGTGTTTAGGATGAGAGTCCTACTGGCAATAAGGATAGATGCACTGGTAACACCTTAGGGATCAGTTCTCCCTAATCTACACCTTCCTTCACAATTTAACTACTGCCTTTGGCGAAGGATCCAGAAGGTGGTAACACTGATAGAAGTGATAGCCAGCCTAGGCCAGGAGGGCTTTGTATACCGACATAGTGAATCTGGCAGTGGACGCTTCCAGTCCAGCCAGACCACAGGTGTCAAACTGGCAGCCCTCCAGCTGTTGCGGAACTACAAATCCCATGAGGCATTGCAAGGCTGACAATTACAAGCATGACTCCCACAGGCAGAGGCATGATGAGATTTGTAGTTTAGCAACAGCTGGAGGGCCGCCAGTTTGACACCCCTGAGCCAGACCTATTGTCTTGGGTTCAATAGTGTATCCTGTTTTACAATTGCTAGGATTGAAGGATTGGCTAATGAAGCCCAGGTCTTTAAAGCATTGGGGGTCTTGCGTCCTGTTCTCTTCGCACTGTTGCGCACAAGGAAGCCAACTTCTGGGTGCCTCCATTACAGGACCTGGAAATCTCATATGCTTGGTGTAAAGCCAGAAAGTGGCACCCGCACAAATATGTGATTGGAAGATCTTTGTCTTCTCTCCAATCGGGAGGGGAAATGAAATTGGCCGTAAAGTGGTTCTAAAGGCTGACGGTTTTTTACCTTCATGCATGTGTGCATGAAGGTAAAAAACCTTCTGTGTGCAACACCCCCCCCCCCCCCCC
>BLSH010471766.1:183569-194440 GCA_018402905.1 Glandirana rugosa
GGTTTACTGGGAAAAAACCTTTACCCCCCCCCCCCCCCCCAGCCCCCCATTATCCTTACCTGAGCTCCCTCCGATCCAGCGATATTCACTGTCCCGGGACTCTCCCTCATTAGCTGAGTCAGCAGCAGGAGCCCATTGGCAGTTAAAGGGGTACAGTGTCAAATTGCAAGAAATGGCCTAGTCATTAAAGGGGTAAAACCTTCTGGTCCTTAGAGTTGTAAAGGCAAAAGTTTTTTTATCTTAATACATTAAGATAAAAAAACCTGTGTTTCCAAAACAAATGAGAGCTACAAAATACTCACCATGCCTCTTAGCAAATTCCTTGGGGTGTCTACTTTCCAAAAAAGGGTCATTTGGGGGGGGGGGGGGGGGGTTGTACTACCCTGCCATTTTAGCACCTCAAGAAATGAGATATGCAGTCAGAAAGTAGAAGCTGCGTAAATTCCAGTAAATATACCATAGTTTGTAGACGCAAAAACTTTTGCACAAACAAATAAATATTCGCTTATTGAAATTTTATTTACCAAAGACATATGGCTGAATACATTTTGCGCTAAATGTTTATTGGATATTTTATAACAAAAAGTAGAAAATGTAATTTTTTTAAAAATTTTCAGTGTTTTTTCATTTATATCGCAAAAAATAAAAATCCCAGTGGTGATCAAATACCACCAAAAGAAAGCTCTATTTGTGGAAAAAAAAAAGAATGCAAATTTTGTTAGGGTACAGCATTGCATGAAAATGTATTCAGCCACATGTCTTTGGTAAATAAAATTTCAATAAGCAAATATTTATTTGTTTGTGCAAAAGTTTTTGCGTCTACAAACTATGGTATATTTACTGGAATTTACGCAGCTTCTACTTTCTGACTGCATATCTAATTTCTTGAGGTGCTAAAATGGCAGGGTAGTACAACCCCCCGCCCCCCCCCCTAAATTACCCTTTTTTGGAAAGTAGACACCCCAAGGAATTTGCTAAGAGGCATGGTGAGTATTTTGTAGCTCTCATTTGTTTTGGAAAATTAAGAAAAAAAGGAAATTGTATATATATTTTTTCTTTTTTCAATCATCAAAACTTTGTGACACAAAAAGCTAGATCTGCAAAACATTCAACATGCCTCTCAGCAAATATCTTGGGGTGTCTGCTTTTCAAAAAGGGGGAACATTTGGCGGGGGGGGGGGAGGAGTTGCGCGATCTTGGCATTTCATGGCCTCCGAAACTGTGGTTGGTTAGTTAGGAAATAAAATCAACAATTTACGCCCTTTGAAGTCCTAAAGGCGGTGATTGGTTTTCGGGGTCTTGTACAAGGCTAGACTGCCAAAAAGTCTCACACATGGGGTATCCCCATACTTGGGAGAAGCAGCAGAATGTATTTTAGGGTGTAATTCCACACATACCCATGGTATGTTTGAGCAATATATCATTTAAATGACAACTTTGTGTAAAGAAAAAAATAATTTTTGGTAATTTTCCTGAAACTTGTGGAAAAACATAAAATATTCCATGGACTCAACATGCCTCTCATCAAATAGTTTGGGGTATCTATGTTCCAAAATGTAGATACCCCAAACGGGGTCATTTGGGGGGTGTTTGAACTGTCCTGGCATTTTATGCCCAACATTAGAAGCTTATGCCACACATCACCCACTCTTCTAACCACTTGAAGACCAAGTTTTCTGACACTTTTTATTTACATGAAAAAAATATTTTTTTGCTATAAAATTACTTTGAACCCCCAAACAGTATATATTTTTTTAAAAGCAGAGGCCCTACATAATAAAATGGTGGGTGTTGCAATTTTTTTGTGTTCACAGTATTTACGCAGAAATTTTCTAAACAAATTTTTTTTTGTGGGGAAAACAAAGCACTTTTCTCATTTTAATGCACAAAAACACACTATATTTCCCAAATTAATTTTGGGAAAATATAAAAAATGATCTTATGCCAAGTACCAAACACGCCTGTGAAGCGGATACAAACTACATACATTTTAAAAGCCTTTGCAGGTTACCACTTTAGATTTACAAAGGAGGTCTACTGCTAGAGTTACTACTTTGGATCTTACGTTTGCCGTGATACCTCACATGCATGGTGCAATTGCTGTTTACTAGGGATGGGCCAAACGAACCCCCTGTTCGGTTCGCACCAGAACATTCTAACATTGCGAAAGTTTGTGACTGAATATCAAACCCCATTCAAGTCTATGGGATCCAAATGTGAAAAATCAAAAGTGCTCATTTTGAAGGTTTATATGCAACTAACTGGGCATACAATGGTTATGGGGGTCCGGGTACTGCTCTGGGGGACACATACCAATGAAAAAAAAGTTTGTAAAAAAAAATGCCATTTTTAGATGAGCAGTGATTTATTGATGCTTAAAATGAAAGCATAAAAATGAAAAATTCCTTTCAATATAGTGCCTGGGGTGTCCCCTTAGTCTACCTGTAAAGTGGCACATCTGTACTGTGTATAGAAGCTGCAGCAGCAGCAGCAATAATTAGAATTATAAAGCCAAAAAAAATGACATTTTCCCTGCAAGCTTTCTTCATTTTGTACGCAACGGCTTGGGGAGCCAGTCTGTATGACGAAGCCACAATTATGTCTCTTCCCCAGACTTTGGATAGAAGTAAGGGGTGCAGAAAAATTGGTCTTTGAGGTGTCAGTGGCACCTTCACAGCGTAACCCTATTGAGGTACTCTTGATGAAAGCAAGAATTAGCCTTCCTGTAACAAATTGAAATGATATGCCCCTTTCAAACAGGTGCAGAAAAATTGATCAATAAATTGCAATAAGCGTTTATTGATTGGTTTGCGCAAAAGTTATTGTGTCTTCAAATGATGAGAATTAATTTATGGCGTTTTCATACATTTTTTTTTTACTGGTAATGGCGGGTTTTATCGGGAATGCAATATTGCGGTGGACAGATCAGACACTTGTGACACTTTTGGGACCATTGACTGCGATCACAGCTAAAAATAGACACTGATTACTGTGTGAATGTCACTGGCAGGGAAGGGGTTTACACTAAGGGGCGATCAAGGGGTTAAATGTGTTCCCTCACTGTGTTCTAACTCTGTGGGGGCTGGGCTGGCAGGGACATGACAGATCTAACTGATCCCGATGACAGGGATAGGTGGATCCCTGTCATGCCGCCTGACAGAACGGGGAACCGCCGTGTTTACATTGCCTGTTCCCTGTTCTTCCTCTGTAGTATCGCGGGTTGCTGGCTGACATCGAGTCTGCCTAACCTGCCGCCACACTCATGCAGCGTGCGGCGGGCACGAAAGCTGTGACTGCACAAATCACTGTTTATATACGTTGATTCATGCTACGCTGCCACTTTTGCAGCAGTAAAAGTATGCGAGGTGGTCGGCAAGCGGTTAATAGCCCTTTGAACGCTTAGGGGAGACTTGAGGTTCATAGGACAATTCAGCAGAAGAGGGCATGGAGGAGGAAGGGGAAGAGCTGACAAATCTTGCATCATCACCAGCTTTATGGAGACGTGGGGGCACAACAAGCTGCAGCACTAAGTCCTGTCCTGCATCCTTCCGAGCAGCGGTGGCTGGCGCTTGGGCGCCGGCTAAAGAAGTAGAAAAAAAAGTCAGCCCCGCCCCCCTGCAGGAGGCGCCGGTGCATTGACTTTCTTTTTTTTTTTTTTTTTCAGCTCCTTGGCTGTCACATGACAGCCAAGTAGTAAGCCTATTGGTCGGCCATTAAAGCCTATGCAGGTGCGCTGAACAGGCGCACCCTGCATAGCTTGATTGGCTGCCCTGAGCCTCCACTCAGTGTGATTGGATGCGAAGGCCGGGGGCGGGTCACTGTGGCAGCGGAGGTGACTTCCGCTCCCACAGAGACCATGACCGCCCGGGGACCGATGAGGGGGGACAGCACGCTCTCCGCATGCCACATCTCTGCAACAATCCTGCCTGCTGGATGGGGTAAGTGCGGGGGGGATCTCTGCAATGTACCCCACCTGTGTTACTGCCTGCAAACTGCCCCACCTGTGTTACTGCCTGCAAACTGCCCCTACTTGTGTTACTGCCTGCAAATTGCCCCCACCTGTGTTACTGGCTGCAAACTGCCCCCACCTGTGTGACTGGCTGCAAACTGCCGCCACCTGTGTCACTGGCTGCAAACTGCCCCCACCTGTGTCACTGGCTGCAAACTGCCCCCACCTGTGTCACTGGCTGCAAACTGCCCCCACCTGTGTCACTGGCTGCAAACTGCCCCCACCTGTGTCACTGGCTGCATAACTGCCCCCACCTGTGTCACTGGCTGCATAACTGCCCCCACCTGTGTCACCCTCTACATAACTGCCCCCACCTGTGTCACTGGCTGCAAACTGCCCCCAACTGTGTCACTGGCTGCAAACTGCCCCCACCTGTGTCACTGGCTGCATAACTGCCCCCACCTGTGTCACTGTATACTGTGCCCTGTGATGCAGAGCTGTATACTGTATCCTGTGATGCTGAGCTGTATACTGTGTCCTGTGATGCTGAGCTGTATAATGTGTCCTGTGATGCTGAGCTGTATACTGTGTTCTGTGATGCTGAGCTGTATACTGTGTTCTGTGATGCTGAGCTGTATACTGTGTTCTGTGATGCTGAGCTTTGTACTCCTGACACAATATGTGGAATACAGGGGACAGAGTGGGTGGATTCTATAAGGGGTGGGGCTTATTAGAAGTAGGGGGGGTCAAAAGGAAGGGCGGGCCTGGGGCCCCCCATCCAAAAACTTCACCAAAAAAGTTTGGATCCCAGAAGGTGGGTGGGTATGCTACTGGTGCAGTACTAGTGCACACAGCCTAACTTGGCTGCTCCCTAATTGGGACAGCAACTCGGAAGGGGGTGATTTTTTTTTGCCGCTATCCTCTTCTCATGCGATCTTGAGGAGACAAAAGCAAGCCCGGTGGCTGTGGTAAAGGGAAAGACAATGGTGGTGGGTACTTCCCTTTTTACCTTGGTAGATTAGCCCCAGAATCCCTAATGGTAGACAAGTGTTGTTGTTTTTTTTTTTAATTGAGTTAGGACTCCCTCCTTCAATACAGGGTGTACTATCCTATTACCCTACTATTGCAACATCAAGTTGCCAGTCTCTCACTATAAATTCATCAATAAGGATAAATATAGTGAAGAGTTGAGACCTGTTAGACACAAATAGTCTTGCACAGGCTTTTTTTTTACCACTAAACAAGTTACACATTTCTAAAGGGTTAATTGGAAGGGATGTGAAGTGGTCTGCAGGAACCTGATGATTCCAGGAACAATAGCACATATTTCCCCTGGTCAGCAAGGCACACCAGGTAAGCTGAATGTATTAGGCCAGCTGCTGTGAATCTGGTATGTAGCTCCAAGAGGGTTCATTTTAGAGGGTGTTGGCTTTTGAAGGCCTGCCTCCTAATTTTTTCCCCATATGGGGAAGGCACAGTAAGAGGTACCCTTGTGAACATATTCATCTTGTGGGGGTTGCTTGGTATGTGTAATATCTTAACAAGCTACAACCTCCTTACACAATGTCTCTACATGTCTGATTGCCTCCAGGCTAAAATAGTTACCACCTCTTCTCGAGGCAGACCTAATTGATCTCTAGGTCTATGCTTGTTAAGACCTTAGGTGCTTGGCAGGCTGGGACTCATTTTCACGTGTGTGTGTGTGTGTGTGTGGCTAACTACACCTACTCATTCTTTTCAGAAGTAGGGTAACAGCTACTACTACTGTGGGGTATTCACCCACCTTAGACTTCCATTATTTGTAATATCCTGGTTCTTCTCTGGTGGGTGAAGGTTTAGTATAGAGTCAAGGCTATGCCCATGATAATGTGCCCTTTGTTGGGCAGTTGCATATCATGACTCTGATTTTACGCTTTGTCTGGCTGCACATCAGAAACACACAATGTGGAAGTTATTTGTGTCTTTCTGGTTGTCTTGCTGCTCAGCAGAAATACACAGCAGTAAGTGATACTGAACCTTGTTGCTAATCAGAAATGCATAGCATTTAAAGGTTATTACTAACTTTATATTGATCATAAGACATATACCCTGTTACAATTCAGAAATGCACAGCATTAAAGTTGCTAGTGACTCTTCTGTTTTATATAACTGTACGCTGTTGCAAATCAAAAATGCATAGCATTTAAAGTTGTTGGCAACATTTCTGTTGATCATAAAACTGTACCCTGTTGCTAATCAGAAATGCACATCATTGAAGTCGCTAGTGACATTTCTGTGGGTTATATGACTGTACGTTGTTGTTATCAACGTTTCTGTTGATCATAGGACTGCATCCTGTTGCTAATCAAGTGCTTGTAACCTGGTAGGTTATAAAATCGCCTTTTATTAGTAAGAACTTCGGTTCATAGGAGTATTACCTGAAGATGAAGTATCAGAAGTTATCTGACCCACATACCTAACTCAATATATTTACAGTACTATATTTATTCTTCATATCACCCTTTTAGCAAAACTGGTCATAGCAAATCATTGTGAGTGTTCTGTACCTACTATAGACTTAACCTCCTGTACTAGGGTTCTGCTTAATGTATCCCTCATTAATACCAAAAGGCACCCAATGGTGGTGGAGTGGATTATGGGTTTAGATATTAGGTAGGACACCTGATATTTATGCAATAAGTACAATCAGGTGTTTAACAAGCTCCTCTCCGCTTAATCAGAAATGCACATCATTGAAGTCGCTAGTGACATTTCTGTGGGTTATATGACTGTACATTGTTGCTAATCAAATATGCACAGCATTTAAAGTTGTTATCAACATTTCTGTTGATCATAGGACTGCATCCTGTTGCTAATGATAAATACATAGTATTTAAAGTTTGCTAGTGACACTTCTGTTGGTCATATACACTGTTGCTAATCAAAAATGCACAGCATTTAAGGTTGGTTAGCGAAACAATCAGATGTTTAACAAGCTCCTCTCCGCTTAAACGCATGGGCATGCAAGTGTATAGGGGGCTGAGTATATAGAGCACTTTCACAGATGACATATCCAGCATTCAGATATGAGGAAAGTCATAGGTGTATTGTACCTGGGTACATAACTGTCCAGCCTTTTGAACCCAGGGAACAACCTTCCCTTGTTCTATTTCCCTTAAATAGGATTCCCTTTACCCATCACTAGGAATGAAACATAATTTAAAAGGGACCTGCAAGGTATGTCTGTCTGGGAGATCTTTTTTCATTCTCCTGAACAGAGTAGTGTTTAAACCAGTTCCTCTTTGTTGATCAAAGTAGTGTCCTTGTGTCACAGAGCAAGTCTTTGGTCCTTTTTGCGATCCTAAGAAATGTTACAGGTATGTTAGGCCACAATTGCTAGATGGTTGAGACAGTCAAACCGTGCTAATCTACTAATATCACAGGTTTTCTGATTCCATCTTTTAGAGCAGTACACATGGATCCTGCATCCGAAGCGGAGAAGGCAGGAACATGGTGGAGCAAATCTGCTGATCAGCCTCCTGATCCAGCTAAGATACCTTCATCAGTCATAATGAAGTGGAGGTAAAACGTGCTGCAGAAGCTGGCATTTGACAGGAAGATCTTGCAGCCACTGGTACCCTAAGGTAGGCCTGTGGATTTATTTATTATCCTATCAGGTGTTGCTGTCCTGGAAGGTGAGATTAGAATACCGACCGTTAGACTTACCGGTAACAGTGTTTCTATGAACCTTTCAGGATGGCAGGCCTACTTCCCGCCCTGTTATATGGGTGGAGGAAAATGTATACATTAGGTGGTAAGTGCCTAAGTGTTTGAATAACCCTTGTTATTCATTTTTTTTGTACCAGCGTCTGGCCTTATGGGCAATTAAGTATGGTGCCATCATCTGATCGTTGATAGTCCACGCCTCTCATGTTAAGGTTGTAGTTGTGGACACAGAGGGGCTTCTCAACAGCACCAGTCGCCTTTGTAATCTGCACTTCATTGCATTTATTATACTTCAAGCAGGCTCTCCCCCCCCCCCCATCTAAGTCGGGCATCTACAAGCCGTTGGGGGAAGATTAGGACACACGGTGCCACATGCGCCGATTCCAGAATCAAAAAGGTGCCTAAAAAGTGGCACGCTTGTGTAATAATTGTCCACGTATAAATGGTACCCCTTTCCAAATAAGGGTGACGCCAAACAATCTTGAAAATTACATGTATATCCTGTTGCCCTGTCACAGAGCTTATACATTTTGACCCCATATCTGGCACGCTTGCTGGGAAGAAACTGTTTGAAAACAAGGCGACCAGAAAACGTAATCAGGGACTCATGAATGCAGACAGCTTGTTGGGACATATACAAGGCTGCAAATTTTTGGTTGAAGTGATTTACGAGGGCCCGAATTTTGTGGAGCCGATCATATCCAGGGTCACCCCAAGGAAGACATTGTCATTGAAATGCATGAACCGCAAGATTTGCTCGTATCTAGAACACGGGCATATGGCGAATTGGATCAGTGGACCAATATGACCGCAACTCACTCGTTTTAGTAATGCCCATGATGAGGGATAGGCCCAGAAAGGTTCTAAATTTGGAAACAGTGATACGTTTCCATACAAATTCTCTGGCAAGGGTCAAATTTGGGTTTGCGGCGATAAATTGATCGGCATATAAATTGCTCTGTTCCACAATAGATCTGTACAGATGAAAAACGGCTCATAAAAATCAAGGGGAGTTAAATGTGCTGTTTCCACCTGAATTCCAGGTTGACCAGTGAATGGGGGAAGTATGGGAGCTGCAGAAATGGTGGGCTCCCAAGTGCATCAGGAAAAACACTATGGGCTCTACGGGCCTGTCTTTGAATTCTTGGTACTTATGCTAGCCACCACACCAGCTTGAACTGCACTTATGGAGCACACCACGTCAACAAGTGTTACTGCAGTGCTGGTTTGTCTAAGACCGGTATGTATTAAGCCGCTGGTGCTTGCCAGTTCACCAGAAGGTTTGGAGGCACTAGTACTGGCACTGTATAGGAGAACCATGTGATTGTTGTACGTCAGCAACAGAAGAATAGGGTAAGGTATGCCTGACCTTAGCAGGGACCACTACTCCATTGTCAAAGCTATTTGTCAGGGTGCCGCTGCTCTCTACAATTTTGAATACTGAGCCTGAAGGGGAAGCAGTGAGGCTTCCCCTTCACTCTCATCTGTCATGCTCAGCGTCATGTAGGCCTCTTCACTAGTGTACATTCGTGTACATCTGTTTGGACAGTTTGGCCAATAAATTTATAGGAACCTAGTGACTCACCAGTAAAAAAGCACCTGGTTGTCAGGGACTGCTTGAACCGCTAGCAGAGATCAGGCCTGACTATACCGCTAACGCTGCAGTTTTGTGTGCTGTGTATTGGAAGTGACAGTGATCTATTGACACTGCACTTGTTTGGGTGGGCTGGGAGGAGGGGCTAAACGCAGTTGCTGACAGGTGTCGGGGCTGATCCTGCTAACACTGTTTTTGGGAACACTAATTGGGGACGCTACTATAGTTCTGATAGGATCAAAGATATTGATCTGTTCAGACACTATATTAGTAAGGTATATATAGTGTGTGTGTGTGTTAGTGTTACTGGCAATCAAAGGGTTAAAATATGACGCTTTCTGGGATTGAGGCTAACTGGCGTCACCCGTGACACTAATACAGTGATCAGGAAAAAAAAAGATACACTGTACTAATGACACTGTGACAGGGAGTGAAAGGGAGGTGGCGATCCAGGGTGAAAATGTGCCTATGTGTCCTGGTGTCAGTGTAGTGCTTGTGTACTCACTGTTAGATGTGATCTCCTCTCACGCTGGAACTGAAAAGGGCTCCAGGAGAGGTGATCACGTAATTTCCTGTGCCTATGTTTACATTACACAGGCACAGAAGGTTCTGGGATTCGTCATCCGATCACTGCCGGGTCAGCGGGCGCGCATGCCACCTACCATTGGGTGCGAGTGACGTATAGGTATGTCGATTCAAGCAGCTGTGTCACCTTGCCACAGTACATCTGCGACGGGCGGTTGGCAACTAGTTAATGAGCAAGCGGAATGACTCAATCCACTTCCTAACTTTGTTCAGAAGGGACCTTATGAAGTTTTGATCAGAGAATGAGAGTGTGAAGGCAAACAGTATTTGCTGTGCTCTCTCTTTACAAAATCTATGACACCAGTGCCATGGCTGCAATTCATATTAAATGTTTGCTTGTGAAATAAAGATGTTATATACTCAGTAAAAGGTATAAAACAGTAGTAACGGGCGGCTAAAAGAATATCAGTATACAGTAAAATAAACTTTAAAAAGACCCAAACTCATTGTAGATTTCGTTCAAACAGATTGGAGGTTTGTAAGAAAGACTGTTGCTGTTGTGTTCAGCACAGAATGCTATGTAATTATATAGCATATCAAGGCCTGCAGGAGTCACAGCTGAATCCTCTGAAATTATAGTTAATCATGCAATCTGTTCTAAAATTCCCACTTCACAAACAATGCAGAAGTCCACAAAAGCAGATGGGGAGAAGGAAAAAGGAAACAAAAAAACAAATGATTACATGATCATGGAAAGTGAGTAGCATACCTGCTTTTTCTGGAGTCTAGAAAATGTAAGCGATGATGGCGAGTTACCCAAACTGTTCCCAATCTTACCAGACTTCATGAAATTACATCCATTTTGTACATCTTCTATTTATCAGGAACAGCAAAATAAAAAACTACATAGAATGTACAGTAGGTTTGTATTAGTGAGTGGTGAATATTAAAAATGTACCCTAACAATGATCTTCTCTTATTCACTCCTTTTGGGCTGTTAAAGTGGAGCTCCACCCAATAGGGGAAGCCCCGCTTGTGTGCCTTCTCTCTCTCCGATGCCACATTTGGCACCTTTTGGGGGGGGGGGGGGGGGGGGGG
>BLSH010471766.1:194450-206777 GCA_018402905.1 Glandirana rugosa
AGCAGGTATCTGGTTTTGGCAGGTACCTGGTTCCTGAGCTGGAAGTTTGCCTCCCCCCCTCCCGCCGCTTCTGGGGCACTTCACAGGTCCCAGAAGACTGCAGCCCATTCACAAAGCACAGAGCTCTTTGTGCATGCGCAGTTGGTAACTGGCTGTGAAGCCGTAAATGTTTACTGCTGGTTTCCCTTAGGGTGGCGGTGCCAGTACCACCCGATAGCTGATTGAAGGATCGGTCCGGGGCAAGGAAACTGCTGGATGCCTGGACAAGTAAGTGCCCTAATACTAGAAGCAGCTACAGTATTTGCATCTATATACATTTTGTTAGGTTCAAAAACTATCTGTTAATCCTGCCAAAAACTTCCTGTGTTCCATTCTTATCAGTTACATTGTTTCCAGCTACTTCTGTGGACTACAAAAACAACCATCTCCTATTTTATGGGGAAGGGAAGAGTATGTGTTCCGTAATCCACTCTAGTGTTGCGTTTGAGATATACACTCACTGGCCACTTTAATAGATACACCTTGCTAGTACCTGGTTGGACCACCTTTTGCCTTCAAAACTGCCTTTAATTCTTTGTGGCATAGATTCAACAAGGTGTTGGAAACATTCCTCAGAGATTTTAGTCCATATTGACATGATAACATTACGCAGTTGCTGCAGATCTGTCGGCCGCACATCCATGATGCGCATCTCCCCTTCCACCACATCCCAAAGGTGAGATCTGGTGACTGTGGAGGCCATTGGAGTACAGTGAACTCATTGTCCTGTTCAAGAAACCAGTTTGAGATGATTTGAGCTTTGTGACATGGTGCATTATCCTGTTGGAAGTAGCTATCAGAAGATGGGTACACTGTAGTCCTAAAGGGATGGACATGGTCAGCAACAATACTCAAGATAGGCCATGGCATTTCAACTATGCTCAATTGATACTAAGGGGCCAAAAGTGTGCCAAGAAAATATCCCCCACACTATCACACCACCACAACAAGCCTGAACCGTTGATACAAGGCAGGATGGATCCATGCTTTCATGTTGTTTTACGCCAGTCATGTTGGAACATGAAGGGACTGTCCCCAAACTGTTCCCACAAAGTTGGGAGCATGAAATTGTCCAAAATATCTTGGTATGCTGACGCCTTAAGAGTTCCCCTCACTGGAACTAAGGAGCCAAGCCCAACCCCTGAAAAACAACTCCAAACCATAAGCCCCCCTCCACCAAATTATTTGGACCAGTGCACAAAGCAAGGTCCATAAAGACATGGATCAGCGAGTTTGGGGTGGAGGAACTTGACTGGCCTGCACAGAATCTTGACCTCAACCCGATAGAACACCTTTGGGATGAATTGGAGTGGAGACTGCCAGCCAGGCCTTCTTGTCCAACATCAGTGCCCAACCTCACAATTGCACCTTTGGAAGAATGGTCAAACATTCTTATAGACCGCTGAGGTCAAGCTACGTGTTGGGAACATGATGACATAATAGGCTTGACACGTTTCGTGGCCAGTTGCCACTCATCAGGAGCAAACGCATAGCATATCTGAAAAAAATGAAAAAAGGTACCAAATAGGATCTAATGTTTTGCCCAGATGGTAAGAAAAAAAAGTTTGGGGCAAAGGGAAACAAGAAGTGTATCCCCCTGAAATACTTACATATAATTTTTCTACAGACAGAGGACAGAGGGGTGGCTGTGGATGTGGTATACTTGGATTTTGCAAAAGCATTTGACATCGTTCCCCACACATGGCTAATGTGTAAGGTAAAGTCTTCCGGTTTGGAAAGATCAGTTTGTAAATGGATAGAAAACTGGTTAAAAAACGGAATTCAGAGAGTAGTGGTTAATGGTTCTTATTCTGAATGGTCTAAGGTTATCAGTGGTGTACCCCAAGGTTCAGTGTTGGGACCCTTACTTTTCAATACATTTATAAATGATATTGGGTCTGGGATATTTGAGTCTACTAAATTGTTATATTGTTACCTAGCAGCTGCTGTTGAAATTCTTTAACATAGTAAAGAGTTTTGAAAATATATGTATACCAGGGAACAGCGCTTCCTATGTTGTCAGATTCTCCTAATGGTTAGTGTGGGTCCTAAGCTCATCAACAAAAATTTCTACCTAGAAATAAAGTGCACAATAATACTAAAGTGACATGTGCAATCAATGCAATTCTATATGCAATAAATTATGTTCTGTAACCAATGATTCGATTTTAACTGTGCAAAATACACCAATAATTAATACAAAGCGTGATATAGAAAAGTGACATGTGCAATCAGTGCAAATCCTGTAAACAATAATGAAATCCTGTACACTGTAATTACTTTTCAACTGTGCAAAAGCGCCATAAATAATCACATATATAAAGCAAACCGTGATTAAGAAAATGTCCTTATGCACCCCATTGGGGTCTACACCTTAAAGTGCAATAATTAGTCCAATATTAAAGGTGCCTTCCAGTGCTCTGGGTGATGTAGTGCTGATATACAACTTTTCAAGAAGGTGTCTTCAAAAGTGCTAGTGCTCCCCTGTGAGTAAATGAGGTTCCGCACTTACCAAACCCAATTGACTCCCAAAGTCGTACGACTTAGGAGTCAATATGCGCTTACGGTCTCTCACCCGACCCCGGGTATACGTCCGCTCAGCTGTAGTTACCGTTCACTTTTAGGGTTCCACCACTCTCATTCCCAGGTGTATTATGGAAAGAAAAGAAAAACTCTCATCGCGCGCCTCTTTTAAAAGGGTTTATTTGGCCAAAAAACAGATGCACAGCAAATGTACAATCTCCCGTGGCCGCCGCGACTCTGCAGTGTCGGCTTGCGTATCAACGGGATGTGGCCCAGCGTACCCTGCGTTCCAACTGACGCGTTTCGTCACTTCCGCAACATCTTTCTGTATGTTGTAGTGTATTATTTGTTTCTTCATTTTGGTTTGGTCTCCTATTTGTCAGGTGGCAGTACTCTTTTGATGATCATTTTATCTGCAAGTTATATATTTCTGGCAAACATTACACCTGTGACAAGGCTGTGCTGTTTTTTTTTTTGTTTCTTTTTGTTTTTTATTAGCACACCTGTCATTTGACAATTTGGTGCTCTTTGCCCCCCTTTCTGGGTAAGTTTCATCGCTAGGGTTTTTGCTCCCTCTTCTTCTTGCTATATGTCCCCCCAGTATGCTGACCTCCTATTCTTCTATTTATGGTTCAGATGTGTGGATTTTTTTTTCTCCCTTTGCCTCTCTGGAAGCCTCTTACTTGTCTAAAAAAATCTAAGTTTCAAGCATATTGAGTTCTTGTGTTTATGTATGGTATGGCAACATTTGTTATTATATTTTCCATTATATTTGTCCTTTACTGTGGAACTAATATATTGTTTGTATTACTTATTAGCTATAAGAGCAAAAAAACTGAACAGCAGAATGGATCCTGAGGAAGCCCTCAAAAAGGGCAAAACACGTTGATCCGTATACTCCCTGTTGTTTATTGATGCACAGACATTTTCTTCACATGTCTACAGTTGTGATTAGCCATTATTATGGAGTGTATATACCTACCTTTTTAAAACTGTATAATAAAAATACATGTTTTATCTACAGTGTTTATCTTGTTACCTGGTGTATTTTCATCTCTGGGCACTCCAAAATCCCCATTTCCCATTGTCTCCCAGTTGGAGAGACATGGGGAATACTCTTTTTTTTTTATACATTTTGGTTTCTAAGCTTCCTTGCTTATACTGCAAAGAACCTTTATAGATGCAAAGCAAAACAGCCTTATGGTGACAACTTTGCTCTTGCATAGATACAATGGAGTGAGCATTCTTACCCTAAGACAGAAAGTGTTACTGGCAGGATAGCCAGGTCATACAAGGTAAAAAAGTCATAAGAAATGAATGCAGCCACCACATGTAAAGACTGGTAAGCTGAAAAATATTACACGTTTGTTCATGCATTAACCGCTTTCCGACCACGTATCGCATTTTTACTGTGGCAGTGTGGCTTTGTCCCACCAATTGCCATCTATAAACGGCGATCGCGGGCGCGGTTAGGGGGCGCATGCGCGGTCACTGCAGTCTGATTCGCTACAGGACCGTTCACTCTACGGGAATAGACCAATGATTTTTGTTCTATTCCTGTTGATCGGTCCTAGCGAATGGGATGCCTCCCCTGTCTGTGGAATGTAAACACAGGCAGGGGAAGTGATGTCATCTCCCCTCTCTGCATCCTTTTCCATTGCAGAGAGGAGAAAGAGAAAACATGAGTTGCACAACACTACACTAGCTCCAGTACACATAGGCACACTTTTAGCCCTTGATCGCCCCCCCCAGTTAAACCCTTCACTCCTGTCAACCCCGTCACTGAGTGCAGCGATCAGATCGTTCACTGATCACTGTACCTGTGACCCTTGTGACACTAATCAGTGTTAGGGTAGGTATTAGTAGGCCTAGATAGGTCTAAAACCCCCCCTTACCCCCCTAATAAAGTTTTTAACCCCTCGATTGTCCCCTGTCACCTGTGATCACTGTAAGTGTCACGGCTGACGCTAGTTCGTTTTTTTTTTTTTCCCCATCAGATTACCCGCCGTATGTATAATATACATACCTTTTATAGGTTTTAACCCCCAATCGCCCCGCGGTGACCCCAGTTAGGTTTTAGCGTGCGTTAGGGTCAGCGTAAACACCAAGCAGGGCCAGTTAGTTAGGTACTCTGACACGCATGCACACACATTAGATAGCTGTTAGATACTATTGCAGTATCTGATCAGACCAATATCTGATCTGATCAGATCTATATTAGCGTCCCCACTAGATTAGTGTGCTAAAAAATGCTGCGTTAGCGGGATCAGACCAGATACCTGCTAGCACCTGCGTTTAGTCTCTCCGCCCAGTCCATCCAAGTGCAGGATCAATACATTGCTGACCCTTACCAAACACAGAACACATATCTGCAGCGTTCGCAGAGATCACGCCCGATCCCTGCAAAATCTGACAGTGATTTTGGTAGCGACTTGCAACAGGCTCTGACAACCAGGTGTGCTTTTTTGCCTGTGAGTCACACTAGTGTACCTATATAACAACATTCCAAATCCGAGGTACACTAGAGAAGAGGCCTACGCCTTGCTGAACATGACAGACGAGAGCGATGGGGAAGCCTCACTGTCAGATTCAGGCTCATCATACGATCCCGTAGACAACAGCGGCTCCCTACCAGATAGCTCTGACGGCGGAGTGGTCCCTTCTAAGGTCAGGCGTACCAGATCCCGTTCTGCTGTCGCTGAAGTGCAGGGCTCTCGTATGGAGCAGAGAGCCAGTACTAGTGCCGCTACTCCTGCACTGCAGTAACACTTGGTGACGTGGAGAGTCCCATAAGTGCAGTTGAAGCTGGCGTGGCTAGCACAAGTAGTCTCCCGCAGCCACGAAGAAGACAAACACAGGCCTGCAGAGCCCATAGTGCCCTTTCTGACGCGCTTGCAAACCCTGATTGGTAACCCACCACTAATGCAGCACCCGTACTTCACTCATTCACTGGCCAACCTGGAATCGCTGTGAATACAGTTGACTTTAGGGCCATTGATTTTTATTCGCTGTTTTTCTCCGAAGTTCTCTATAGCTCTATTGTGGACCAAAGCAATTTATATGCTGGTCAATACATCGCAGCTAATCCCTATTTGTCACTTGCCAGAGATTGGAGAACCAATTACGGTTTCCGAATTTAAGACCTTTCTGGTAGAGTTGAGTGAACCCGAACTGTAAAGTTCGGGTCCATACCGAACTTTTGGGTGTCCAGGACCCGGACCCGAACCCGGACTTTTCAAAAAAAAGTCCGGGTTCGGGTCCGGGGTTCTGGTATTTTATTCCACCTGTTGAAAAGCTGCCAAGGGCAGCCAATCAACAAGTGTTTCACTGGTTTTCCCTAGAAGCCATCACAGCCATGCCTACTAATGGCATGGCTGTGATTGGCCAGTGCACCATGTTACCCAGCCCCTATCTGGGGCTTGAGTCACCGTGCTGCATGTCATATGCTCTCAGAATAGTTTAGGGAGAGGATGCTGCTGGCTCTGTGAGGGACAGATTGCAGAACATCTCATCCTGCATTACTGACTAGGGAGAGATACTAGTACTGGTGCTTTGAGGAACAGATTGCACACCTCATCCTGCTGCACAGAACGATCTGACTGGACTAGGTAGAGTCTGTTGCTTTAAGGGAAAGATTCTTCTTCTAAAATCATCATCAAGTTGTACAGTGAAAGCTTCCAGCAGTTGCTTTAAGGGAAAGATTAGTGTTCTAAAATCATCATCAAGTTTACAAGGAAAGGTTCCAGCTGTTGCTTTAAGGGAAAGATTAGTGTTCTAAAATCATCATCAAGTTGTACAGGGAAAGGTTCCAGCTGTTGCTTTAAGGGAAAGATAAGTGTTCTAAAATCATCATCAAGTTGTACAGGGAAAGGTTCCAGCTGTTGCTTTAAGAGAAAGATTATTCTTCTAAAATTATCTCCAAGTTGTACAGGGAAAGGTTCCAGCTGTTGCTTTAAGGGAAAGATTAGTGTTCTAAAATCATCTTCAAAGTGTGTGAGAAAAGCCTATTGCAGGGGCATGGAGCCATATTACTGTTCTAAAATCATCTTCAAAGTGTGTGGGAAAAGCCTGTTTCAGCCACATAGAGCCATATTAGTGTTCTAAAATCATCTTCAAAGTGTGTGGGAAAAGACTGTTTCAGCCGCATAGAGCCATATTAGTGTTCTAAAATCATCTTCACAGTGTGTGGGAAAAGCCTGTTTCAGCCATATAGAGCCATATTAGTGTTTTAAAAATCATCTTCACAATGTGTGGGAAAAGCCTGTTTCAGCCGCATAGAGCCATATTATTGTTCTAAAATCATCTTCAAAGTGTATGGGAAAAGCCTATTGCAGGGGCATATAGCCATATTATTGTTCTTCCAGCCGCATAGAGAGCCATATTATTGTTCTAAATTTTAGAACAATAATATGGCTCTATGCGCCTGCAATAGGCTTTTCCCACACAATGTGAAGATGATTTTAGAACACTAATATGGCTCTATGTGCCTGCAATAGGCTTTTCCCACACACTGTGAAGATGATTTTAGAACACTAATATGGCTCTATGCGCCTGCAATAGGCTTTTCCCACACACTTTGAAGATGATTTTAGAACAGTAATATGGCTCTGTGCCCCTGCAATAGGCTTTTCCCACACACTTTGAAGATGATTTTAGAACAATAATCTTTCCCTTAAAGCAACAGCTGGAGGCTTTCCCTGTACAACTTGGAGATGATTTTAGAATCTAAAATCATCTCCTAGTTCTATAGGGAGAGGTTCCTACTGTTGCTTAAAGGGACAGATTATTGTTGCACAAAATTAAAATGTGCATCTACATTGCTGGTTTAAAAAAAAAAAAAATTCCAAAAATAAAAAAAACAGTGTTGGCTACCTCCTCCTCCTCCTCCACCGCCACTTTCACCACCTCCTCAACCTCCAACTCCACATCCACCTCCATTTTTGATTTTTTTATGTGATTTTAGCTTAAAAATTATTTTAAGTTATTTCCCTGTCCCCATTTCTTTGTAGGGCACTTGTCCGACCCTTACCCCCATTTTCCTTCTTTTTGCAGGCCTCTAGGACTTTCCAGGACTTTGTTACAGCCATTTTTGTGCCTAAAAGTTCGGGTCCCCATTGATTTCAATGGGGTTCGGGTCCGAACCCGGACTTTGTCCCGAAGTTCGGCCGAACCTGCAGAACCTGAACTTCCAGAGGTTCGATCAACTCTACTTTCTGGGACTTGCCCTCAACATGGGCATACATAAAGAACCTGAATTGTGGTTATATTGGTCCACTGACTCAATTCATCGTATGTATGTCTTCTCTGCTTGCATGCCCAGGACACGGTACGAGCAGGTCCTGCGGTTCATGCATTTCATCGACAATGAACTCTGTCATCCGGGGGGGACCCTGAATATGATCGGCTCCACAAAATTTGGCCCCTCATAAACCACTTCAATCAGCAGTTCACAGCACTTTTTATTCCCAACCAAGTTGTGTGCGTAAACGAGTACCTGATTAAATTTGCTGGCCGTCTGCTTTCAAACAGTACGTCCCTAGCAAGCGTGCCAGATATGGGGTCAAGTTGTATAAGCTCTGTGACAGGGCCACAGGCTATACATGTAGCTTTATGGTTTATGAGGGCAAAGATAGTCACGTGGACCCAGAAGGATTCCCAGACTACATGGGGAGTGCTGGCAAAACTGTATGGAGCTTGGTGTCACCCTTATCCGGAAAAGGGGCACCATTTGTACGTGGACAAGCGTGACACTTTTTAGTCACTTGTTTGATCACCAAATTGGAGCATGTGGCACCGTGCGATCTAATCGCCGGGGCTTCGCCCAACGACTGGTAGAATCCCGACTTTGACGGAGGCAGAGAGCCTGCTTGAGATGTAGTAATTTGCTTGCGGTGAAGTGGAGGGATACAAAGGATTTTTTCGCAAACACAGCTGTCCAAATTACAACGGCGACTGGTGTGGTGGAGAAACCCCTCTGTGTTCACGAATATAACCAAAATATGGGAGGGGTGGACCTCAATGACCAGTTATTGGCGCCGTACTTAATTGTCAGTAAGTCCAGACGCTGGTACAAAAAAGTGTCTGTTTACTTATTCCAATTGGCTATGCTGAACTCTTATGTGTTATACAAAGTGTCAGGACGGACTGGACCACTCCTTCAATTCCAGGAAGAGATCATCAGAGCCCTTCTTGATCCAGATGGTTCTGCACCCCATGTTCCCAATCCAAATGCAGTGAGCTGGCTGCATGGACGGCATTTTCCACAGGGGCGGGCGGATAGGGGCCACAGGAGTCGCCATGGTGACCGGGCCCCATAGCGGCCCCCTGTATGCCTAGATTAGGAGGGGGATGAGAGATGGAGCGCTCCGTTCCTCAGCCGATCGGCGCTGTGGGGAGCCTCGTCACACTGTTTACTGTGAAAGTGAAAGCAGTGTGTGCTGTGCTCTTTGTCTCCCCCTACAGTGCAGTACCCAGCATGAAGGTACTGCCATTTTTTTAAGAGACTTTCTGCAATTCTGCATGTAGGTGTGTGGCTGCATGTGTGTGGGTACATGTGTGTGGGTGCATGTATGTGGGTACATGTGTGTGGGTACATGTGTGTGGCTGCATGTGTGTGTGTGGGTGCATGTGTGTGGCTGTATGTGTGTGTGTGGGTACATGTGTGTGTGTGTGTGTGGGTGCATGTATGTGGGTACGTGTGTGTGTGTGTGAGTGCATGTGTGTGGGTACATGTGTGTGTGGGGGGTGCATGTATGTGTGTGGCTGCATGTGTGTGGGTGCATGTATGTGTGCGGGTGCATGTATGTGGGTACATGTATGTGTGGGTACATGTATGTGTGGGTGCATGTGTGTGTGGGGGGTGCATGTGTGTGTGGCTGCATGTGTGTGGGTGCATGTATGTGTGTGGGTGCATGTATGTGTGTGGGTGCATGTATGTGTGGGAACATGTATGTGTGGGTGCATGTATGTGTGGGTGCATGTATGTGTGTGGGTCCATGTATGTGTGTGGGTCCATGTATGTGTGTGACTGCATGTGTGTGTGTGGGTGCATGTATGTGTGTGGCTGCATGTGTGTGGGTACATGTGCGTGGGTGCATGTATGTCTTTGGTTACATGTATGTGGGTGGGTACATGTATGTGTAGGTGCATGTATAAGGGTTCATGTATGTGGGTGTATGTATATGTGTGGGTGCATGTATATAAGTGCATATACATATATATATGTGAGTGTGTGTATTTATATATGTGTGTGCATGTATGTGTGTGTGTGATTATATGTGTAAATATATACAGTATATATGTATGTGTGTGTGCATTATGTATGTGTTTATATATGTGTGTGTACATGTATGTATGCGCTTTTAATCTTGACCCCCCTATGTGTACAATCACTATTTTTTTTCCCCGCTTGTTCATAGTAACAGAAAAAAAAATGCTGTTCCTCTGAAAGCGATCCATGCTCAGGCATTTGAGAGCTGATAAAGAGGCAATCTGTTGCCTCCTGACCGCCTGTTTTAACCCTCTATTTGCATCACCACTATGCTGCAACTGTGTGCAATGCACACAGTTGTGGAGTGGTTGCAGTGCATCCTCATTCACCTGGGGTAACCTTCAAGGGAGCCCTGACTGTAAACAGATTGAGAAACTCCGGCATAGAGGAAACAATCTCCCCATTTTCCTCCTGCAGCCGCTGAATGCCTGCGGGAGGGAGTGGAGGTGAAGTGTGGGGGGAAATGGAGAGATCTGTTCCTTTTATATGCAGCCACACACTTTCGACCGGGCCCTGGTGTTCCGCCACCGGGCTCCGAGGAAAGGGCCCTGTCAGGGGGGCCCTTCATGGTTTCTTGCATCGGGGATACAACAAAACTAGATATTTGGGGGGGAACACCCTGCCAAACGCATGGTGCTGCTCGTAACGACCAACAAACAGAAAGTGTATAAAAGTTACAGCGCACACATGATACATACTCCTGTCAGGCTATTTTAAAAGCATCTAAAACGTATGTAGCAAAAAATGCAAAAATACGGGGGTTTGGTCACACTGTGGGTACATGTATGTGTGGGTGCATGTATATGGGTACATGTGTGTGGATACATGTGTGTGGGTACATGTGTGTGTGGGGGGTGCATGTGTGTGTGTGGCTGCATGTGTGTGTGGCTGCATGTGTGTGGGTGCATGTATGTGTGTGGGTGCATGTATGTGGGTATATGTGTGTGGGTGCATGTATGTGTGGGAACATGTATGTGTGGGTGCATGTATATGGGTTCATGTATGTGGGTGCATGTGTGTGTGTGGGTCCATGTATGTGTGTGACTGCATGTGTGTGTGCATGTATGTGTGTGGCTGCATGTGTGTGGGTACATGTGCGTGGGTGCATGTATGTCTTTGGTTACATGTATGTGGGTGGGTACATGTATGTGTAGGTGCATGTATAAGGGTTCATGTATGTGGGTGTATGTATATGTGTGGGTGCATGTATATAAGTGCATATACATATATATATGTGAGTGTGTGTATTTATATATGTGTGTGCATGTATGTGTGTGTGTGATTATATGTGTAAATATATACAGTATATATGTATGTGTGTGTGTGCATTATGTATGTGTTTATATATGTGTGTGTACATGTATGTATGCACATTCTATGTATGTGCTTTTAATCTTGACCCCCCTATGTGTACAATCACTATTTTTTTTCCCCGCTTGTTCATAGTAACAGAAAAAAAAATGCTGTTCCTCTGAAAGCGATCCATGCTCAGGCATTTGAGAGCTGATAAAGAGGCAATCTGTTGCCTCCTGACCGCCTGTTTTAACCCTCTATTTGCATCACCACTATGCTGCAACTGTGTGCAATGCACACAGTTGTGGAGTGGTTGCAGTGCATCCTCATTCACCTGGGGTAACCTTCAAGGGAGCCCTGACTGTAAACAGATTGAGAAACTCCGGCATAGAGGAAACAATCTCCCCATTTTCCTCCTGCAGCCGCTGAATGCCTGCGGGAGGGAGTGGAGGTGAAGTGCGGGGGGAAATGGAGAGATCTGTTCCTTTTATATGCAGCCACACACTTTCGACCGGGCCCTGGTGTTCCGCCACCGGGCTCCGAGGAAAGGGCCCTGTCAGGGGGGCCCTTCATGGTTTCTTGCATCGGGGATACAACAAAACTAGATATTTGGGGGGGAACACCCTGCCAAACGCATGGTGCTGCTCGTAACGACCAACAAACAGAAAGTGTATAAAAGTTACAGCGCACACATGATACATACTCCTGTCAGGCTATTTTAAAAGCATCTAAAACGTATGTAGCAAAAAATGCAAAAATACGGGGGTTTGGTCACACTGAATGGCCATGAAGTGCTAAGCCCATTGACTGCTGCAAAGTACCCCGTTACCAATGGGAACCTACACTGACCTTAGAGTGAATGCTCCTATCTCTTAAACCATGGAAGCTAACGCCTCTCTTTATGGGAGACTAGAGGACACATCCCATGGATCAGGTGGACATTGATTGGGGCTAATTAAGGAGGATGGGGTTCACCAACCCAAAAAGGTCTGGTCAGGACCCAGGCATAAAGCATACAACAAAACTAGATATTTGGGGGGAACACCCTGCCAAACGCATGGTGCTGCTCGTAACGACCAACAAACAGAAAGTGTATAAAAGTTACAGCGCACACATGATACATACTCCTGTCAGGCTATTTTAAAAGCATCTAAAACGTATGTAGCAAAAAATGCAAAAATACGGGGGTTTGGTCACACTGT
>BLSH010471766.1:206787-225192 GCA_018402905.1 Glandirana rugosa
TGAAGTGGAGGTGAGGGAGGGCGTCCGTAAGTCGCCGACGTCCTCCTTTTACCCCTCTAACAAAGGAGATACGGCCTCAAAGAGTTAGACAAATGTCAGTCCCGAGGGAACTTCCAATGGGGTCCACTTACTCCTACGTGACGTTGGTGAGGTGTTGACACACGTAACGTGTGTCAACGTCGTATCACCACTACGTTTATCTCCCAATTTTGTCCGCCAGTCCTCCGTTGTCTAACGGAGAAATAGTCGAGAGTTTACGGACTCGTACCTAGCGAAAGTCTCCTTGTCGTAAAAAAAGGGAGCCCTGACTGTAAACAGATTGAGAAACTCCGGCATAGAGGAAACAATCTCCCCATTTTCCTCCTGCAGCCGCTGAATGCCTGCGGGAGGGAGTGGAGGTGAAGTGTGGGGGGAAATGGAGAGATCTGTTCCTTTTATATGCAGCCACACACTTTCGACCGGGCCCTGGTGTTCCGCCACCGGGCTCCGAGGAAAGCGCCCTGTCAGGGGGGCCCTTCATGGTTTCTTGCATCGGGGCCCTGAGGGTTCTAGTTACGCCACTGATTTTCCACATGGTACCCCTACCAACCGAGCTTTCCAAGAAAAATGTTGTGTCTGCCGATGACGCGGATTCAGGCGTGACACCCGTTATTATTGCCGATCCTGTTGTGACCAGCCTGGTCTCTGCATCAGTGACTGTTTTGAGCGCTACGATACACTAGTTGAGTATTAGCGTAGGGAACAGCACTACACAGGAATAGGGCAAGCGTTCACAGGGTCTCCAAAGATGTCACCGCATTTTTGGAGACCTAACCTTTACTGTTTAAAAAAAAAAAAAGCTTACCAAAAAAAAGTTATAAAAAAACAAAAAAAATATAAAATAATAAAAGCCAAAAACAGTTGTTTTTCTATCTCTATTTTCTCTCTATTCTCTTTCTATTGCTCTTTATTGTTCTTTATGCATACCCGTGATGTTTTGTTGCTGTTTGTTATCATGTTTTTTGCAGGTATGTAATGTTTTTATAATGTTTTCCTGTAATGTTTAATTAATTTTTTCTTCTTAGCAGGAATGTTATTTTTTTATATGTTACTGTGTTTTATTACCATAATCTTTATTTGGTTTTCAGGTACGCCAGCTGCAGTGCTGATTTATTTAGGGTGATAGTAATAGAGTTTGCTCCCACCATATATAAAGCAGGGACTCCAGCGCTGTTGGAGGTGATTTTACGACCACAGTTAAAAAAAGAGCAAATATACTGGAGCATAGGGGCAAGGGTGGAAATTGGGGCAGATTGCCCCTATGCTCCGGTATATCTTTTTAAAAAGGGGCTATGCCCACCATTAGAAGTGGGTGGATGAAGGGAGGTTTTCTAATGGTGGGCATACCCACCAATTGATTCTTATTTTTCATTTAACCCACAGGCTGCATGAAAAAAAAGACATTACAACATATGCCCAACAAGGACCAGCGACACATTAGTATGTTGCTGGTGATAGAGTGATTATACCGGAATGATGCCTGCAGGTATAAGTATCATCTAGGTATCGTTCTTCTCAGCCGGTGGTCGGCTTTCATGTAAAAGCAATCCTAGCAGCTGATGAGCTGCTAGATTGCTTTTAGAAGCAGTGGGAGAGAACGCCCCCCCCCTTCCGGCCGTCTTACATGGCTTTCTCGGGCTCTCCTATCCCATCGGGGAACCCGAGAATGCAGCCGTGGTTCCGACAGCTGACCATAGAGCTGATTGGAGCCATTCTAGTCTTCAATTACCTCTATGGCCTAAGATACCGGAGGCTACGAGCACTTCATGACTTCGGTTTCGCCGGATATAAACCGCGCAATTGGGAAATTGGGGAAGCATCTTATCAAAAAGATTTTGGTGATGTCAGATGCTTTAAGGGCTGAGGAGAGATCTAGAGTCTAATAGACCCCAAATTAAAAAAAAAAAAAAACACTACCTATTTTTATCATAGAGGATATTTAAATTTCCAGTGATAACAATAAAAATAATAGAAAAAAATATGAAAGGGACAGTGTAAAAATAAAAAGCAAAATTAATAATTACAAAAAAAAAGGCACCCCTGCCCCCCCATGCACGCGCGCATAGGTAAACACAAGCGTCGGTCTTGTGTCGTATGTAAACAGCAATTACACCATGCATGTGAGGTATCCCCGCAAACGTCAGATCAAGGGCAGTAATTGTAGCAGTAGACCTCCTCTGCACATCCAAAGTGGTAACATGTAAAGGCTTCTAAAGATGTATATAGTTTGTCGCCGCTGAGCGCGTATGCGTTATTTTTAAAGCATGTCATGTTTGGTGTCTATGTACTCGGGATGAGATCATCTTTTATATTTCACCAAATATTTGGGCAATATAGTGTGTTTTTCTGCATTAAAATTCAAAAAAGTTTTTTTTTCCACAAAAATTATGTTTGAAAAATCGCTGCGCAAATACTTTGTGAAAAAAAAATGCAACACCCACCATTTTAATCTGCAGGGCCTCTGCTTTAAAAGAATATATAATGTTTGGGGGGTACAAAGTAATTTTCTAGCAAAAAAAAAATTTTTCATGTTCACAAAAAGTGTCAGAAAAGACTTTGTGGGTAATGTGTGGCATAGGCTTATAATGTTGGGCATGAGATGCCAGGACAGTTTAAAACCCCCTTTGGAAAGTAGACACCCCAAGCTATTTTATTTGCTGAGAGACATGTTGTTTCCCTGGAATATTTTATTTTTTTGTCACAAGTGATTGAAAAATGACAAGAAAAAAAAAAATTACATAAAGTTGTCACTGAAATTATATATTGCTCACACATGCCATGGATATATGTGAAATTACACCACAAAACACAGTCTGCTGATTCTCCTGAGTACGGGGATACCTCATGTGTGAGACTTTTTGGGAGCCTATCCGCATACGGGACCCCGAAAACAAATCAACGCCTTCAGGCTTTCTAAGGGCATAAAATGGTGACTTTACTCCTCACTCCCTGTCACGGTTTGGGAGGCCATGGAATGCCCAGATAGCACAAAACACCCCCAAATGACCCCATTTAGGAAAGTAGACACTCCAAGCTATGTGTTGAGAGGCACAGGGATTATTTTGCAGGTCACGCTTTGTCAGTTTTTACATTTGAAAAAAGAAAAAGAATACATTTTTATGCCCTTGGAAAGCCTGAAGGCAGTGATTGGTTTTCGGGGTCCCGTACGCGGCTAGACTGCCAAAAAGTCTCACATATGTGGTATCTCCGTATTCAGAAGAAGCAGCACAATGTATTTTGGGGTGTAATTTCACATATACCCATGGCATGTTTGAGCAACATATCATTAAGTGCCATCTTTGTGAAGAAAAAAAAAAAGTAATTTCCCCCGAAACTTGTGGCAAAATATAAAATGTTCCATGGACTCAATATGCCTCTCAGCAAATAGCTTGTGGTTTCTACTTTCCAAAATGGGGTCATTTGGGGGGGGGGGGGTTGCTATCTGGGCATTTCATGGCCTCCGCAACTGAGATAGGTAGTGTGGGGTGAAGGCATACATTTTTGCCCTTAGAAATCCTGAAGGCGGTGATTGGTTTTCGGGGTCCCGTATGCAGATAGGCTCCCAAGAAGTCTCACACATGGGGTATCCCCATACTCAGGAGAAGCAGCAGAATATATTTTGGGGTGTAACTCCACATATACCCATGGCATGTGTGATCAATATATAATTTTAATGACAACTTTGTGTAATTTTTTTTTTGTTATTTTTCAATCACTTATGACAAAAAATAAAATATTCAATGGGCTCAACATGCTTCTCAACTAATTCCTTGGGGTGTCTACTTTCCAAAATGGGGTAATTTGGGGGGTTGTACTGCCCTTCCATTATAGCACCTCAGGAAATAAGATAGGCAGTCATAAAATAAAAGCTGCGTAAATTCCAGAAAAGGTACCCTAGTTTGTAGACGCTATAACTTTTGCGCAAACCAATAAATATACGCTAATTTACTTTTTTTACCCCAGACATGTGACTGAATGCATTTTGGCAAAAAATGATGACTAATATTAGGTTTATTGTATTTTTATAATAACATAAATTTGAAAATATCTTTTTTTTCAAAATTTTCATTCTTTTTTTCGTTTATATCACAAAAAATAAAAAGCGCAGAGGTGAATAAATACCACCAAAAGACAGCTCTATTTGTGAGAAAAAAAGGACGCAAATTTTGTTTGGGTACAGCATTGCATGACCACGCAATTACCAGTTAAAGCAGCGCAGTGCCAAATTGAAAAAAGGGCTCTGGGTCCTACAGTGGGAAATCCTTCCGGGGCTGAAGTGGTTAAGATGCAGTTTAATATACTATAAGTGAAGTATTTTCTTTACAAGCAAAACAAACACATTCACTAAAAGTATAATTTGCAGTGGATTGGACAGTTTGCATGGTATATATATATATATATATATATATATATATATATATATATATATATATATATATATATATATATTTATATTATATATAGCTTTTTCATCCATGCCACCATGATTCATGTCATTTTGCTGTCACATGTTGTGACATTGGTGGACCCCCAATCCTCCATAGCAGCTTTTCTTACCCAAATCTCTGTTTATGAATTGAAACTATATAAAACAGAAAACTAGGGGTCAATTTATAATAGAGAACAGATTTCCTGTAATGCCAGCGGTGTCCTACATAGTTCTCCCTGCTTAGTGACTGGAAGAGAGGCTGGTAATGTGACTAGGCTCTCCTCCCAGTAAACTCTAATTTATTTAAATAGCGTTCAGCTGGCAAGAACCACTCACCTATGTGTTGTATTTGTTTTCAAATCTTTTGAAGCAACGGTATGGCCAATTTTGCCAATTTATACATTTCTCACATAGTAATAATACAATACATAGCATCCCCTTTATTACTATTTCTTGGCAGAGAATGTGTTAATCATGAAGTTAGTGAAGTAAAATTAATCAGGGGTGAGCCAGTAACATCCAGTATAAATCTTTGTCAGGTTCTTGCGCCAATTGTTTACTTTGACCAATAATGATGTCCAGAGCAGTGAAGCATTTATCCCAACGGAGAAGCAGTACATAAGTGAAATACCTAACTGATAAACCTTTGGTTACACAATGTTATTTTTTTAATTTAATGCAAAATTAGCTCCAGGGCTGGTGTCACTGTGGCAAAAGCAAGACTTTATTTTTTCTTGTCTCCAATTGGCACATAAGGCTGCATTCACACTTGAGCAGAGCATCTTTGGTTGTTTTTGCTGACTTTTTCTTGAGCATTTGTACAGGCATTTTTGAGCATTTTGGAAGGTATTTTTCCTTGAGCGCTTTTTTTAAATTCTTTTTGACCAATGGAAAGCTATTTATTTATTTGACTAATGGAAAGCTATTTACTAAGATTAACAAAATGTGGTGCATGTGTTTTTGCATGTTTTACATTCTACTGGGGTAAAAAAATAGAAGCTTGTAGCTCAAAAAAACAATTGTGTACTTTTTCCAAGATTCAAGCAACACTATATCAGACGAGCACATGCACAGTTGAAAACCACCAAATACAGCTTGGACCAATGTAACTATGTATATTTTGGGAGATTCGCTTGTGGGGATCATCTTTCCTGAGGAAAATAGTCACCATACAGGCAACTTTCTTTCAAATCTGGCAGCTTGCCAGGTTTATTGGTAAAAGATTTGCAGGTTAAAAACAAACAAAATAGAAAATAAGTTCTTGCCGTCTGGCACTAAACTAAACAGTATAGTTTCCTCACTATGCGGTGTGGGGCTGGCCCCCTGGCACCCATAAAACATAAGCCAAAATGCAAACCTTGTCTTTTAAAGTCCAAACAGACACAGAGCTCCCTCAGATCCCTCTCTGAGTTCCAGGTCAGAGCTCTAGTGAGATCTCTTCCTGATTATTTAAGTCACCTGCTAGTGGACTCCAGTGGACCACAAACTCCAGAATGGGAACCAGCTCTACCATGGTGGCTGGTAAAGACCAGACTCCGTTTAATCCAGTCCAAATGAACACATACGAGATGACAGGTAGCATCCGTCCACCACTTTGCCTTGCATACCGTCACATATCCTCCAACTCTGCTCAGGCCCCTGTGGCTGAGCAACTGTCCCAAACATACAGTGGACCTGGGAGAGGGCATCCGCATTGTTCTGGAGTCTTCCCGCCTGGTGTTCCACTGTGAAATTAATTGTCTGTAGGGCCAGGAACCACCTAGTCACCCAACTATTTTTCTCCCTGTTGTCACACATCCACTTCAGGGGCCATGGTCAGTGACTAGCCTAAACAACCTTCCTAAAAGGTAGTACTTCAGCACCTCTAAGGCCCACTTGATAGCCAGGCACTCCTTCTGCAAAATAGCATAGTTCCTCTTATGCCTGTTAAGCTTCTTGCTTAGGTAGACAACTGGGTGCTCCTCACTGTCTCTGATCTGGCACAGAACAGCACCTAGTCCCACCTCAGAGGCGTCCATCTGTACAGCAAACTCCTTTGTGAAGTCCGGGGTCACGAGCACCGGTTGTACACAAAGGGCCTGCTTCAACTTCTGGAATGTCTTCTCGGTTTCAGAATTTCACTTAACCATGCCCGACCCTCTCCCCTTCGTCAGATCGGTCAGATGGACGGCAATGGTGGCAAAGTCAGATATGAACCGTCTGTAATACCCTGTAATCCCCAGGAAGGCACAATCCTGTTTTTTTTATTCACCGCTTGGGGCCATTTTTGAATTGCCTCAATCTTATTGGTCTGGGGCTTGATCAATCCCCAACCAATAACATACCCAAGGTATTTGGCCTCCTCCAGGCCTATGGCACACTTTTTTTGGGTTGGCTGTTAAACCTGTTACCCAAAGAGAATATACAACTGCTTGTACCCAGGAAAAATGTGATTCCCAATCTGAACTGTGGATGACCACATCATTCAAATAGGTTGCTGCATAGGAGTGATGCGACCTCAAGGCATTGTCCATCATTCTCTGGAAGGATGCAGGGGCCCCATGCAGACCAAATGGCATTTGCTTGTATTGGAAGGAACCCTCGGGGGTAGAAAAGGCAGTTTTTTCCTTTGCTGACTCCATTAGGGGAATCTGGCAGTAGCCCTTAGGTCCGGGGTTGTTATGTACCAGGCACCTCCCAATCTGTCCACGAGTTTGTCAACCCGCGGCATCGGGTATGCGTCAAACTTAGACATGTTATTCAGTTTCCTGAAATTGTTACAGAACCTGATAGTGCCATCGGGCTTTGGGACCAGCGCTATAGGGCTCGACCAGGCACTGTGGGACTCTTCTATCATGTCTAACTCCAGCATATTTCCTTCGCCACCGCCTCCCATCTAGCCTCCAGTATTCGGTAGGGTTTTACATTTACATTTACAGACTCGGACCCCTGGTTCCGTAATTATGTCATGTTGTAGTACGGTGGTCAGTCCAGGTAAGGGAGAGAAAAAGTCTCTATTTTTACTGATAAATTCCCTAACGTCATTTTGTTGCGTCCGTGGCAAGGACTCAGTTATGGGGATATTCCGGGGTCATGGATAGCCTTTCCTCTTGAGGAGTGGGCACTGCCAATAAACTCTCTCTGTCTTTCCACGGTTTAAGAGATTCACATGGTAAATTTGCTCGGGTTTCCTTTTCCCTGGCTGGTAAACTTTGTAGTTCACTTCCCCTACTCTTTCCCTAATCTCAAAGGGACCCTGCCACTTTGCTAGGAATTGACTTTCAACCGTGGGGACTAGCACCAGCACTCTGTCTCTGGGGTTGAAAGTCCGGGTTTTGGCACCCTGATTATAAACCCTTCTCTGGGCTTCCTGGGCTTGCTCCATATGCTCTCGCACCAGGGGAAGGACTGCTGCAATTCAATCCTGCATTAAGGAAATATGCTCGATGACGCTCCTATATGGGTTGGCCTCTCCTTCCCACGTCTCTTTTGTGACATCTAGCAGCCCCCTGGGATGTCTACCATACAAGAGTTCAAAGGGGGAATACCCCGTAGACGCCTGTGGAACCTCCCTTTTTCAACATGCTTTTCAGCATTTTATTAAACCTCTCCACAAGTCCATCCATTTGGGGGTGGTAGACCAAGGTACGGAGATGGGCGATTTTATACAACCTGCACAATTCCTTGGTTACACGAGACATAAACGGGGTGCCCTGATCCGTTGAGACCTCTTTAGGGATCCCCACCCAACTAAACACCTGGACCAACTTCCCAGCGATAGTCTTAGCAGAGGTGTTCTGCAAGGGTATGGCTTCCGGATAGCGGGTTGCGTAATCTAGTATTACCAGGATGTGCTGGTGTCCCTGGGCAGACTTTACTACAGGTCCCACGAGAAAAATGCCAATTCTTTTGAAAAGCACTTCAGTTATGGGAAGTGGAACAAGTGGACTACGAAAATGCGGAGAGGACGAAAAGAGTTCACACTTAGGGCAGGATTCACAATACTCTCAGACATCTGCATGCAACCCGGGCCAGAAGAATCCCTGGTCTTATCCTTACCCAGATGTCCCCCCATTACATGTCCATGGGCTAGATCTAGCACCATCCTGCGAAAGGGTTTGGGAACCACAAACTGTTCAACCTCGTCCTCCCTGCATTTCACCACCTGATACATCAAATTATTTTTAAGAGCCATGTAGTGAAAAGACCCCCCCCCAATTAGGGTCCACGGGATCCCCATCCTTCACGTTTTCTCTGTCACTAAGGAGAGTGACATTCCGTAGTTGCTCTGTACAGAAGTCCTCTCTCCGCACCTCTAAGTCAGGTACTACGTTCTGTTCACTCTCACGGTCAGGGTCAGAGACATTTTCTGGGTCATTAGCCCCCAGCTGGGAGCCATCTTCCAGCTCCTCCAGCTCCCCATCCAGTACAGGAAAAGGAAGAGGGTCTCCTCCCTCCTCGGTCCTGCCACCAGTCTCCCCTTGCATTTGTCAAAAAGGGTCTGGTGAGAGTTTCCGTGTTTCCGCAGCAGGGGGAGCTCTACCCTCCAGACTCCCTGTGCCATCCCACAACCTCCAAAACTGGGGAAAATCCCTGCCCACTAAGGCGTCATAAAGCAGTGAAGGTACCACACTCACTGTATGAGTCACCCTTCCCCAAGGGGTGTCGATCTCAACCACTGCCGTCTGGTAGTCACGAGTGTCCCCATGGATGCAAATGACTCCGACAGTGCTAGGGTGTAACCTTGCAGGATTTACAAATTTGCTTTTTACCAATGTTACCACACTACCAGAGTCAAGCAGTGCAGTGACTGGTTTCCCATCAACAAAAATCACACACATTTGCTTCTCCATGCAACTTGAACATGATGCTGTATATGCGACCTGTGCAAAAAGAGAAAGGCGTCTTTTCACATAAGTATAATCACATTGCATGGGTTCATGATTCAGGGGACAATTGGCAGCAATATGGTCCAATGCATGGCATTGGTAGCACTGTATGTGCTCTATACCCAGTCCTCTCAAGGGTCCCCAAGACCTTCCTGGCTTCTTTGGCCAGTCTCCAGGTCATGAGCCCACAGTCTCTTTAGCCGTAGCAGTCTTATCAAACTTCCCCATGCCCCTGAACCCTGAAACAGTCTTACCGGGTCTGCCGGGCGATCTTTCACCCCTAAATACATTGGAGTGGGGCGCAGATGAGTGCAACAAGTTCTCAGCAGCAGTGTATCTCTCCACAAGGTCCACTAGTTGGTTGGCGGTTTTGGGGCCCCCATGACTGACCCATTTCCTCAACGTAGCAGGGAGTGCACATAGATAGCGGTCCATGACCATGCGCTCCACAATCCGGGGACCTGGCAAAGTCTCTGGTTGTAGCGACTTCCTAGTGAGGTGTACCAGATCGAACATCTGCGAGTGGGGTGGCTTGTCGGTGCGATGCACCCATTGGGCCCGGACTGCCATGGTGACCCTCAGGCGTGCGAGTATCTCTGCCTTTAGGGTCTCATAGTCCTGGGCCTTATATGGTTCCAGATCAAAGTAGGCTTTCTGGGGTTCACTGGTTAAGAATGGTGCTATGTCCTGCCCACTGTTCTTTTAGCCATCCTTCGCGAAAAGTGACCCTTTCAAATGTCCTGAGATACGCCTCTACGTCATCCACAGGTGTCATCTTCTGCATGTGGTAAAAGGTAGTACTTCAGCGCCTCGAAGGCCCTCTTGATAGCCAGGCACTCCTTATGCAAAATATCATAGTTCCTCTCATGCCTGTCAAGCTTCTTGCTTAGGTAGACAACTGGGTGCTCCTCACTGTCTCTGATCTGGGACAGAACAGCACCTAGTCCCACCTCAGAGGCGTTTGTCTGTACAACAAACTCATTTGTGAAGTCTGGGGTCACGAGCACCGGTTGTACACAAAGGGCCTGCTTCAACTTCTGGAATGCCTTCTCGGCTTCGGAATTCCACTTAACCATGCCCGATCCTCTACCCTTCGTCGGATCGGATGGACGGCAATGGTGGCAAAGTCGGATATGAACCGTCTGTAATACCCTGTTATACCCAGGAAGGCACAAACCGGTTGGGGCCATTTTTGAATTGCCTCGATCTTATTGGTCTGGGGCTTGATCAATCCCTGACCAATAACATACCCAAGGTATTTGGCCTCCTCCAAGCCTATGGCACACTTTTTTGGGGTTGGCTGTTAAACCTGTTACCCTAAGAGAATCTACAACTGCTTGTACCCAGGGCAGATGTGAAATTGGCAATTGTCTCCTGTTGTGCTGCGATGGCCTGGTGATTCGCGTCCAGCTGTGCTGCGATGGCCTGGCAACTCAAATTCTGCTGTGCTGCGATGGCCTGGCAACTTGCATCCTGCTGTGTTGCGAAGACCTGGCGACTCTCCTCCCACTGAGCTTCATGCTGTCGGCGACTCTCCTCCCGCTATGCTGCAGTGACTTGGCGACTTTCCTCCCGTTGTGCTGTGGCGGCTTGTGCGACTTGGAGGTTGGTTTCCCGCTGGGCCGCAGTCGCCTGTAGCAAGGCCTTCAACATCTCCTCCATTTTGAGAAGATGCCCGCATCCTCCACCATATGTGGGAGATTAGCTTGTGGGGATCATCGTTCCTGAGGAAAATAGCGTACAGGCAACTTTCTTTCTTTCAAATTTGGGGGCTTGCCAGGTTTATTGGTAAAAAGTGTGCAGGTTAAAAGCAAACAAAGCAGAAAATAAGTCCTTGCCATCCAGCGCTAAACTAAACAGTATAGTTTCCTCACTATATGGAAAGGGGCTGGCCCCCGACATCTACAAAACATAAGCCAAAATGCAAACCTTTTCTTTTTAAAGTCCAAACAGACACAGAGCTCCCTCAGATCCCTCTCTGAGTTCCAGGTCAGAGCTCTAGTGAGATCTCTTCCTGATTATTTAAGCCACCTGCTGGTGGACTCCAGCGGACCACAAACTCCGGACTGGAACCGGCCCTGCCATGGTGGCTGGTAAAATTCGGCCGGGCGCCGTTTAATCCAGTCCAAATAAACGCATACGAGGCGACAGGTGGTGTCCGTCCACCACTTCCCCTCGCATACCGTCACAATATTCAATACCTGACCGATGCCCCTGGAAGCTGTAAATCACTGAAATAAACACCACTACTCCAAGATCTCCACTTACTTCTGGGTCCCGCGCCAAGCGGCTACCCTGCTGCATTCTAAAAACAAGAGGTCAGCCACTCGGCACGGGCACCAGTCAGAAAATGGTTTGCATTTTCTGAAAGAATGCAAACCATTCTCTGATTGGACAAGGTGGAGAATGTGATGTCACCACATCACCTCTCGACCTCATCCAATCAGACGCTTTGCATTCATTCAGCGAATGCAAACCATTCTCTGAATGGTGCCTTTGCGGTCGATCTCCTGTGTTCAGAATGCAGCAGGCAGCGACTCAGCATGGGACCCAGAAATGGAGATCACTGGAGTAATGATGTCTGCTTCAGTGATTTACAGTTTCTAGGTGCATTGACCAGGTAAAGTGTATGAATAGTTACTTTGGTTCAAGCCAGACCAGTATACAGTGACGCCTGATTGGCCGGGAGGAGAATCAGTGTTACAATAATGAATATTCCTTCGCTAGTGTCACACAACTGGGTGGGCTTCGGGCGCAGCGCTCTGCGCCCCGAGGCCAACCTTTTTTGAAGCCTATTAGAGCCTCTGCCTCTAATCGCGTGCTTCAAACCCCCCCCCATTGCAATCCATGCGTCCGGCACCCTGCATGTAGATCAGGGGCCCGGACGCATGGATAGGGGGGCAGCACCCCTAATGGACGGTCCACCACTGCCAGTATAATTATGCATAAAATATCTATACCTTTAATTCATTTTTAAGTGTTTTGGAGTGTTTTGCTACAAAACGCTCAGGTATGAATGGGACCTTAGAGCAACCTTTTTTTTTTATCTGTGGTGCCTTGGCAAAATTCCTAAAAAATTTTTCAAAAATTGTATACAAGCCAGTGGGTGGATCGCCCCCTGCCTTTTAGTTACACAAGGCAACAGATTTTCATTGTGCACAATTACAACCTTCTAGTCGCTGACATCTTTACAACCAATGACATCATTGATTGGTAAGGGGGACATTGGGTGCCAGCATCCTTGCTTGCCCCTCCCCTACCTCTCTTCCTCAGAACTGGGGTGACATTAGCTGAGTGAGGGAGAAAAGAAACATTGGAATAATAGTCAGTACCAATGTGCAAAGGTTGTATTTACTTTGAAAGAATAAATCGCCACTAACATTGGGTGTCTAACATGTGTAGATTTTGCGCCATTATGTAAAACTGTTAGTTTCGTTATTCACGTTTTTGAATTGGGTGCATCGAGATTGTGCTTAATTTTAAAAGGTGCCTTGACTGAAAAAAGGTTGAGAACTAATCCGTAAGTTGACAGGAAGATTATCACTAAGCATCCCCAGCCGGGGACTTGGTACCAACTGGTTAGGTTTAAACATGCTTCAATTTAATGTCTTCGAACTATGTCTTTTACGTAGGTGCTATTTTTCAATGTTGTGCCATACTGCAGTTAGGAGGGCGCAGTTCTGGTTTAGACTGTGTGAGTGTTCAAGGGGTACCGTTGGGCCCCTATGGTCTGTTGTTTGTTTCTTTTGCTTAATTTTTTCTATTTTTGAAGATGTCAAGTGTTACCATGGATGCTCAGAATGCACATGACTGGCATGGTTCATCATTGGATTTTCACTTTTCACGCTAATCCCACACCATGTGAGTGAGGTCATGGGGCCTGGAACTGCTTTTCATATGATTGCATATACTGTGTCATGGCAGATATCCCAATAGTAACTTGGAATGTTCGAGGTCTTGGTAGTTCTTTAAAAAGGATGATGGTATCCATGGTGCAAGTATCACCCAGCTATCATTGGACTCCAAGAGACTCACCTTACCAAAGAATCTGTGGGTTGTATAGGTTATTCCTGGGTGGGCAGGCCGTATCATGCTGTCTACACCTGCTATTCCCGGGGGGTGAGCATATTGATACATTAATCCCTTGACTAACAGGAGTTCCACTTGCGTATAGATTCATAAGGGTGCAATGTATTTCTACACTGCAGACTGCATACAATGACTTGTGTGCTGGCAATGGTGTATATACACCACCTCCATTCTCTACAGTGGTATTGAGGGAAATTGTATCTTTTATGTTCTCTAAAGCTGATGTACCTGTTTTTGTGTTAGGGGATTTTAATGGGGTTTTAGATCCTCAACTAGATAGGCACCCCGCCAATACCTCAACCTGGGCATGGCCCTCTCCAGATCCTCGTGGAGATGGGATGGGTTGATATGTGGCGTGCAAGACATCCTCAGACACCTCAATTCTTGTGCTTCTCTAAAACATATTAATTTCTTTCCCGCATAGATCTCTGTGTGGGATCCGTATCTGCGCTCCCTTTAGTGTGTAAAATAGAATATGCATGGAGAGGGGTTTCAGACCACTCACCTTTAGTCATATGGCTCAAGGTGCGGTTGCGAACTAGTCTCAAAAGAGCCCATTGGAGGTTGGACGCCTTCTGGATAGATTTATTACTGCAGGATGCCACCGTTAGGACCCAAATCAAAAACTTTTTTCTCGAGAATGTCGGATATGAGGGTGGCCTGACACGCTGGGATGCCTTTAAATGCTTCCTTAGGGGGGGTGTTCATATCAGCCATAAATATTGTTAAGTCCAAAACTAGGGCACATGAGGAACTAGACATGTCAGGGACTTAGAAGAAAAATACATTGCTAATCCTACTGAAGGTTTGAAAGCCTCCTGGGTTCCGGCTCAGGAGAACTTGAGTAAAGCTTTTAATATGAAAGTAGAGAGGAAACGCTTCTTTTCTAGGGTGACTTTTTATGAGGAAGGGGCGCAGATGGGGCTGCCTCTTAGCAAAGATTGTCAATGTCCGTCCCTCAGTCCCTCCAATTGGAGCCCTTAGGTTGGCATCTGGTAGGCTTACCAATACACCTCAGGGCATTATAGCTGAGTTGACACACTTCTATGTAGATCAGTATGCTTCAAAAGTGACCTACCAAATGGCGGACCTTGATGATTATTTGCGGACGGTGTCACTGCCTCAGCTCACGGACTCCCAGAAGGGAGCCTTGGAATCATCTCTCACTTTGGAAGAGCTGCGGGAGGCGGCTGTTCTCAGCGTCTAAGGCTCCAGAAGATGACGGACTGCCCATAGAGTTGTATCAGAAATATTCTGATCTAGTATTACCTATGCTATTGGAGGTGCTAAATGAGGCTAGACTTGCACAATGATTACCTGACTCCATGTCCCGGGTCAGTATTGTCTTGCTTCTTAAACCGTACAAGCTGGCTACAGAACCCAATTCTTGCAGACCCATTTCCCTTCTCCAAGTGGACATAAAGTTATTGGTGAAAGTGCTGGCCAGAAGGTGGAACACTGTCATTGCTGATCTCATACATGAGGATCAGGCAGGATACATGCCTAATAAGTCAACAGCGGTAAACCTCATCTCTATGTTAATATGCAGACCCCAGCTGACAATGAGGGAGCCAGGGCCATGCTGTCACTGACTGGATGCCAATAAGCCATTTAACAGCGTGGAGTGGGGATACCTCTGTGACGTCTTAGAGAAATTTGGGTTTGGTAATACCTTCACATCCTGGATACGCCTAATGTATCAACTACAAGCGTCAATTAGAGAGGGTGGCTTAGCCTCTGATTGTTTCCATTTGGGGAGGGTTACCCCGGCAAAGCTGCCCTCTATCCCTGATGCTCTTTGCGTTTGCAATAGAGCCACTGGCAGCACATATTAGGGCTCATAACAGTATAGTGGTGCATTTGATATGGTGACTTACAGGAGAAAATTCTGCTTTATGCAGATGAGATGCTTCTTATGTTGGGAGATACAGATGACTCCCTGAGGGCTGTGATGTCCATTATAACAGAGTTTGGCAAATTTTCAGGCCTCAGGATAAAGTGGACCAAGTCAGCTTTTCTACCTCTAGATCAGGGGCACACCCACAGTTAGAGACCTACTGTCCGGTCCCTGTAGTTGAGAAATTCAAATATTTGGGGATAGTAATTTCTCTCCAACCACTAGATTTTTGTTGTCTCAATATCCAACCACTACTAATAAAATTCACAGATAAGGTGAAGATATGGAACAAACTGGCTATCAAAATGTTGTTAATGCCACATCTGCTATATAATTCCCCGGTGGTAGCCCCCCTTAAAATATTTTGGGGAGTTAATATTATCTTTAGATCTCTCCTTTTGGAAGGGAGGGACAGCTAGAATCAAATTTGAACAGCTGCAAAAACCCAAAGACGTGGGGGGGTGGCGCTCCCTAATCCATGGCTATATTAACTGGCTTCCCAGCTCCAACAAATGATAGGGGGTCTGTCCCAGACAACAAGAAATTTCCACGCTGGCCATAATGCTACAATTCAGTGGGGCTTACTCGCTTGCAGAGGGATTAGAGGCACAATTATTCTCCAAGCCCTATAAACAGTTCCCAACATACAGACTATTAGAAAAAATATAGGAGGAAACTAAACAATTGCAAGGGCTGCAGGGTAACACTATATATAGTCCAATTTGGGACAATCACACATACCCTGAACTTCTGAAATTGCAACACTCCGATAGATGGCATTTGCTTGGTATAACCCATTTGAAACATATTTTTCACAATGGTGTATTACGATCTTTTGCACAACTACAGTCCAGATATAATGTTCTGCAAAATATTCTCTTCTACAGGCCTCGTCTACAAAAGGATTTATCTCCGGCTGCTATGCCTCACTGCTGGCACTGTACCTGGATAAATATCCTAGTTCTGCGTGTGAGAAATGGGAAATTGATGTAGGGGTTATTTCAGGGGAATTGTGGGAGGCCCTAGAGAATGTGAGGCTGAGTTCCTTAAATGTAGGGCAATGAATGTCCTAATTTTGTATCTTGTTGAGAACACACCACACCCCAATTAAGCTCCATCGAATGGGAATAAGCGCCAGCTCTCTTTAGATGCAATAGGGAGGTGGGAGATCTAATTCATCTCCTATGGAGATGCCCAAAGCTCCTCCGCTATTGGGGATTAGTAGTGGCCACGGTTTTAAACACTATTCCCCCTAGTACCTGTGTGTAATTGCCACATCCCATATCGTTAACTAAAAAAGTAGTAACCTAAAATGGAAAAGGGATTTTAAGGGCAATTGAGTAGTCATAGAGACTTAAGTAATTTTCTTAAAATGCCATATTTTATTCATACAAAAAGATATATATAAAAAAGCGAAAGAGATAAATTGCACAATTCCATAGAGAAATCTTTCACATTATTCTATATAGTATAACAATACTTGAATGGACCATAGCAATAGATTGTATGTGTTCAGGTTGGAAAATGGTATTCCCCTTGTATAGCGAAAACCAACAGTGACTGTAGATGACATCAGTCCACAGGGACATCCAACGCGTTTCGAAAGGGTTAAAATACATCTTCATCAGGGATATTATACCATATTCTGTGAACATAAAATTAATTTTAGTAACAATTCAACCCAAAGGTAAATCATGTCACAGCACTATCCCAAAGGACCCAAACTCACAATGCCGAGCCCTCAAGCATAGGATACCTCCAAAGTGGCGGGGCATATAGACCCCCTCTGTGGTGTAGTGTGTGCCTTGCACACCATACAGGAGCCACTGGGGCAAGTCCCCAATGATCGGGATCCAAAAATTAGACAACAAACTATAAAAGAAAAAAGAAGAAAAAGTGTGGAAGTAGCCAAGGGCCTTCAAAATCACCGCTAATCGTAATATAAATATAACATATCACAAATGTCTATCAAAGTAGCCCATTATACATAAAAAATGCTGCTTGCTTAATAGACCGATTGGCCCAAGGAAGCCACATAGGGCCTCTCCTCCAATGGGGACATCAGCGCTTGCAAAGCAGACTTCCCGAATGCCAACCATTCAGAAAGAGAAACTTTTTCAAAAATGCACACATAAGAAAAATAAAAACTTCAATAGGCAGGATCTGAAGAGCGCATGGTTACCTAGGTCCACTTGTAGTTCAAAGTTGCAGGTGCAGAGGAGCCCATCTACCACAATGGGGGCAAGCTGCCTGGTTATCTGACCGCACTGCTGAATGCCTGGCTGGAAATGGCGGCAATCACGGTTCCCAGCGTCTCTATATTGCGCATGCGTGACCTGGCGCGTCATGTGCAGTTGCGTCATATCCGGTGCGACCGGAAAGACACAGTTGTTGGAGCCCACCTTCCGGATGTAAACATCCAGAAGATTGGGCTCCCAACCAGAGAATAAAACCGCCGACACAGGAAATTCCTGCCCAATGCGCAGGCCAGGAATTAACCTAACCTCACCTGGGCAGGAAAACACAGAAGGCCCCTCACTGGATTAGTGGGGACCTTTCTGTGCCGGGTATGGCGTGGGCATACGATCCACCTAGGGAAAAAAAAAACACCACAGAGGGAGAACCAGTCCCGAGGGGACAGCAGCCCAGCCGGGCTGATAGTGCAGTGACATGGCCACCATGGATTGAATGAACACTCTAAAATATAGAGTACATAGCACAATGTTTCCAATACAGCATGGCTTCAAAATACAATGTGAAACTCAAGGCCAGAGACCAGTAGGGGCGATCTGGCTCCATGAGTACCACTTGATTCAAAGAAGTAGAAAAACTGTACATAAATACAATGTAATATAATAAACCCAAAGGCGTGATATAAGTACTTAGTCGGTAGTCCCAAGGGACAGTGAATGGCCCCCTAGACCAAAAATGGAATGCAATTGCTGAAATTTAGCAGTAGCCCCAGGAATTCAATCCTTAAAAGCCTAATGTCTATGTGATCAGTCTGTTTTTCCTGAATCAAATCCCTCCAAGAAAGGCCTGAAGCTCTCAGCTTCATTAAAACCTGGGGGGGGGGGGGGGGG
>BLSH010471766.1:225202-240004 GCA_018402905.1 Glandirana rugosa
ACTGTCTCCATGTAAAGTGCCAATAACTATCTTAAGTACCCCCCCCCCCCTCTAATTGGGATATGAATTCTATCAATAACCGTGAAATGTACCTCTGTCATTCTATATTTGTGTATTTTCGCTACATGGCGACCCAAGGGCAAATATAGATTACAGATTTGATTACTGTGCATGTGGTTAGCAATATGTTGTCCAAACTCCTGGCGTGTTCTACCGATATAGAAGGATCCACATTGGCATTGCATAAGATACCTTACACCTTGTGTTCTACAATTAGCGAAATCTTTCAAACGGAAGCCTTCACCATTTGGTAGAGTGAAAGTCGTTCTTTTCTTTATGTCAGAGCACATAGAGCAAGAGCCACAGGGGTAGGTACCCCAAGTTTTGCAGGGGTCCCCCATTCATTCCCCTTATAATAACTGTGTACTAAAGCTTGTCCAATTGATCCTGCCTTTCTATAAGTAATTTGGGGCTGCTCTGAGACTAGTTTTCCAATGACAGGGTCCCCAGTTAAAGCGGTTGTCTACCCAGTAAAAAAAAATAAAAACCTGCAAGACAATAGCATAATGAGCTAGTATGCATCACCTTGAAATGAAGATCCAACCGGGCTGCTCGGTCCCCTCTGAGGGAGCGGACATCTTCCCTCGGATCTTGCTTCCGGGTATGCGGTTCCGGCGCTGTGACTGGCCAGAGCTGCGAGACGTCACTCACGTGCATGCGCGTGGGACCCGTCTTTCTGGCAAGGTCCGGCCCTATTGCCAGGCCTTTGCCGGGACATCACGGAGCATGCGCAGTAACGCCGCAGCTGCTTAGAGGTTTAGGTACAGGTTTAGGAGATATTAATTTTACCTACAGGTAAGCCTTATTATAGATTTACATGTAGGTAAAAGTAAAAAAAAGGGTAGACAACCTCTTTAAGATGGACCAATGTTTGGTTAGAATGTTTCTAATTTTATTATGTTCATTGGAATAGCGTAAAATTAATCTAATAGAGTCATCTTTTTGATTATTTTTTTTGTTTGAATTTAAACAAAAGATCCTTGTTTTTAACTCTATTAAATGCCTTTTTAAGGAACTTCTTGTATAGCCCCTATTCATTAGCCTCTCACTAAGTTTATCTGCTTCTAGTGGAAAATCCTCACAGGACGTGCTGTTCCGTCTGATACGTAGGAATTGACTAAAAGGTATAGACCTTTTAAACGTTTCCGAAGGGAAACTGCCGACATGGAGCAAAGTATTGCCGACAGTCTCATTCCTGAACAATTTGCTGGATATTTCTCCTCCAGGATTCTTAACGATGCTAATGTCCAAAAAATCAATCTTGGATTGATCATATATCATTGTGAAGAATAGATTCAAATAATTTTGATTCATCACCCCAAGGAATTCTTTAAGCATTTCTTCTGGACCATCCCATATACACAGCACATCATTTATATATCTAGACCACAGTATGATGTGCCTAGTATATTTCAAAAATTGATAACTTGATAGTAGATCTTTCTCCCACTCCCCCAGGTACAGGTTCGCGTAGCTCGGAACACAACAGGTGCCCATAGCAACGCCCTGCACCTGGAGGTAGTGGGAGTTTTTGTAGAGGAACACATTATGGTGTAAGATGTATTCCAACATCTGTAAAATAAATAAGTTTAGTTTCCACTCGTGTGTGGATTCCTGCTGCAGTACTCGTCTAATAGTTGCCACTCCCAAATGGTGGGGAATACTATTGTATAAATAAATAAATAAATAAATAAATGGTATCTTTGACATATGAGGCCAAATTTACCACATATGGTCTAAGGTGTTGGTCAATTACCTGGCTGATTCCTTCTGAGACCAAGCCATTTCCCAAGATAATCAGCCTTCCTGGTGGATTCAATTTGTTTTTATGCACCTTAGGGAGTGCGTTGAAGGTGGGTATATGCGGATGTTTAATCCTGACAAATTCCCAAAGATCTTGGGAAATTGTTCCCTCCCCAATTATAGAATAATATTTTTGATTAAATTGATTCACAATAGATGGAGAAATCTTCCTATAACATTGGGTGTTATTTAAGCTTTTTAAGCACATGCTCTCATACATAGAATTGTCCATAAGGACAATGTTGCCTCCTTTGTCGGATGCTTTCACAGTTATATCCGAATTCTCTTTCAGAGATCTCAGAGCCCAAATTTGTTTGGCACTGAGATTTTCCCGATGTTGTGCTAAGTTTGAGAGTTTTAATTTCTTTGATCTGTTGAACGAATAGAGCTATGGCTGGATTCATATTAAGGGGAGGGAATCTGTGTGATTTATTTTTTATTTTTTTGGTGCTGTTTATTTTCTCATCCTCACTTTCTTCACTGTCCATATTAAATTCATCCTCCCAATTTTGTCCTAATGGTTCATTTTCCTGTAGGAGCAGGCTCAGATCCCTTAATGCTCTGAAATCCGCTGCTGTTAGATTGGATTGTATTTCTGATTCTTTTTGAGTGGACTTAGTGTATAGACCTTTGAACAATAATTTCCTTGCGAAAAGAGTCACATCCTTAATCATCTCAAATTTGTCCATACTTTTGTTTGGACAAAAGGAGAGTCCTAGTGTTAATACCTGTCCATCAATAGGTGAAAGGGTGTATGAAGATAAATTGATTATGTTGAGTTGTCCTTTTGTGTGGTTTTCACCACATAGAGTTCCATTCCTTTTTGTGTCACAGGTGTCTGAGGAAGTGTGTCTTTGCCTAAAAAAACACCTGTAGGAATCTTAGATCTAGCTCCCAAATCTTTTAGAGATTTGGCACCTTGTGAACTGTTAGTACCCCTATTGTGACCTCCACCATGTGTTGTGTGTGGCGTATTATTGTACCCACCACCTTTACCACCAGTGCCTCTGATAGACTCAGTCTCTGTTGTGCGCTTTTTGTTAACATGTGAGGGTGCGCTTCTGTAGAAAGACGGGAAAAATCCTTTCTTTTGTGGAAAAGTCGGTCTGTATGGGAGGAAGCTGAAGAGGATGAGTTAGAGGGTGTGTGTGATAAGTAGTCACCATTAGTATTTACATCTTAATTCCTTGGATTAGGGTGTCTTTTTTTATTTCTCTTGGCTTTGTTCTATTTGTATGCTCAACCACCTCTAAAGGCATTCTTATCCCTCCAATATTTTCTCTCTTTTTTCAATAGTGGCTTTGCCAAATTCGACATATCATTTTTCCAATAACTTTAAAAGGCATAGACTCCACTCAAACACGAATACAAAATGGTAAAAAAGAATTTCTAGTTTATTACAAAATTGTAGTTAAAATAAAGGGGAAAAGGGGGAACAAGGGATGAAATGGGGTACATGCACCCTGTAACAGTATCATAAGATTTTTTGAACATTCATTGAGTTTACTTTCCCAATTTTTTTTTTTCATATCATTAGAGATGTGGTCCAAGATGGGAAAGATTTGAACTCTTAAGCCTATAGGGTTAATACCCTCCCTGATGTATCTCTCGGGGGAGTGTATATGCCAGTGTAAGGCTGATTTCTTTTCCAAAACTTTAGTACGATTGAAGAACAGGGATGAAAGGTCTGACTGAATTTGCTCATTTGTTTGGTAATTGGAATGAATACTAGACATCAAATCCTCCCATTCCTGGCCCTGTAGGTCCCCCATCTCTGGAACCAAAACGACAAAGTACAATATCCAAATCCAGAAAAAACACAAAACAAGATGGAAATTAAATTCCAGATTTTTCTCCAGACTGGAAAATTATCCAGCTGAGAACAAAATCTGAAAATCAGATGTATCAACCAATGAAAAATATACATATATTAATTATATCATAGACACCTATTGGGTCCACATCAGGTTCAATGGGTATATAATTTGAGGTTGGGTGTATTATCCACCCTATTCAACATTAAAGACTGTTACCCATAGTACCTGTGTGTAATTGCCACATCCCATATTTAGAATTTAGAACAATAATATGGCTCTCTATGCGGCTGGAAGAACATTAATATATCGCTATTTGCCCCAGCAATAGGCTTTTCCCACACACTTTGAAGATGATTTTAGAACACTAATATGGCTCTATGCGGCTGAAACAGGCTTTTCCCACACACTTTGAAGATGATTTTAGAACAGTAATATGGCTCTATGCCCCTGCAATAGGCTTTTCCCACACACTTTGAAGATGATTTTAGAACAATAATCTTTCCTTTTAAGCAACAGCTGGAGGCTTTCCCTGTACAACTTGGAGATGATTTTAGAATCTAAAATCATCTCCTAGTTCTATAGGGAGAGGTTCCTACTGTTGCTTAAAGGGACAGATTATTGTTTCTTGCACAAAATTAAAAAGTGCAGCTACATTGCTGGTTTAAAAAATAAACAAAAAAATTACAAAAATAAAAAAAACAGTGTTGGCTACCTCCTCCTCCTCCACCACCACTTTCACCGCCTCCTCAACCTCCAACTCCACATCCACCTCCATTTTTGTTTTTTTTATGTGATTTTAGCTTTAAAATTATTTTAAGTTATTTCCCTATCCCCATTTCTTTGTAGGGCACTTGTCCGACCCTTACCCCCATTTCATTCCTTTTGCAGACCTCTAGGACTTTCCAGGACTTTGTTACAGCCATTTTTGTGCCTAAAAGTTCGGGTCCCCATTGATTTCAATGGGGTTCGGGGTCCGAGTCAAAGTTCGGGTCAAGTCCGGACCCAAACCTGGACTTTGTCCCGAAATTTGGCCGAACCAGCAGAACCCAAACTTCCAGAGGTTCGGTCAACTCTAGTTATAATTACTCTGCTCTGTGTATGAATGTTTGTAACTGATGATTACATCTCAATAAACTTGTTTCTGATTTAAAAAAAGAAAAAGAGTTGAGAAACACAACCTTAGAGGATGAATTTTGGCTCCAAACGCCCATATCCGTATCCATATTACATGTTTATGATATTCCTTTTATTATACAGTAAACAGTCAAAATTACAAAACACAGTAAAATTCAAATTGTATGTTTAGGTATGCATAGCACAGCACAAATCCCATTTTCTGGAATACACTGCCCAAAGCATGTCATACATAATATGCACTTCCTGCAGCTGTTCCTCAGATCTAAATACGCTTTGACATTTTGAGAGGTTGACTGGTGGTTGGGACTCTTTTTAACCTATTTAACAATAATTACAGCATATAGGCAGATAACATTCAGACCCTGGTCTTACACATGCAACCACTACTTAGAAAACACCTTGGCAATATGACGGTTTTAAGAGAAGAAGAGGGGGAGGGGTAGAGATCAGGTGATCCAGTTGAAAAAGCCAGGTGCCTACAAAAGCATGCCTACTATAATGTATTGTTACACTGACTGTTAATAAGTGATAGAAAGAAGTGAAAATCCTGTTTTTGGCACCTCCACGGGATGGTGCCCTCTGAAAGTCATAATTAGTTTAAAAGCAGTGGCGGCTGGTGCTAAATATTTGGGGGGGGGGGTGACAGACTAACCACCCCCCTTCACGGGGGGAGATGGATGAGAAGGCGGTGCAAGCACAGCGGGTTATGGAAGGCGGCGATCGTCATAAGCACCCCCTTCCCTCCTCCATGGGAGACGGCCATTTCTTTAGGAGGCAGTGGGAAGGAAGAGCTGGGCTGTTGCTTCTCCTCCCGGCTTCCTGATTGGCCAGGAGGAGAATCAGGAAGACATTAGCGAATAACCATTCAGTTAATTGGATATGATTTGATTGATATGATTTGGAAAGGCACACCCCTGTCTATATAAGGTCCAACAGTTAGCCCCTGTTCACACTGACACGATTTGGCATGCGATTTGACATGTCAAATCGCATGCCAAATTGGCGGCAATAGCCGGCAATGGCACTGCATTAATTTCAAGAAGTAGTTCTTGTACTACTTTTTGCGATTTCTGGTGCTATTTCCAGAAACCCGCACAGATGCCTGTGAAATCGCAGCTGACATGCGGGAATTAAATGGTGCGAGCTCAGCTGAAAGCGGAGTTTCACCCAAAAGTTTAAGCACTCCTCACCCCCTTACATGCCACATTTGGCATCTCATTTTTTTTGGGGGGGGGGGAGTGGGTACCTAGTTTTGACAGGTACCCAGCTCCCACTTCTGCTCTGTCCGCCTAGGCGGCTTGTACGGAAGTTTTCCTCTCCCCCCCCCTGCAATCTTGGGACACGTCACAGGTCCCAAAAGATTGCTTGGCCATTGAGGAGGTGCAGCGTGGCTCGCGCATGCGCAGTGTGCACCCGGCTGTGATACCACAAGCTGTCAAAGCCGGGTGCCCACACTTGTGACACCGGCGCCGGAGAGAACCAAGGGAGAAAACCGAGGTTACAGGCGGCCGCATCACTGGACCGTGGGCCGTGTGTGTGTGTTTTCAAAGTCAGCACCTACACTTTTTGTAGCTGCTGACTTTTAAAAGCACAAACCAAGCCATGAAGTCCAAGGAACTGTCTGTAGCCCGCCGAGACAGGATTATATCGAGGCAGAGATCTGAGGAAGGGTACAGAAAAATGTCTCCAGCATTGAAAGTCCCAATGAGCACAGTGGCTTCCATCATCCATAAATGGACGAAGTTTGGAACCCCCAGGACTATTCCTAGAGCGGGCCGTCTGGCCAAATTGAGTGATCGGGGGAGAGGGGCTTTAGTCAGGGGCAGGGGAGGGCTGGCAGCCTTAGGCCTGGGGGGCAAGTCCAGTCAAGTGGCCCATTGAACCACAGAATCAGCTCATCATCCATGCCCACCTGGTTTTAGAACAGATATTGATGTTATGAAGCAAGACAAATATGATACATTGTGGTAACATAATTTAATGTTAATAGCAACAAAGGAGGTTTAACAAAAATAATGCATCAATGCAGCTCATCAGTGCCCACCAATGCAGCCTCATCAGTGCTCATCAATGCAGCCTCATCAGTGCCCATCAATGCAGCCTCATCAGTTCCCATCAATGCAACCTCACCAGTGCCCATCAATGCAGCCTCATCAGTGCCCGTCAATGCAGCCTCATCAGTGCCTATCAGCTTAGCCTCATCAGTGCCCATCAATGCAGCCTCACCCCTGTCCATCAATGCAGCCTGATCAGTGCCCATTAATGCAGCCTCACCAGTGCCCATCAATGCACTATCACCAGTGCTTATCAAATGCAGCCTGATCAGTGCCCATCAATGCAGGCTCGCCAGTGCCCATCAGCACAGCCTGATCAGTGCCAATCATTGCAGCCTAATCAGTGCCCATCAGCACAGCCTGATCAGTGCCCATCAATGCAGCTTCACCAGTGCCCATTCAATGCAGCCTGCAATGCAGAGAGACGAGAGCTGCCAGATTACACAGAGTGGGGATCTCCCGCTTACCTGGCATGGCCGCTGTCATATGAAGTCCCGCCTCCTGGACCGGCTCCTATGATAGACATCACCAGTGTGCTGTCTATTATAGAAGCTGGTTCAGGAGGTAGGACTTTGTAAGCGGGAGATCCCCGCTCTGTGTAATCCATCGACACCCCCGTGGCAGCCCAATGGGCCCAGCAGGATCCATGGTAGGGCCGGCCCTGGGCGCCCCCCTTTGCTTGCATTTAGTTGGTGGCTGCGTCCCTGGCCCCTATTTCCTTCCTCCACAAAAAGAAAAAAGTGTGAGCAGGCAGTGGCCATTGGCCATTTTGAATGTAAGTTAGGGTGGCCTTGGGGGCAATTGCCACCCTGCCCCCTGGCCCAGCCCTCCCCTGGTCAGGGGGGTAGACTAAAAACAATATTACCCCTGGGATTTTGTTGGCAAGTGTTCCCTGCGTGACATTCAGTAGGTAAGTATTTGAAAAAACATATTTTATTTTGTATCAAGTTTTAGCCTCATACACACGGATGTTTCTTAAAAAATAAACAAAACGTCGGGCCCGACGTCAAGGAAAAAAAATTGGCGTTATGCATCGCCGTCAGTGAGCGTTAGTGAGCCTCGGCGTCAATAGGCGTTTTTTTTAAAAAATTATCCCTCTGCTATTTTTCAACCTAAAAACGTCGGCGTCAAAAAATGCCGGTTAACGCCGGTACAGTATTAGTTGGCGTTAGTAGGCATTAGTTGGCGTTTTGCGGCGCCGGCGTCAAAAAACGGCAAAACGTTACAGCCTCAGAACGCGCTGGCCGTGGGTTCTAGTTTCAGCTCACTAACGCCGACAACATCTACAGCTCAAAAACGTCTGCGTTTTTATGGGGCCATTGACTAACATGAGAGCTGCAAAAAACGCCAGAAAACGCCGGCGTCGAAAAAATAATGTGGCAGATGAATTTGCACAATCTACATAAATATATAAATAATAATTAATGAAAGTATATATATGGTAATAAAATATTATATTAACACAATTTTTAATATAGATACACATATGGTTTAAGCATAACTTAATTTCTGACAGACAAGAGTTGCTATGTATAGAGCATCTATATATAATAATATATATGAAATCACCAAGTCTAGATAATGCAACGTTTGATAATCCTCTCATAAAAGCTGAAGGATACAATGAAGGATATACACTTAGGTGACAGCAGTGATAGTAGCTAGACGCCCCCCGCCAGGAGCCCCCAATCCACCAGGTAGCACTTAAGGATGGAACGAAAGTAGTTTAGCAGTAGGTACTGTTGGAGTGATCCACCAGTCCAAATTAGGGTGGAAAGGTTGGGGTGGGGTGGTAAGGGAAAAACGAGGAGCATAAATTCAGGAGATGGGGGCCGGTATTAGGCACCACACACCAAGAAAACCTGGAATGGATTAACCATATAGGAGTAAGTATTGATAAAAAAGAGTGGTGCATCTATCTGAATATAGTATATGCCATGAGGGATAAGTTTAGTACTTACTGAATGGTGTGGGACGTACATAGAACGTGGGCAAAGCCTGGGGTGAGGAGTATATCGCAAGAGGTTCCCTCCTCCAGCGTCCTGCGGTCAAAGATGTCCGGCCGTCTCTGAGGCTGGAAGGGCTGGAGACAGCCGGACATCTCTGACTGCAGGATGCTGGAGGAGGGAACCTATTGTGATATACTCCTCACAATTAGGCGATTGGAAGTTTGCCTTCCCCCTCCCTCCCGAAGTCTTCTGGGACACAGGACAGGTCCTAGAAGACTTCAGGACCAATCACGAAGTGCAGCACCATGCGCGCCAGGCCACGGAGCCGTGGCCGGGTGCCCACAGTAGCAATGCTGGTACCGTGGAGAGAAGGGTGAGATCCAAGGCTCCGTGCGGCCCCATCGCTGGACCGGGAGACAGGTACGTGTCTGTTTATTAAAAGTCAGCAGCTACACTTTTTGTAGCTGCCGACTTTTAATATACAGGGTGGGCCATTTATATGGATACACCTTAATAAAATGGGAATGGTTGGTGATATTAACTTCCTGTTTGTGGCACATTAGTATATGTGAGGGGGGAAACTTTTCAAGATGGGTGGTGACCATGGCGGCCATTTTGAAGTCGGCCTTTTTGAATCCAACTTTTGTTTTTTCAATAGGAAAAGGGTCATGTGACACATCAAACTTATTGGGAATGTCACAAGAAAAACAATGGTGTGTTTGGTTTTAATGTAACTTTATTATTTCATGAGTTATTTACAAGTTTCTGACCACTTATAAAATGTGTTCAATGTGCTGCCCATTGTGTTGGATTGTCAATGCAACCCTCTACTCCCACACTGATAGCAACACCGTAGGAGAAATGCTAGCACAGGCTTCCAGTATTTGTAGTTTCAGGTGCTGCACATCTCGTATCTTCACAGCATAGACAATTGCCTTCAGATGACCCCAAAGATAAAAGTCTAAGGGGGTCAGATCGGGAGACCTTGGGGGCCATTCAACTGGCCCACGACGACCAATCCACTTTCCAGGAAACTGTTCATCTAGAAATGCTCGGACCTGACACCCATAATGTGGTGGTGCACCATCTTGCTGGAACTATGATGTCGGTGATAGGGAATTGCTGGCCATCAAGTCGGCTTTGGAGGAATGGCGGTACCTCCTGGAAGGAGCAGCTCACCCGGTATTGGTTTTTACTGACCATAAAAACCATAAAAAAAACATATCCTGTGAAGATACGAGATGTGCAGCACCTGAAACTACGGATACTGGAAGCCTGTGCTAGCATTTGTCCTGCGGTGTTGCTATCAGTGTGTGAAGCATGCCAGAAGAGGGTTGCATTGACAATCCAACACAATGGGCAGCAAATTGCACACATTTTATAAGTGGTCAGAAACTTGTAAATAACTCATGAAAGAATAAAGTTACGTTAAAACTAAGAACACCATTGTTTTTCTTGTGAAATTCCCAATAAGTTTGATGTGTCACATGACCCTCTTCCTATTGAAAAAACAAAAGTTGGATTCAAAATGGCCGACTTCAAAATGGCCGCCATGGTCACCACCCATCTTGAAAAGTTTCCCCCCTCACATATACTAATGTGCCACAAACAGGAAGTTAATATCACCAACCATTCCCATTTTATTAAGGTGTATCCATATAAATGGCCCACCCTGTACATTTGGAAAGGTTGGAACTCCGCTTTAAAGAACACAACATACAGGGATATGGGAAATAATTATAGACACTGATACACGTGCACCTACCCAGGTTGAACTGGATGGATTATTGTCTTTTTTCAGCCTTATCTACTATGTTACTATGTAAGTTCTCTATTAGGTCCTTTTGCCTGTGAAAGACGGTGCATGGCAGTGGTCAGGGTCCAAAGCTGCTATTGGACTAAATAGTAGCTATGGATGTGCCCACTGCTGTGCGCTGTCAATCAAAAGTAAAGCAGACCCGATGGGGGAATAGCTTTAAACAATTTTCAATCTTCCTATACTTACATGTGTATGCTCTTGTCAATATAGCAGCCAAGCACATAGCATTTTGAAAATGAAAGTTCAGTAATGGTAGCCTGCTTATGTTATCACTACAGCTTCTCTATTTAATTAAATTGAGACAAATGCTCTCTCTTTAACCTAGCCTTTCCATGTATGCCTACTACTACAAACCTCTGCACAGCCGGCAAGCTCCTCCATGGGCTGCAACCAAAACTGAATCCTCTGCATTGAGAAGGGGGCTCTGCATAGTGGCTGTTTGTGATGACTTTCATTAAGATTGAATAAAAATGTGACTCTTCTTATACAGAGGTTTGCTAATGAAAAAAAATGTATGTTGCTAATCATTTTATTACTTCAAAGCCTAATTGACATCTAATGCTGTTAGCCTTTATGGCGTGGGACCAAAATAATTCATCCCACTTACCAAATCCAGCTCTTAAGTGTTCACTTAGAAACTGGCCCACAGCATACCGAACACATGTGGGCTTTTCTTCATGAGCCCCAATAGAGAATCCATATTTATTACTACTAGTACTACTACTGCACATTACTACTTTATCGTGAAGGAACTAGATCTGTCCAGTATACAGTATATTGGTGATTTATTCACCATAGATATTTGCATGCTGCAATTAGCCATTGTAGGAGGTAAATATGCCTCTGCTGAAAGAAGGACCCAGGAGAGGGTCCGGGCAACTTTCTATTTGTGTACATATGCTTTAAGGGAGTATTTATAAAGCAGTGAGTGTGACATTGACCATACATTCCCTGCAGGCAAACCAATCACTGTAATTTAAAATACTTGCACCAGGATACACCTGCGCTGAATGTTTGGAGAATGTCACAATCACTGCTTTATACACATGCCCCTAAGTCTGTCCTCACAGAGGACTGGCATGGAGGTGACAAATCCTGCTAATGGTTAAAGGGACAAAGTGAAGCATTACAAACACGTGGAATAGCCAAATGCATTAAAGAAAAATGTGAAGACATTTTGGTTAAAACATTTGTGATTTTCTTTATATATCTGTTCTTTCTTAGAACCTGACTACTGGTGTGTATAATATGTGCTGTACAGCTTCCAACACTGGTGTTCTGACGCTGTAGCTGTAAATGGATGACGGAGTTGGCAAGAGCCTACACCATGTGACCTTGGGTGCCACCAAGATTACATGTTAATAGAATGTGGACTCTTGTAACAACATTCCTAAAAGGTGGCTAATGCTGGCAGCAATGACACCACCTGTTATCAAAGCTAACAAAAAATAACCACTTTAATACTGTGACATAGCAATAGATAGAAAGAAAATAGGGAGTTAATAAATTGTAAGAGAAAATTATAGCACATTGTGCTCTTCAAAATTCTTAATACGAATTTTAAGCAAAGGAAGAGTGGAAGTGGGATTTGATAAATTCATAAGGCCTCATGCACATGGGCACTTTTGCCCATTTAGTGTATAAAATGCACATATTTGGGTATCCGGAAGACACAGTTGACATGCACAGCATGCTGCCACCACCAGTCAAAATCAAGGACAGGCAGAAAACAGAGTGGGGCTTGCATACAGGGTTGTAAGCATACAGGCATGTATGCCCCGTACATTCAGGGCAGCTCACAATCCAGACACACATCCTTGTAGCCATGCAACACTTTACAAGAGTACAGCATACTGGACTGTCCAGCTGCCTTATTTTAATATAACATTTTTATTTTATTTATTATCTCTCCAGCAGATGTTTGACCCTCCTCTTGATCCATGGAGGCTTCAGGAACTGTGCCCCTACCTCTCCTCAATCACGAAGAAAGGTATGTATTTTAATCCGGAAATTTCATTCGAATGTCTGTGCATGGACCCCTTTCCATCCGCTCATATGGTCTCAGCTTCATATAGGCTCCTGGTTCTTCCAGCGGAGCATTTTGTACCTCCATCTCTACTAACAGTAAATGGGAAGGAGAATTTTGAGACCCCTTTCTTACCGGCTAAAAAGAAAGATGTCCTATATATATTTTTTTAAATTTTTATTTATAAGACAGCAGTTTCCAGCAACATAACACATTGCAATAAAACAGAAATAGTATACCCAGAGTACATTGAAAGGCAATAAACCACCCTGGTGGGTGCACTCAACTACAGGGGTCCATCATAAACTCCTGCAGGGGGGGGGGGTGAGTGTAACAATGGATTACAATTACGTCTAGTGCAAAAGGGGACACCTGTGACCTGTGTCTAACAGCCAGTGGGACTTACAACAAGAAGAGAATGTTCTTCTTCAGAGTATACAAACGTGTTCCATGGAGTCCATGTTTTGGTATACACTAGCGCTGCATGATTCTGGCTAAAATGAGAATCCAAATTTTTTTGCTTAGAATAAAGATCATGATTCTCACGGAGTAACATCTTGCTGATTATACAAAAAAAAAATGGGCTAACTTTTTTAGTTTTTTTTTTTAATTCATTGAAGTGTATTTTTTTCCAAAAAATTGCATTTGAAAGACCGCTGCACAAATACAATGTGACCCAAAATATTGCAATGACCGCCATTTTATTCTCTAAGGTCTCTGCTAAAAATATATATATAATGTTTGGGGGTCCTAAGTAATTTTCCAGCAGAAAATACTAATTTTAACTTGTAACCAACTAGTGTCAGAAAAAGGCTTGGTCTTTAAGTGGTTAAACTGTAAGACGGAAGTTCTTCCCTTTTGATCTATTCTAAAAGAACGAAATGTAACTTTGTATCTCTACTCTTCTCTATCTCCCAGCGCTGAGGAATGTTGATAAACATTTTCCGGCTTTTTTTTTTTCTTTTGACAGTTCTGAATGGCTCTGCACTGTTTACACAGAATCAAGGAAATGTCAGGTGTAGATTGTGAGGGGAGTTGAATCGAGATCGTGATGTTTGTAAGGATTAATCGTGCAGCTCTAGTGTACACCTCATGTCTATGGTGCTTTGTCAGTACGAGATCCTCCATTAAATTCAAATCCTCAACCCTGTGGAGCTGGAACCCAGTGGACGGAGGTTCCCTCCACCTAAGGAAGTTGCATGATTGGCAGCTTTCAGAGGGTGGCGCAGAATTGATCTTTTGTAGATTTTGGGTTGTACATTAGTAACTAGAGTTGAGCGAACCCGAACTGTAAAGTTCGGGTCCGTACCGAACTTTTGGATGTCCGGGTCCCAGACCCGAACCCGGACTTTTCAAAAAAGTCCGGGTTCGGGTCCGGGGTTCTGATAATTTAATAAAAGTTTTGAAAATTGCTGTAAAAAAGTCCTGCAAAGTCCTAGAGGTCTGCAAAAGGAAGGAAATGGGGGTAAGTGTCGGACAAGTGCCCTACAAAGAAATGGGGATAGGGAAATAACTTAAAATAATTTTTTTTAAAAATCACATAAAAAAATAAAAAATGGAGGTTGATGTGGACCATCTTCAAACTGTGTGAGAAAAGTATAAATTAGTAGGAGAAACCATAGCAGTGTTCTAAAATCATCTTCAAACTGTGTGTGAAAAGTATAAATTAGCTGGGAGAAGCCATATCACTGTTCTAAGAACAGTGATATGGCTTCTCCCAGCTAATTTATACTTTTCACACACAGTTTGAAGATGATTGTAGAGTCTACAATCATCTTCAAACTGTGTGTGAAAAGTATAAATTAGGCGGGAAAAGCCATATTACTGTTCTACAATCATCTTCAAACTGTGTGTGAAAAGTATAAATTAGCCGGGAGAAGCCATATCACTGTTCTAAGAACATTGATATGGCTTCTCCCGGCTAATTTATAGTTTTCACACACAGTTTGAAGATGATTGTAGAACAGTGATATGGCTTCTCCCGCCTAATTTATACTTTTCACACACAGTTTGAAGATGATTGTAGAATCTACAATCATCTTCAAACTGTGTGTGAAAAGTATAAATTAGGCGGGAAAAGCCATATTACTGTTCTACAATCATCTTCAAACTGTGTGTGAAAAGTATAAATTAGCCG
>BLSH010471766.1:240014-256238 GCA_018402905.1 Glandirana rugosa
GCCGATTAAATATGAAAAGTGTGTGTCAAACTTCTACTAACATCTTGTCATTATACCGAAAAGGGCGGATTAAATATGAAAAGTGTGTGTCAAACTTCTTCTACAATCATCTTCAAACTGTGTGTGAAAAGTATAAATTAGCCCAGTGATATGGCTTCTCCCAGCTAATTTATAGTTTTCACACACAGTTTGAAGATGATTGTAGAACAGTGATATGGCTTCTCCCGGCTAATTTATACTTTTCACACACACTTTGAAGATGATAGTAGATTCTACAATCATCTTCAAACTGTGTGTGAAAAGTATAAATTGGCTGGGAGAAGCCATATCACTGTTCTTAGAACAGTGATATGGCTTCTCCTGGCTAATTTATAGTTTTCACACACAGTTTGAAGATGATTGTAGAACAGTGATATGGCTTCTCCCGGCTAATTTATAATTTTCACACACAGTTTGAAGATGATTTAAGAACACTGCTATGGCTTTTCCTGCTAATTTATACTTTCCTCACACAGTTTGAAGATGGTCCACATCCACCTCCATTTTTGATTTTTTTTATGTGATTTTTTTTTTTTTAATTATTTTAAGTAGAGTTGATCGAACCTCTGGAAGTTTGGGTTCTGCTGGTTCGGCCGAACTTCGGGAAAAAGTCCGGGTTCGGGTCCGGACAGGACCCGAACTTTGACCCTGACCCCGAACCCCATTGAAATCAATGGGGACCCAAACTTTTAGGCACAAAAATGGCTGTAACAAAGTCCTGGAAAGTCCTAGAGGTCTGCAAAAGGAAGGAAATGGGGGTAAGGGTCGGACAAGTGCCCTACAAAGAAATGGGGATAGGGAAATAACTTAAAATAATAAAAAAAAAATCACATAAAAAAATCAAAAATGGAGGTGGATGTGGACCATCTTCAGACTGTGTGAAGAAAAGTATAAATTAGCGAGAGAAGCCATAGCAGTGTTCTAAAATCATCTTCAAACTGTGTGTGAAAAGTATAAATTAGCCAGGAGAAGTCATATCACTGTTCTACAATCATCTTCAAACTGTGTGTGAAAACTATAAATTAGCCAGGAGAAGCCATATCACTGTTCTTAGAACAGTGAGATATGGCTTCTCCCGACTAATTTATACTTTTCACACACAGTTTGAAGATGATTTTAGAGACTTTGTCCCGAAGTTCGGCCGAACCAGCAGAACCCGAACTTCCAGAGGTTCGATCAACTCTATTAGTAACATGAAGAAGAACAAATGTTGTGGCATCCGCGAACAGAATAATCCATTAATTTCTTAACAATTCGATGGACCTCCTTCCAGTAGTGATTGAGCATTGAGCTTAGGACAAAACAGGGCCGAAACATATATCTAGGAACTACAGATCAGTCAGTATAAAATCAATAGTATGTAAACTATTGGAGGGTATGATAAGGGATTATATCCAAGAATTTGCTGATGAAAACTGTATCATTAGTATTAATCAGCATGGATTTATGAAAGGTCATTCTTGCCAAACCAATCTGTTAACATTCTATGAGGAAGTGAGTTACCATCTAGATAAAGGAAGGTCGGTGGATGTGGTGTACCTGGATTCTGCAAAAGCATTCAATACAGTTCCACATAAACGATTCTCATATGCTATGTAGCCCTTCATGACGAATACACAATCGTCCGTACTCCATACTGCAATCCCTAGTAGAATATTGATGCTCCCATGCTTTTTGTCATGTAATGTTGAAAAATTGTTAAAGAATGAAAAAAACACATTTATAGTTATTACACAAAATGAATCAATGATATTTGCTATCATTGCATTTATTTTTTTAGCAAAAAGTTGAAATTAAAGCCCATCTCTGGGTGAAAATTAAACTAGGTGGGAGCCTGGAAAGTAACTTTAAGATTTACTCTACAACACACAAGCAAGGTGCTCAGACAATGGATTCTTTTCAACCAAGAAATTTCTGTCTTTTCCGATCAGCGTGACTCAGTCAAAAATAGAATAAATCAATATCACTGTCATGGAAAGGGTAACCAACTGTTTTTCAATTTGAAGTTTTTTATCAAATCAGAAAGTCAACACAATAAAAATATTGGAATGCTTGTGGCCACCATAAATAAAAACTTTTCCTGTAAATAAATTAGTGAATACTTATCTCTTTTGCTGCCTATGCCACCAAAAGCTACTCTATTGAACAGAAACGTGCCCCTGAAGTCTTTTCAAAAAGTGCTGTAGGGACCTTGCATAACAACTATGTCCTGTACAGACCTTATATAAATACTATATCCTGTAGTGACCCTACATCATTATGATGTCCTGTAGTATCACTACCATGTCCTGTAGTGCCCCTATATCACTACCATGTCCTGTAGTGCTTCTACATCACTACCATGTCCTGTAATGCCCCTACATCACTACCATGTCCTGTAATGCCCCTACACCACTACCAGGTCCTGTAGTGTTTCTACATAACTACTATGTCCTATAATTACCCTACATCACTACTATGTCCTGTAGCACCCCAACATCACTACCATGTCCTGTAGTGCCCTTGCATCACTACAATGTCCTGTAGTGCCCTTACATCACTACAATGTCCTGTAGAAACCTTACATAATGACTATGTCCTGTAGTGCCCCTACATAACTACTATGTCCTGTAGTGACCCTACATCACTACAATATCTTGTAGTGACCCTACATCACTACTATGTCCTGGAGAAACCTTACATAACTACTGTGTCATGTAGTAACCATCACTATGATGTTGTGTACTGCCCCTATATTACTATGCTCTGAAGTACCCCTACATCATACAATGTCCTGTAGTGCCCCTACCTCACTATATCCTGTAGTGACCCTACATCACTACAATGTCCTGTAGTGACCCTACATCACTACAATGCCCTGGAAAAACCTTACATAACTACTATGTCCTGTAGTAACCATCACTATGATGTTGTGTACTGCCCTTATATTACTACTATGTCTTGTAGTGCCCCTACATCATAAAATGTCCTGTAGTGCCTCTACCCCACTATGTCCTGTAGTGACAGTATATCATTACAATGTCCTGTAGAGACCCTACATCACTACAATTCCCTAGAAAAACCTTACATACCTACTATGTCCTGTAGTAACCATCACTATGATATTGTGTACTGCCCCTATATTACTATACCATGTCTTGTAGTGACCGTACATCACTACAATGTCCTGTAGTGACCCTACATCACTACTATGTCCTGCAGAAACCTTACATCGCTACTATGTCCTGTAGTGACCCTACGTAACTACTATTTCCAGTAGTGACCCTACATCACTACTATGTCCTGGAGAAACCTTACATTACTACTATGTCCTGTAGTAACCAGCATTATGATGTTGTGTACTGCCCCTATATTACAACCATTTCTTGTAGTGACCCTACATCACTACTATGTCCTGTAGTGACCCTAATGGCCCGTACACATGGTCCGAAAATTGGACGACTTATCGTTTGTTTTTTTCTCGGGTTTCTAGTCCAATCTCAAATATTTCGCCATTGGCAGATTGTACTAACAATAGGAATTTTCCCGTACAATAATACAATAGCTTCCTGTAGTATCACCACGTTGTAGTGTGCGAGGGGAAAATATGTAATGTGCGTGTACCCCTCTTGCCACACCTTGAGTGCCATTGTTCGTAGCTAAAGGAATATTCTTTTCCAGTCACATTCATTTGTCGATATAATAATTTCTGAACGTCTTTTCGGCATACAACTGGAAATATGGAAGATTCTAGCATTCCATTAGCAATGATTGGGGTTATGGCTATCCAAAATGTTCTCAACCAAAAAAAAAGTCAAGGCAAAGAGCATGGAGTAAAGAATGGCTCTCTCTCACGTGCAACTCATCAGGGAAATTCAAGAAAACAACCCAGCAATTATTTGCGTATGAATGATGAGTGCTTCCAGCAACTCCTGTCAGCAGTCACTCCACTGATACAGAAACAGGATACAGCATTGTGTGAGTCTATCAGTGCTGAGCAAAGGCTAATAGCCACCCTGCGTTATGTGGCAACAGGGCGAAGCTTGCAGGACTTAAAATTTACCACACGAATTTGCCCACAGTCCCTTGGCAAGATCATACCTGAGACATGCATCTGAATATACAGTTGTGCACATAACTTTACATATCCCGGTAGAATCTATGATTTCTTGGCGATTATTCAGAGAATATGAATGAGAACACAAAAACATTTTGTTCACTCATGGTTCATGTTTGGCTGAAGCCATTTAATATAAATCATCTGTGCTTACTCTTTTTAAATCATAATGACAACAGAAACTACCCAAATCACCTTGATCAAAAGTTTACATACCCTGATGAATTCGGCCTGATAACATGCACACAAGTTGACACAAAGGGGTTTGAACTGCTATTAAAGGTAACCGTCCTCATCTGTGATCTGTTTGTTTGTAATTAGTGTGTGTGTATGGGTCAATGAGTTTCTGGACTCCTGACAGACCCTTGCATCCTTCATCCAGTGCTGCACTGACGTTTCTGGATACTGAGACATGGGGAAAGGAAAAGAATTGTCAAAGGATCTGCGGGAAAAGGTAGTTGAACTGTATAAAACAGGAAAGGGGTATAAAAATATATCCAAGGAATTGAGAATGCCAATCAGCAGTGTTCAAACTCTAATCAAGAAGTGGAAAATGAGGGGTTCTGTTGAAACCAAACCACGGTCAGGTAGACTAACTAAGATTTCAGCTACAACTGCCAGGAAAATTGTTCGGGATGCAAAGAAAAACCCCCAAATAACTTCAGGATTCTCTAAAAACATGTGCTGTGGCTGTTTCAAAATGCACAATAAGGAGGCACTTGAAGAAAGATGGGCTGCATGGTCGAGTCTCCAGAAGAAAGCCATTACTACGCAAATGCCACAAAGTATCCCGCTTACAATACGCCAAACAGCACAGAGACAAGCCTCAAACCTTCTGGCACAAAGTCATTTGGAGTGATGAGACCAAAATTGAGCTTTTTGGCCACAACCATAAACACTATATTTGGAAAGGAGTCAACAAGGCCTGTGAAACACGGAGGTGGATCGCTGATGTTTTGGGGATGTGTGCGCTACAAAGGCACAGGAAATTTGCTCAAAATTGATGGCAAGATGAATGCAGTATGTTATCAAAAAATACTAGAGGAATATTTGCATTCGTTAGCCAGGAAGCTGCACATGGGACGTACTTGGACATTCCATCATGACAATGATCCAAAACACAAGGCCAAGTCGACCTGTCATTGGCTTCAGCAGAATAAAGTGAAGGTTCTGGAGTGGCCATCTCAGTCTCCTGACCTCAATATCATTGAGCCACTCTGGGGAGATCTCAAACGTGCAGTTCATGCAAGACAGCCCAAGAATTTCCAGGAACTGGAGGCTTTTTGCCAAGAGGAATGAGCAGCTTTACCATCTGAGCAGATAAAGAGCCTCATCCACAAATACCACGAAAGACTTCAAGTTGTCATTGATGTTAAAGGGGGCAATACATGGTATTAAGAATTGGGGTGTGTAAACTTTTGATCAGGGTCATTTGGGTAGTTTCTGTTGTCATTATGATTTAAAAAGAGTAAACACAGTTGATTGATAATAAATGGCTTCAGCCAAACACTAACCATGAGTGAAAGAAATGTTTTTGTATCCTCAGTCATATTCTCTGAAAAATGGCCAAGAAATCATAAATTCTGCCACAACTGTATTAAGGTAATTTGCATTTATTTTAAATACAAACCTAAAATAATTTTGTCATTTAGTTTGCAAGCAAAGTATAATAGCTATTGGTCTCTGCTTATTCCTGTGTCTAAAATATTTAACTTAATTGAAATTGTTGTCTGTTGAACACATATGTACAAATTCTACCTGATTGTATTTATGCAGGTTCCCCAAAACTCAGAGGAATGGTTGGAGGTGGCCAAAAACTTCCAGGAGATGTGGAATTTCCCAAACTGTGGAGGCGCAATAGATGGGAAGCATGTTATGATTACCCCACCTGCCAACTCAGGTTCATACTATTCTAATTACAAGGGATTCTTCAGCATTGTCATGATGGCAGTTGTTAATACCAACTATGAATTCCTGTATTTGGACATAGGTAAAAATGGAAGGCACTCAGATGGCAGTGTTATAGAACAGACTGAATTCTATAGGCACCTCCAGAACGAGACACTTAATTTGCCAAGCAATGCCCAGAATGTGGAAGGTATGAGCTTTGTTTTTCTAGCAGATGATGTTTTTGCATTAGAACACCTATTGAAGCCCTTCCCCATGCGTGACTTGACCCCAGATCAGAGGATCTTTAATTATAGGCTGTCGCGTGCACGTAGGGTGGTGGAGAATGCATTTGCAATCCTTGCCAACAGATTTTGCTATTCCAAACAGCAATTCATCTGGCCATGTACAAAATAGACACTATAGTCCTGGCATGCTGTGTCCTACACAACTACCTACGTCGACATGCACAGGGGTATGTTGCTGCAGTACCAGACCGGGAAGCCGAGATACCTGGCAGAAATACCCGTGAGGAAAGGCGGGTGCACTTTGCTGGACTCACTTCTCTTGACCGAGGACACCCAAGACTACCAACACAAAGTGCTTGGCAAAGTAGACTGGATTACATGAATTATTTTACTGAAATCGATGCAGTGAGCTGTCAGAATGACATGTAATTTTCTGATGTCAAAAGATTTGTACACTTAATGGATGAAAAATATGTTTGCAAGAAAAATATCTACATTTGAACATATTCACTTATTCTATATGCATGCTTATGTATTATCATTTGTCAAAAATGTTGAAATAGAATTTTGTTAATGTCTGCTTTGAACAAACTACTAAAAGTGTTAAGGTAATTTACTTTTTCTTTTGTTTTAAATAACAAACATGTCTATACTTACCTACTCTATGCAATGGAATTGCACGGAGAGGCTGGGAACCTTCTCTCTTTGTGTCTCCCGCCGTAGCTCCTGGCCCCTCCTCTCTGTTCAGTGCCCCCATGGGAAGGCGCTTCCCATGGGGGGCATATGTGCATGCTCACACCTGAGTCCTTCTGCTGCCTCCATTTTCACAGACAGAAAGACTCAGCACTGCAAACTTCTTTGTCATCACTGGCTTTGATTGACAGCACTGGTACCCAATGGCTCCTGGAGCACCGGCAAAGACACGGAAGTGATGTTGACACCTAAACATTTTTTAGCTTAATTTAAAGAAATGCATTAAGGTAAAAAAGGTTAACTTTACCACCCCTTTATATAGTTTGTCAGGTCTGCTAAATAGTAGGATATTAAGCTTCTAACTGTAAACCGCTGAAAACACCCCTACAAAAAAAAAAACATGCAAAAAAATTGTATAATGTGCTATTATGCATCGCAAATTATCACATTATGAAATACTTAACTCAGAACTAAGCCCCCACAGTGGCGTTCGGTCACCACTGGCGGGACTGACATGTTCCTTCGGCATTACTTAGAGGTTTGTGAATGCTGTGAATGGCTGGAGCCTCGACAACGTCACTCTCATGCATGTGCGTGGGGGCCCTCTTTATGGTAATAAGCTCTGAAGATCAAGCATGATATGCCAGACCTTCAGAGCGCATGCGCCGCTGACCTCTGTGGCTGCATACAGGGTGCATATCTTCCAAATCTTTTCTTTATTTTATATAAAGATGAACTTATCTGTATGTAAAAATCTTTAAGGGTGATATACAATTAATTGGGGTGATCTTTAAAGTAAGCTAAGCAAAATCATGGTCAAACCAATGCCAAATTTCATTGACAAGAAAGTATTATTGCAGGGAAGCAGAGTCAATACAGTTCTAAAACATTTTTATTTTTAGATTTTTCTGTAAAAAACATGATACATATTTTTTTTTTAAAGAGTTGACATTATCAGCAAACCAATTTAACATTATATTTATAATTTTTTTAAGGCTCCACTCTACATCTTGACATTTTGCATGTAATTTGTTTGGGACAGCTTGCATCAACCATGCCCCTTACTATCATGTATGTAGCTTTGATTTGTTTTTGAAAATCTATTTAGGTGTGGTTACCTATAGCATGCTGCACACTTCTGAGAGGTGGAATGACGATGTTGTCCCAATCATGTTACAGAGGAACATAGTTTAGTTTGGTCAAGTGTAGGAAGATGTAAAATAGGTCAAACCATCATTTGGAGCTTATCATTATTTGTGAGATAGCATCAGGCCTTTTTAAAATGTAACTACAAAATGCTTAACATATGAAGCAATCTCATATGCTGGGCAGTATAGCATAGAGAGTTTGTTATATTTGAAAGTTATGTCACTAACAGGAGTGGGCTTGGTCACGTTCTTATCCAAACATACCCAATCAAGCCAGGAAACCGACACTGCAAAGCAACAATCACAGGCAGTGAGACACTCCCTGATCCACAGCTGCAGCGATAGGGAAATGTCTCACTGTCTGTCATTAGCTGTCTGCAGTGTCAGCTTTCTGGGGGGAACAGGCACGTTCAGTTCAAAACATGCCATCCTTGGTCACTAATGGCGGCAGTAATATAAAACTCCAGCTGTTCTTAGCCATATGTAGAGTCCAGCCAATGAAATATAAACAGTAATTTTCATTTTAGGCAGTCATATTCTATTAATGAAAAAGGTTTATTATCTTATGTCCAATGACATAAGGTAATATTAGCCAGTGCAAATATATTATTTTTTTAAACAAAGCCATAAGAAAAAATATTAGGAATATAAAATTGTTAATAAAATTTCAAATATAAACAAAATATAATAAACTTCTAGAACTTTGAAGAAAATAAAGTGCTCTGATTGCTTTCCAAAGCCTTGGAGTACAATTTAGCTAGAATATCATTGAAATTTTTCATGAACACAGTATAGAATTTGTTGCATCTTGTATTGTCTGCAGTTGAGTGCAGCATCTAAGCAAATCACCAGATAGACGGCCAATGGTTGATGGATGCAAAATGGGTTCTGTTAAATAAATAATAATAACTAATAGTCTGCGCTGGTGGAACTGGACAAAAAAAAAAAAGCATGTCACTTAAGGGAGAATACTGTCTCTGCAATGTCCTCATCTGTTGGCTTCATGATATCTGCATCCACATCCTCCACAGTGTCTCCTTTCAAGATATCAGATATGCTATCAAAACTGGTCATTTCTTGTACTCAGATTGAATGCATAAGTAAACAAAATGTCCATTGCAAGTTTCTACAACCTACTCTTCAAAGTTTCTTTTAAAGTGGTTGTAACCCCTCCTGGTTTTTCACCTTAATGCATTCTATACATTATGTTCCATCTGTTCCTGCTCACGATGTTTTAAATCTGACCATCTTTTTCTGAGTTGGTCTTTTGATCTTTCTACGCCATGCTTCTTTCGTAAACATTCTACAACTTTGTCCAAGGTGATGTCTTTTCTTTTGTTGGACCTCTCATAGTTTTGGAGCTTTCCATCATAATCATGCTTCTCCAGCAGATATACCAGATCTACCATTTCGTTCCTGGACATTGCTTTTGCCTTTACCTTTTTCTCATATGTCCCAATGACCGTTGGTATGGGCTCCCCTCCTTTCTCCTCGTCCGCCATTTTGTTAATCGTCTTCCGCGTGTGTCGCCGACAAGCCCTACACACATACACACTGCTGCTTGAGTCATCAGAGTGAGACGGAGCAACGGGCACATGCTTAATACGTCATCCAATGAAGACATGCAGCAGACCCAAAATATCTCCTCAGAACGAGCAATCGCTTTTCTGATCGATCCACTAGATGAATGAACATTTCAACGAAGGTAAGTCACCCTTTTTGTATGATCTGCATATGGGATCATTTCATATTTTTGCTGGACACACAGGTGCTGCAGCATCAAGTAGGCCTCACAAATTCTCGTTGTCGATATGCCAGGACTTTTAAATCGGGCCTCAAAATTTTGGTTAATGTTTGTTAAAATAAATTTTGATTCCATATCTGTTAAACCATGTTACACCATGTACCACCATGTAAGTTAATAGAACTTAATTATGTGCTTGATGCCTGAGCATTACATTTTTATTTTACAGAAAGCAATGACAGACAAGTTCGCCAACCCTGAGTTCCTTCAACATTTTATTGAAATGTACAGGCAAATGCCTTGCCTTTGGAAAGTGAAGGCCAAAGAATATTCAGACTGCAACAAGAGGCATGAGGCCCTCATCAAACTAGCTGAACTCAGCAAAGAAGTTTGCCCTAATCCTACAATTCAGTATGTCCGTAACAAAATTTTGAATATAAGAACAGTGTTCAAAAAGGAGCTCAATAAAGTAAGGGCCTCACAAAAATCAGGAGCAGGAGTCGAAGATGTTTATGTTCTACAGCTGTGGTACTATGAAAGCCTAAGCTTCTTGTCAGAGCAAGTAGATATCAGAGCTTCGCTTTGTACCCTTGCAAACCCTTCTTTAGCTTCTGCAGATTCACCAACATCTGACATCTCTCGGGACATTCCACCGTCTCAGGTAACTGCAGGATAGTTTGATACTTTAACCTTGTATAAAGTGAATTTTTCAGAGGTGTCTTTTTGTAATAAGTTTCTGGAATTTTATGGCCTTCAGCAGTGTCTATTTTGTGCAGTAGTATTATAAAACCATGTAATGAACTGATACATCTATATGCATTATATTTATAAAAACTTTTTTTTCACTTTGCTAATAACAATCTTCCTTTCTAATCATAGGAACTTGATAATTATGAGGATGCCATTCCGCCAACTCCTGCTGCACCAAGACACAGGACCAAAAGAATGAGGCACCTGGAGGATGCCACAACCTCATTCTTATCAAAGGCAACTTCAGCTCTTGAATGAAAACCCAATGATTATGATGGTTTTGGAATTCTCTCAGCCAACAAATTAAGAAAAATGTCTGCTGGGCAACACAATTTGGCTGAAAATTTACTCCTACAAGTCCTGCATAAGGGGGACATTGGGCAATTGTCAACAAGCACACATTTATCAGATATTGAAACCCCAACATCACCACCACCACCACAGCCATCTCAGCTGCATTCTAATCCAATGCCATCTTATCCTACGCCATCCCAACAGGCGACGACAAGTTGGCACTACCCTCCAATGGAAAGGCACCATTCCACCTGGTCGCAGGAGTTTAATTATACTCAACTATAATGATTTTTTGTGATCTTGTTGAACTGTTTGATTATGTTTTACTTTTTTAAATGTTAATCTAGTATAATGCACCTTATATTACTGTGTATTGTTGTAAAATGTTCTTTAGCTTAGGTTCACACTGAGTGCAGGAATGAAATGGTGCGAGTTCAGCTGAACTCGCATCATTTCATTCACGCATGTCAGTCACGATTTCAGCGACAATTTTCACAGGCAAATAGTAGTACAATAACTACTTTTTAAATTGGTGAGGCACCGCAAGTGTGACACCGCACCGATTAGGACGTGCCATTGCCGGCAATTGCCGTTAATTTGGTATGCAATTTGACATGTCAAAACACACCAAATCTCTTCTGGTCCACAAGACTTGGCAAGAAGTGTAGTAGTGAGCACCTTTTTATAAATAGTTTTTTATTTTTAAAAGTGGTTATTAAAATGTAATGATTCACTACAACTGATTCCATCTGCTGTTGGTCTTTAGCATTTGAGTATATTAAACAGAATGTTGGCTAAACTAATTTCACAGCTTTGATAGCGGTATCTTCAGATCTCTGAAATAGATGAAAGCGCACCTAATTTCATAGCTGAAAGTTAGGATTTATGATATGTTGTTGTAACACCTCACTGTTCTCTTTATGTAAACTATGGACAAGTGAACCAGGGCTCAGTGACACATTTTTCATTAGACATTTTGGAATATTTCATTTCCTTATATTTTTGGTTGTTACTGTTGTCTGTTTAGACACATGCCTACTGAGCACTTTTGCTTTCCTGTCCAGGAAAATTTTCTTTGTTCATTACTGTCGCACTTTCCATTACAATTGTGTGATATTAAATGTTTGTTGTTTAAATAAAAAATGAAAGCAAATGAGACTTTACATTCACTTTCAACTTCTGATAGAAGGTTATTGAGCAAGGTGGTGTTGACAGTGTCATAGATGGTCGAACGCCCCATTGCCTCCATAAAGAGGGTCAGTCACCTGCTCAATGCTATCACATAGCCCCTTGTGATAGCAATAAAGTTACATATAAACATTTAAAATATGGAGCTATAATCATACCTTCCAACTTTTTGAGATGGGAACGAGGGACACCTATTATCAAAAGTATGTAGGCATAGGACACACCCCCTTAAAATAGTTTAGTTAAAACCACACATGCCTTTTTTGACACTACTATTCCTTTATACTTACTTTTGAAATTTACAAATGCAACAATCTAGAAATTGGATGAAAGTTTTAGCAGCGGGGAATTTTGTTCAAAATCAGGGACAGTCCCTCATAATCAGGGACAGTTGGGAGCTATGTATAATTAAAAAAAATGTTTTATTACATTATACTAATGATTGGAAGGACTGGGGTGACTACACTGATAATTAGGACACTGATATTAAATGCCATGGTCCCTTTTGGCTACCAGCATCCAGAAAGGAGTGCTTTAAAGAACCAAACACAATAGTGTAGGAAAGAAATAATGGCAAAGACATTGGGTTTCAGAATCACTGTGTCAGCATTGCTGTTTAGCTGGGAGAGTGTGAAGGTGCAAATTTGTAACATAAAATGTTTGCACAATATTTATTAATTTTATTATATTTTATTTATTGACACCATTTCCATCTATAATCTTTGTATGTCCAATAATGGTATTGATTCTCAATGAGCAACCAAACATAATAGCTCTCCTCCTATGAAATGACATTATGCAATTTATATCGAGTTTTTTTTCTATCCATGGGTTTTCTTCTGGGTCGTTCTTTCGTTTCCGCTCATGCACTGTCTACCACTCTCTAATTTTTCTGAATGAACACCATACTAATCATACGATTATTGTACGATGTGTTATCTTACGATCAAGATTTCCATGCATGTCCGATCTGAAATTATCGGATGGACGGTCGTGATCGGCTCTCGCAAGCTGTGTACTAACGGTCCGATTATTGTATGATCGCGTCATAAGCGTTCTTTTTCGCCTGATTTTCGGACCGTGTGTACGTGCCATTAGACTTTAGGTTTTGCAACAGAGTCACTTTAACCTCCCTGGCGGTATGATTATTTCAGATTTTTGGTGCTGAAAGCGGTACATTATTTTGCATAGAAATTTGGCGTTTTATATTGTAGGCCTGTAATTATTAGGAAAAACTCACTTAAATCTATCCAAACCAGAGTCTAGTAGACATCCCGGGCATGATAAAGTTTGAAACATGAAATAATAAATTATAATATAATAAATAACTATAAATAATTATCAAAAATAATAATGTAATAGTAATAAAATCTATTCAATAATGTAATCAAACCAAAAACACTGAAATTTGCTCAGTTGCATAATTGTCGCTGCCGTAACTTTTAGTGTCTGATGATAAATTTCCCCAAAAAACAGTCACTCAATTCTGCAAATGATTCTTATTTACGATCGCTGTTTTCTAGCTGATAAAAAAAACACTTTTGACGTAAAGGGACACTTTTTGGTTGCCATGGACATTCTCATGTTTCCAGGCAGAAAGAATGACATATATAATATAAAAGTGCATGCAGGGCACTGGGCAAACCACTAGGGACAAATGGGATGTGAAATGATTTCATACAGCAATGTAATCTGTAAGATTACACTGTACTGTATGTTCACTGTGTGTTTCACTTTTTGAATTTCCCGCCAGTCTCCGTCCCCGTGCGACGCTTGCAGGGAACGGAGCCCGGCGCACAGAGGCATCGGGCGGAGGACACAGCCCGCAGACACGGCGGGGGACATCGCTGGATCCAGGGGACAAGGTGAGTAGCGCTGCCTGGATCCAGCAATGCAATCCCGAGTGTGGCTCGGGGTTACCGCTAATGGTACTGAAATTCCCCCCGAGCCACACTCGGGATTACCGCCAGGGAGGTTAAAGGCAAAACATAGAGTGGCAACTAAAACAAAAGAGCCATGCGGGGAATTTAACATATGAAGTGTTGTACAATGTTCAATGGTTATCTCTGTGTATAAGAGCTCGGTCTACATTGGTAGAGCAACTTGTCATCCCCTCTTATTCAACAGCACTCAGGGTGGGAGAAGAAGGCCAGAATTCTGCGCTACTCTGCACTCTATTACAGGGCTGCTGTTAGAAATCATGGGGCCCCCTACAGTCTACCTGGCAGGGCCCTCCCCCCCATTTCCCGAAATATCAAATGATACTTATACTAAAAATACACTAAAATCATTATTAGTGGACACAAACACAACAGAATTCCTACTAAGGTGTCCGTTTATGAAACTGTGATCAGCGGTGATCCCAAGGATCACCGCTGATCACAGTTCATTTTCGGTTTATGTACGGTTTATTTTCGGTAACATGTTCTCCGCTGATTATCTCTCCACACGGAGAAGCTGTCATTCACTGACACAGGAATGGCCAGTTTATGAAGCTGCGATCTCCGCACTTCACTGGTGATCTGTGTCAGATATCACCCTCCCCGATTCACCAGCTCAGAGGTGGTGAACCGGGGGGTGATGAGGGAATCCTGGGGAAGGAGGAAGATTATAGACTTCCTCCTGCCTCATTCAGACCCCCCAACACATTAGCCATGTCCCCCTGCCCTGTATATGTGTATATATGCATATACATATATATGATGTGTGTATATATACGTGTATATATATTGTATATGTGCATATATAAGGTGTGTGTATGTTTATGTATACATATATAGTGTAGGGGGACTAATCATTTTATTAATGATTTGGGCGGGCTCCTCGGAGAATGTCCGTTACTGAGCAGTGATAATTTATCACTGCTTAATAAACCGACATCTCTGAGTTTCTGTGAATTTCTGGTGCCATAATCTCGTTATGTCTCAAGAGATTCCAGTATTATGGGGTGTTCTCTGCTGTTTGAACCGTTCGTAGATCATTTCACTTCACAAAAGGTAAAGCAATCTACACGGGTTCATAAACTGGCACCCAGAGGAGAACAATCTCCACTGTGTAAACGGACACCTAAATCTAGAAGCTAAAACTGTATTGAGAAATAAATAAAGCTCTGTGTGTGAATTGTGGTATTGGGGCTCATTCACATAGGTGTTGTGGTCTGTACAATGTGAATAAGTGGTTTGTTTATGTAGCTGGAGCCTTCTGGAACTATGTGCAGGCAGCATTTGTTACACTATGGGTGCAGGTGTATGGGCCCAAACAAAGTATGCATTCAGGACCACTCCCTTACACTTGTACACCTGTCAAATTAGGACCTGCGACTGTGTTCATATCCACTGCATCTCCTTGAGTAACAGGCAGCTCCATCTGCATAAACTATATACTCATTCACATGGACAGTGTACATGGATCAATAAGTCCTTAGGGCTCATTCACACGAGTTTGAGGGTGGTAAAAACCCATGGTTGAGCTGTGGTTTTACTGTCCGCCAAACTGCTACCCCCTTTAGCAACAGAGGCAGTGGCTAGGGGTATACACATGCCACATGCCACAAATGTGATGCTATGATTCACAGCCATGGCAGAAATGATTCCCTTGTTGAAAAAGACCAATTCAAGTGAATAGTGCTGCTCTGCAAGTGCCCTGCAACTGCATGCACAGCACATGATTGCGGCGCACTAGTACGGGGTTAAAGCAGGCAGTGAGGAGTCAATATGCCTCCTTACCACCTGTCAAAAGCTATCTGAAAAGCAATCCAACTGAATTATCTTTTAGAATTTAATTTTTTTTTTTTTTTAGAATTGTATTTTGTATGTGAGAGTTTTCCACACTGTGCTGGAAAGCACGACCCTTGAGATCTGCTACGGGTACCGTTGTATTGTTAACGTCACTTCCAAAGCAGATTGCAAACACACCACCAAAAAGTAGTGCATGCAATATTTTTTCTGTGTTCTGGTGTAAATTAAAGCCCATGCAAATGAATGGGCTCCAAAATCACACCGTATGGGAACACTTAGGACAACTGAACCCCTCCTCTCAGTACAAATCTCCCTCCAAGGTCATATTCCCCCATGAAGATTTCACCCCACAGTCACAAATTCCCACCCAGTACAGATTTCCCCCCACAGCCCCAAATCC
>BLSH010471766.1:256248-284366 GCA_018402905.1 Glandirana rugosa
TTAGACATCATCAAGAGGACGGTGAGATGTAGGGCTTAGGTCGTCTCTACATCATCATTTCCGTCTGGTCACTGTCAGACGATCAAGTGTCAGGGCAGAAAGTCACTTACCGCGACGTTTGTTGACGTTCAGAGACTTCGATACTTTCCTGTCACAGTGAAAGATTAGTTGACGAAGAAGGATAGTGTCTCCCCGTGTCCAAGACGGGTCGGTGAACATGGACCTACTTCACGTGACTATTCCACCGACCGAAATCATTTCGACCGACGTTCCTTCCGACCCTCTCATCATCGAGGAAGATGTAAAAGATCAAAAAAATTTAATAATATAAGGATACAGGTGGTACCAGGGATGACCTACCAAACATGACTCGACCTCGACCCTCCCACCAGACACGACTCCCCCCAAATCCCCGCCCAGTACAGATTCCCCCCCCCCCCCCCACAGTCCTAAACTCCCCTCAGCACAGACCACCCTCCCAGCTCCAGCTCAGTACAAACCATCCAGTAGGGACCATGGTGGACATAGGAATATAATAATTTAAAAAAACTAGAAAATGTAGAAGGAGCTACTACTCTCCCAGCCTTCCTTGCAGCCAGCTTTACTAAAGCCAGCCACCTTATCAGTGCACTTCATCCAGGTACAAGTGGCTGGGCAGAACCTGTGCCCCTCTGTGATAGGAAGAAGCAGTTGATTAGAAAGTGACACTGTCCTTTCATAGCTTCAGAGACTTGCAGTTGTTTGCAGCGCCATTCACTGAAAGACGGGACTGTGAACTAGCAGACTGTCACTGGTCTGCCTTTACTACTACATCTCTGCTGGATTCGGGATGTAGAGTGGCAGGAGAACTACTACAGATTGTGTTTTCGCACCCCCTCTCTGTGTTACAGATTGCTTCGCCCTGTCTGTCCTGACTGCCCAGTGTAGCATTGAATTCAGCGTCAGCACAGGCAGTACAGCCGGCTCTACTGCTCGGCAAGCGCCCCTTTTTAGCTGATGAGGCAGGGCCCAGTACAGGAGGGCTGGTTGTACTGCCTTATCAGCGGCCCTGCTCTATTATACATTAGGGATACAGCATAACCTATTTCAACGTATCAATTTTACGAATATGGCACCCATATCTTATATATTATGAAGCACATCTGTTTTACAGCCGTTATGCATTTTATTTTAATAAAGGAAGGGCACTAATTGAAGTACTTGACATAAATGCGCTAACATACATATAAGAAAAACTAAAACATATAATATCAAATAGATATGAATTATACTAAAATTAAAACAAGATTAAAGGATACTTACAGATTTGAGTGTGATAACAGATTCTGCTATTTTTAAAAAAGATCATAAGGGTCCTGTATTAATAAACTTATAAATGGATACTGGTAAATATTTAACATAATGATCATGTATCTATAAAACTAAACTATAACTAAAACTAAGTAAATATTATAAATAAATACATCCTTATCTATGCTGTTTAAGTACGAAAAAGCAAAGATGATAGAGAACCTAAAGTGACATACCTGGGAAGGTTTAAGTATGGATGTTTCAATTAACAGTACTAAAAAAATACTAAAAACTAGTATTGAAAAGGAAATGTCTGACATATGGGAGAGGATACATATATTGAATATATAATATGGACTATATACTAACAATAACTTAAAGTGCATGGTAGGGATTAAATTGTTCCAATGGGTGTTCAAATAAATATGGTAAATCTTATTATGGGTGTTTAATCCAAAGACAGAAAGTAGGTAGCAAAGATGGTGGAAACCTCTCATGTAGAGGTTAGAAGCTGGGTTATACAAGATTTGGTGTTCTGTACCCAGCTATACTGATGTTATAGAGAGAAAGGCTTACAAAACCACCACCCAAATAGAGGTTATTTACAGAACTGTGCTGACCTCTAACTGTTCATTCAGTCCACCTGGAACCAAAGTATCTAACATATAGATTCAAAACCTTCTGCCAACGGGAGGCTACGAGATAAAGACTTAATTACCCAGACCCTCGGGTCCGAATTTACTTTTAGGGGCAGATAGAGGGGTTAGCGCTAAAAAAGACTCAAACTGTGATATGTGTGTATGATCCAGTATTATGAGCACATGATGCCCTGTCAACCACAGAGAAGGGGATATAGGCAAGTCTCCACGCTGTAAGCACAATTAACTAAGGGAGTAATGGGTCGATAGCCACTTATTAGGATAGATGTACTATACTCTATAACCACATCACATCTTAGCAGGTGACTCTCCATTGTTATACCTATGTATTTATTAAGTCAATAAAATATCTTATAGAAATGCAGCAAAGGAGCTAATATATAGATATAAGATAACCAATATAGTTATCCAGGAGTCAAAAGCAAGTGAAAACGCCAAAAGATATATCTTGATTAAATTGCCTACTCAAATGCCAGTCAAGGTACTTCCAATAGAGGTTAATAAAACATGGCTTATACCTACAGTATATAGCGCCACTGCATCCATCCAGGAGGAGCTGCCCTTTGTGCCTGCATACTGTTGGTGGATAGGATTTTTATACTTACCTAGGCCCTCCAATTAAAATCCCTTCCTTTCCCTGTCTCTCGCTGCCTCTGCCACAGCAACGCATGTGAATTGGTGCAATGACATTGTGATGCTGCCACGCACCATCTTGGCATGTGGTGACTTCACTACACTGAGCACAGGAACATATTCACCACCAGTGCTAGTGCCAGATCAGATGGTCCCTGCATTGAGATAGAAGATGCTGGGGGACCGCCGTCTCCCAGTCCAGGCTTCATCTGGTAGAGTGCTCAAAGCAGGGAGGGAGTTCTGCATCTAGCACAAATGCCATATATGACACATGCATGATAGCACAATCACTGAACAGCGCCCTGTGCTATCGCACAGTAACATCACTATGTTGGACACAAGAACCTGCATCCAACGCAGGATAACTGGTGTCATAGCGAGTGGGTTTTTCCGGAGAAAGGGCCCCACAGTCCAGCAACAAAAAGTGACATAGGCTGGAAGGCATTTCCATCCAGAATGAATAACCCCAACCACTTCACGCCTCCAAAGTAGCACATAGTGCATTAAAGGGCCACTCCATCCCTCAATGCTCGGCATTAACTGCAAACATAGTACAGGAGACGGTCAGAGACTGTGGGCATACTACAGGAGATGGTCAGAGACTGCGGGAATACTACAGGAGCTGGTCAGGGACTGCTGGCATACTGTAAGAGGCGGTCAGAGACTACGGACATTGTACAGGAGACGGTCAGAGACTGCGGACATACTACAGGAGCTGGTCAGAGACTGCGGGCATACTGCAAGAGGCAGTCAGAGTTTGCAGACATACTACAGGAGAGGGTCAGAGACTGCGACATACTATAGGAGAGGGTCAGAGACTGAACAGAAAATACAGGAGACGGTCAGAGACTGCAGGCATAGTACAGGAGATGGTCAGAGACTACAGGCATACTACAGGAGCTGGTCAGAGACCGTGGGCATACTGCAAGAGGTGGTCAGAGTTTGCGGACATACTACAGGAGAGGGTCAGAGACTGCGGACATACTACAGGAGAGGGTCAGAGACTGTAGACATAGTACAGGTGACGGTCAGAGACTGCGGCCATACTACAGGAGACAGTCAGAGGCTGTGGACATAGTACAGAAGATAGTCAGAGACTGCAATTCCTATGGATGGCAGTAGATAATGGCCAACTGTCCCTCTCACCAGACCCTGCGATACAGAAACAACGGTTCCTCTGATCAGGAGTCAGCTCACTCTGGGTTGCCCATGGCGACTCTGCTGGGTAGTACCCTGATCTGTATTCTGGCAATGATTCAGTTCTTTTCTTCACCAGGGATGGCGCTAGGCTGTGTGGCTTTCACTCTGGTGGGGCAGGGCAACAGGGTTCTCTCTCTCTCTCTCTCTGATGGGGTTCCCTCAGCACTGTCCTCTCCCTCTGGAGTCCTGGGTGTACTTCCCTGAAAGCTTCCCTAGGCTCCTGTCTCTCTCTTTTTCATTCTGCTGGGCATGCAGTGGGCTGCAGTTTCCTTCCTTAGGGTTGCAATGGGGCCTCCAATCCTTGGGACTACATGTCCCACAGTCCTCTTCTCTGCTCAGTCCTTTTTCACTGTATCTCTCCCCTGGCCAATGCGAAGGAGGGGGAGAAACATAGCGGGTAACTGTGCTGTCAAGCGCCGCTCCCAAGAACAGCAGCGTGAGGAAGAGAGGGAGGGGGGAAAGAAGAGTTCACGGCTGCTCTTTCTCCACACAGAGACACAGCCAGGCCAGCCGCTCGGATCTCACGCTCTTCCGCTCTCCTCCCCTGACAGGAGGAGGTAGGGGGAGTGGGCAACAGTAAACACAAAGAGCATTCTTCTCATTGCTCTCCTTCTCTGACCCGCTCCTGTCATTTGCCGGTGGAGAGAGCAAGCAGGATGTGGATCCGCGGCACCCGCTACATGCATTAGGCAAATTAGGCAGCCGTGAGGCCCCCGTGAGCGCGAGGCCTTAGGCGACCGCCTAATTTGCCTAATTAGAGAGCCGCCTCTGTGCCTGAGTGTCTCGGAGTCTGCAGTTTGTTTCTGTTTCAGTTCAGCCTTTTGTAACTCCGTCAGGACCCTATTAAAATCGGCTGCCTTTCTTACTTTAATTTAGAGCCCCACATTATAAGGGCTCCTCTAACCACAGCCTTGTGGCCCTTCCATAATATGCCGTTGTCTACCTCCCCATTATCATTTTCCCGAAAGTAGTGGGTTAGAGTCTCTTCTATCCCTGTCGCCACCCGTGTGTCATCCAACAGATTCTCGTTTAGCCACCATGACCAGACTCTACCGCAGTGTTTCTCAACTCCTGTCCTCAGGACCCACTAACAGGCCAGGTTTGCAAGATAACTGAAATACATCACAAGTGATATAATTTGCTGCTCAGTGATTGCAGTATTCTAGTCTTCATCTCCCCAAGGTAATACTTAAAATCCGGCCTGTTAGTCGGTCCTGAGGACAGGAGTTGAGAACCACTGCTCTAATGGACTAGGATAAGCATAGTTGGGGCATGGTCAGAGATAGTGATCTGCCCAATGGTAGAATCCATGAGCAGATCCAGGGAATCCTGGTCTGTCAGAAGCAGGTCAATGCGGGTATATACTCAATGTACACTGGAATAGTAGCTGTAGTCTTTCTCTGAGGCGTGCTAGAGCGTAAGACTGTAGGGATTTGCGAAAATGGTGCAGGAAGGCATATAAATGCATCGAATGGCCTGCTGAGGTGTCCAAGGTGGGGTCTGGGCTGACGTTAAAGTCTGAATAAGGTCTTTTAGCCAGTTTTCTATCCATTTACATACTGATTTTTCCAAGCCTGTAGAATTCAGCTTTACATTAGCCATGTATGGGGAACTGTGTCAAACGCTTTTGCAAACTCCAAGTATACTCAATGGCGGCTGGTGTATAAGGGGTGCTTAGGCGCCGCCTCCCCGCCGCTGAGAAGGTTAAAAAAAAAAAAGTCAGCCCGCCCCCCCTGCAGGAGGCGCCGGTATATTGACTTTTCTTTTTTTTTTTTCCTCGGCTCCTTGCTGACAGCTGACAGCAAGTAGTGAGCCGATTGGTCAGTAATAAAAGTCTATGTGTGTGCGCTGAACAGGCGCACACACATAGTCTGATTGGCTGCCTTCTGAACCATCAGAGCCAATGACGTGCTGGCTGTGTGATTACTCATGCAGGAACCACACTCTGCTGTCTACACACTGTCAGCATGCTCTCCGCAAGTGCTGCCTCTGCACACTGTCACCCGCTCTGCGCATGCCAAACTCTGCACACTGCCAGCCTGCCTATTAGATGGGGTAAGTGCGGGACTTGTTACGACTTCGAGGGGGGGAGGGCTGGTGACTGTATACCCTATCTGGGACCCTGTATACTGCTATCTGGGACCCTGTATACCCTATCTGGGACCCTGTATACTGCTCTCTGGGACCCTGTATACTGCTATCTGGGACCCTGTATACTCCTATCTGGGACCCTGTATACTCCTATCTGGGGCCCTGTATACTACTATCAGGGACCCTGTATACTGCTATCTGGGGCTCTGTATACTGCTATCTGGAACCCTGTATACTGCTATCTGGGGCTCTGTATACTGCTATCTGGGGCTCTGTATACTGCTATCTGGAACCCTGTATACTGCTATCTGGGGCTCTGTATACTGCTATCTGGAACCCTGTATACTGCTATCTGGGACCCTGTATACTGCTATCTGGGGCTCTGTATACCCTATCTGGGACCTTTACATTGCTATCTGGGACCCTGTATACCCTATCTGGGACCCTGTATACTGCTTTCTGGGACCCTGTATACTGCTATCTGGAGCTCTGTATACCCTATCTGGGACCCTGTATACTGCTATCTGGGGCTCTGTATACTCCTATCTGGGGCTCTGTATACTGCTATTTGGGGCTCTGTATACTGCTATCTGGGGCTCTGTATACTGCTATATGGTGATGCTGTATACTGCTATCTGGGACTCTGTATACCTCTATCTGGGGGTCTGTACACTGCTATATGGTGACTCTGTATACTGCTATATGATGACTCTGTATACTGCTATATGGTGACTTTGTGAGTGTATACTGCTATCTGGTGACTCTGTATACTCCTATTTGGTGACTCTGCATACTCCTATCGGGTGATGCTGTATATACCACTATCTGTGATGCTATATACCCTATCTGGTGATGCTGGGCTGTATACTCCTGACACAAGGGGTGGAAACTATAAGGGGTGGGGCTTATGAGAAGTGGGAGGGGCAAAAAGGAAGGGCGGGGTCTGGCGCCCTCCCATGCTAAAATTTCACCAGCCGCGATTGAGTATACAATGTCCACAGCCACCCCTCTGTCTAAGGTTACACTTACCTCCTCATAAAACCAATCTGATTTGTCTGTCAACTTCTTTCTTTTATAAATCCATGCTGTTTGTTGCTTAAAAATTTTCTAGCAAGAAGTCATCTATGCAGTCTTTAGTAACTCTCCAGTATCTTCCCAAATATAGAAGTTAAACTAACAGGTCTATAGTTACTTGGTAAAGGCTTTAATCCATTTTTAACCAGTTGCCGACCACTTTGCGTACATTTACTGCTGCAAAGTGGCAGATGTATGCAGACCGCCGTTCATAGAAGGCGCTCGCGCCTGCGGCTAGGTGGTGCGACGATCGGGTTTGCTTCAGAACCGATCAATCTACAGGCACAGACCAATGAATTTTGGTCTTGACCTGCTGATCGGTCCTGGCGAATGAAATGCCTCCTCTGCCTGTGTAGCGTAAACACAGGCAGAGGAAGTGATGTCACCTTCCCTCCTGGAGTCCTTTTCGGTTCCAGTGAGGGAGAGAAGACATCTAAAATGTGAGTGCACCAACAGTCCACTGACACCAGTACACGTAGGCACACTTTCCACCTCCCTGATCGCCCCCCCCCCCCAGTTAACCCCTTCACTCCTGTCATTGTGTCATATAGTGCATTGATCAGATCTTTCACTGATCACTGTACTTGTGTCACTTGTGGCACTAATCAGTGTTCGGGTAGGTAGTAGTAGGCCCAGGTAGGTACAGGTGCCCCCCCTTACCCCCCCAATAAAGGTTTTAACCCCTTGATTGCCCCCTGTGATCACCGTATAAGTGTCACGGTTAGATTTTTTTTTTTTCATCAGGGTACCCACTATATATTATATATATATATACACCTTATATAGGTTTTAACCCCCTCATCGCCCGGCAGTGAGCTCAGTTAGCTTTTAGTCTAAGTTAGGGTCAGCGTCAATCCCCGGCAGGGTCAAATTAGTCAGGTACTCTGGCACGCACACACACACACTAGATAGGTCAGTTAGTAGTATAATTTCTGAACAAATCAATATCTGTGATCTGATCAGATCTAGATTAGTGTTCCCAGTACCTTAGTGTTCTAAAAAACGCGGCATTAGCAGGATCAGCCCAGATACCTGCCAGCACCTAAGTTTAGCCCCTCTGCCCAGCCCAGTCCACCCAAGTGCAGTATCTAATAGATCACTAACACTTACAAAACACATCACACATATCTGCAGTGTTCGCAGAGTTCACGCCTGATCCCTGCGAAAGTTGACAGTGATTTTGGTAGCGATTTGAAGCAGGCTTTGACAATCAGGTGCGCTTTTCTGCCTGTGAGTCACACTACTGTACCTAGAAATTTAGAGTCCAACATGTCAAATCCGAGGTACACTAGTGAAGAGGCCTACATGTTGTTGAGCATATCAAATGAGAGCAATGGGGAAGTCTCACTGTCAGATTCAGGCTCCATATACGAACCCCTTATGATGACTCCACCCAACATGTTCCCTGTAATAGGCGTCCTCTGGAATTGGTTGTTCTACATGGTTGTTCTGGATTAATAGGACTGAACACTGCAGACAGGATAAGACATTTTAAAAGCGAGTAAAAGATGTACGCTCTTGTATTTCTATGCTGACAGTCACTTTTTAAACTGCCACCTAACAGCTTATCAAATACACCTAATGAAATTAAGCAGATTTGGGAATTAGCAAGCAGTCATTATAAAAGGCTGGCACCAGTGGGGTTTTATTAAATCAGTGGGCCTGTGTGCAAGATTTAAAGCTGGGCCCCATTGCTCAATAAAAAAAAAAAATTAAAAAAGCAATGTGCTTAGGGTACTGTATTGAAGAGTAGACATGGGTTTTATTGTGACAGGGGTGTTATTAGGAATGTAAAAGACCTGAGGTGCCTTTGGGAACTGAAAGTAGAGTAGTAATGCAGCGCACGTAGTACACCGAGGTGAGCTGTGAGTGTGGCCAAATGGTGTTAACAGTGGCGGGGCCTAAAGAGGCATGATTACATAGAATAAAAGCCTTCTTGTACCCATAAGATATGCTTAGGTTGCTGTGCCATAAGTAAAAGTTTCACAAACATGTATAGCCCTCAGCACAATAAGTTTAAAAAAATGAAACACTTTCATATATGTGATTTTGTACATACTGGAAATAGACAGAGGGCTAACACTTTGTCTGAGTCTACTTTAAAAAAGAACTTCACTAGAATATCATGGACAGAGTAGCAAACAGCAACTGCTAAGACAATGAATACTTAGGTCAGAAGCATGTAATGAAGAATATAGTGGACATAGTGCAGGAGTCTAAAGTACAATATAGTGCAGGGTTTCTCAAACTTCTTACTTTGGGGGAACCCTTGGCAAACAATTTGAGATTCCAGAGAACCCCTACAATGATTTGCACAGCAGCACACCTTACATGGAAGGCAACACTAATGCAGGTTACATTGAAAGCACAGCAGGACAAGTTACATGGAAGGCAACAACAGTGCAGGTTTCATGGAAGGCACAGCAGGATACATTACATGGAATTAACAGCAATGCAGGTTACATTGAAGGCACAGCTGGACATGTTCCATGCAAGGTGCAGCATGGGACATTACATGGAAGGCACAACATGGGACATTACATGGAAGGCAAAGCAGAACACATTACCTGGAAGGCACAGCAGGAAACGTTACATGGAAGGCACAGCAAGGGACATATGGGTTAGTGTGTCTCGCGCCAGTGGGAATAAATTCTTATGTGGGTGAGTTTGTTTGCAGCTGCTGTTGTGACCTATGCTTCCAGTATTGGTGTCATAGGATGGTAAACATGTGAGTATTAGAACAATACGGAAGATTTTAAATGGACTATTTAAATGGACAGCACATTTGCAATGTTATAAATTGAATGAATTAGCACATCACTAGCAAGCACTGGCACTTTTTGTGAATAGAGTTACAACATATATGCACTTTAGATATATGCACAAAAAAAAAATAGCACCTGAGAGCACTATTGTCACTTATAATTAATATCCAGAAACTACAAAAATAAGGGACATATGGGCCATAGCAATATATTGAGAATATATGGAAAATCTGGCATGTTTAGATTGTATTATTAGATCGTGTTATTAGTTTCATAAAACTGTGAATGTGAAATAATATTAGTAGTACCAAGGTTATCATCATCATATTGAACAAAAAGCACATGGGCTACAGCAGCACTTTAAAAGAATAAGTAAGCACCGACACATTGGGCAACAGCAAGGGACATGTTACATGGAAGGCACAGCAGGACACATTACATGGAAGGCAACAGTAATGCAGGTTACAAGGAAGGCAACAGCAATGCAGGTTACATGGAAGGCACAGCAGGACATGTTCCATGCATGGTGCAGCATGGGACCTTACATGGAAGGCACAACATAGGATATTACATGGAAGGCAAAGCAGAACACATTACATGGAAGGCAACAGCAATGCAGGTTACATGGAAGGCACAGCAGGACACTTTACATGGAAGGCAACAGCAATGCAGGTTACATGGAAGGCACAGCAGGACACATTACATGGATGGCAACGGCAATGCAGGTTACAAGGAAGGCACAGCAGAACACGTTACATGGAAGGCACAGCAAGGGACATGTTACATGGAAGGCACAGCAGGATGCATTAAATGGAAGGCAACAGTAATGCAGGTTACAAGGAAGGCAACAGCAATGCAGGTTACATGGAAGGCACAGCAGGACACGTTACATAGAAGGCACAGCAAGACCCATTACTATGGGGGGCATCAGTCTGTCCTCCGGCACAATCAATATACCTTTCCTCCCTCTTCACTCTGTCACAGTGTGTAGAACTCCCCTCTCCCCCTCTCTCCATTCACAGATCTCAGCAGACTTCAGCAGCAATTGAGATTTTCTTCATTCCAGGCTCCCAGGATATGATGACGTCATCGCCCAGTCCCCATACAGCTTGCCTGCAACTCCTGGACATCAAGAGGATCTGCCTCTGAGATTCGTTAACAGGAGTCCGGCACATGGGCAAAGACGGGCACAGTGGCTGGAACATATCATCCATGCGTGCTGAGCGGCTCAGAGCAAAGTGGGCCCCCTTTCCCACACATGGATAATACGCCACTGGCTGGAACCCACAAAGCTAAACAGCTAGAACCCACAAAGCTAATCTATCTATCTATCTATCTATCTATCTATCTATCTATCTATCTATCTCATCAACATGGACACAGACAGCAATAAAAACCTGTAATATGTTATACACCCCACTCAATCAAAAACTAAAATTTATAGTTGGTATTCTTTGTTTGCTCACAACTTTTAAAATCTAAATGATAAGAATTCTGGAAATACAGCCACAAGAGCAGTACTAATCCCAGTTGAAGTAGTTTTCAAGAAGTAACAGTATGGTATTTTATGGTCTAAATTTTTACAAGAGATACCAAATATAGTTTATCAGGCTGATGCATTAATATGCATAACTAAGCATATATGATAAAACATTTAACAAACTGGAAAATGTTCCCCATGGTTTACAAATAGTATTAGCAGATACACCTACTGGGTGTGTCCAGGCTTCTCTTGGGAGGAGTCTTGATATGGTGTCCTATTGGATCATCAGTATGAATAAAAAAAAACCCTAAAAGGACAAATCAAAAGTTTATATTCAGGATAGGGGTGTTTTAGTCTGCAGCTGAGATACCAATGGCTGAATCCTACATCCAAAGAAGAATGTCATGCTTGGACTGTTTGAGAAACATACCTAGGACACTGTCAGCAGCATCCAGAAGAAAAATTGTCTGAAAGTGTGTCATTTTTTCCATTGCATGAGATCACAGGGTTTTTGAGGACATCCTTCTGGTAAAACATCTTTCTTTTATCTTTTTCAGGAAAAGTCATTCAAGGTAAACTGAAGAAGGACACGCACTCAACTGTGTCCCAAAGATTTATTATTTATGTAAGTGGTCCAAGGTTTAAACCCTAAACCTACAGACTGTATACTTAACATTGCTTAACACATTTTGTATTAATGTATTTGCTTGGTTTGTTTTAAATAAAGAGAGGAGCAAAGATTGTGTCATTTTCTTGCTTCTTTGATAAGTAATCTCCTGGATTTGGCTTCATATTAAATGTGCATGTACACTTTTAGTTACACAGTTAAAGACTTCAGATGTAAAGTCAAGATGCCTAAAACCAAATTCAAAAATGTTATTAATTTTTTAGTTTAGCTTTTTTTTTTAGTCCTTTTTTGCAAGTACAGAAAATACCTGTTATTCTTGCTAGAAGCACTTTGTCCCTGTCACTTACTGTGAGCTGAAAAGACAGCATAAACAATGTTATCTCCCTTTTGTAAACTACTAATTCCATCAATCCACTATGTAATGAAGATAAACAAAGGCAGACATATTTGATGTTCAGCTGTTTTAAGAACCATGGCTCTCTCCATTTGTGCTTAGTGTTGCTGCTCCAAGCTGAGGTGTGAAGCCCTGCTGGTGCTCAGGATTACAGGGATGTCGGCATGAAAACTGACTCATTCGGTGAGAGGTGAACATCAAAGTGGATGTAAACCCTCACATATACCCAATGAAGTGAACAGCCTCACATGATTCAGAGATGAAACAAATCCTCCTACATAGGTTTTACATGTCTACTGTCTTCAGCTTTATATACTGTTTAGAAAGAGCACATTGTATTATAACTTCCTTATTCAGCAGTAGCAGTATAGTGTTGGATTACACTGGGAGACAGCTAATTGGAGGAAAGGCACACACCCCCTCCATGTAGGTAGAGACTTTCAGAGCTGTTCTGTGAGTAGAGCAGCCGTCTGCTGATCTATTTATAGTACCCACCCTGACACAAAATTCATGCTGGTTTTATCACATGTGTCTGAGAACTTGTCAGACGTTTTCATGCTGATAACAGAAGAATGGAGCAGGAGAAAGCCAAGGGACTTAGTGCTTTGGAGAGAGATAAGAAAACACTGCAGATATATGTGCCCAGCTCACATTTCACAAACCGGGTTTACATCCACTTTAAGGCAAGAACTGTCGCACACCTGAGCCGATCGTACTAAGGATGTGTGCATGTGAAAGCCTCAGTCAATGACACTCCTAGGATTGACTTAGGTGTGCAGAAGTTTTTTGCTTTACTAGCTCCCTCCATAGATACAATGGAAAACTGTGTAGACACATAGGGACAGGAAGAACGTTATCTGCAAAATTGGCAGGCAACAACAAAGGAAAAAAGAAAGAAATCAAATACAGTCACCACATCTAAGGACTGGTAAGTTGTAACATACAGTATCTCACAAAAGTGAGTACACCCCTCACATATTTGTAAATATTTTATTCTATCTTTTCATGTGACAACACTGAAGAAATGACACTTTGCTACAATGTAAAGTAGTGAGTGTACAGCTTGTATAACAGTGTAAATTTGCTGTCCCCTCAAAATAACTCAACACACAGCCATTAATGTCTAAACCGCTGGCAACAAAAGTGAGTACACTCACTACAAGTACTCCTTGCTTAACGACCAGGTTCTGTTCCAGCGACCAGATCGTTAAATGAATTGGTTGATAAATGAGGAACCGCAAGTAATCAATATTAAGTAATCAATATTTTAAGCATTTCTAACTAATGTACTGTACTGTATTCTGAAAAAAGGTCTAAACACAAAGCTCTAATGCAATAATGTTGTTTTATTTTGCAGTAGTACAGAACATAAAAATATAAACCACAAAAATACTGTACTGTACTGTACAGGATTCAATGATGTACAGTGTCAAAAAAGTAAATGCATACAGTAGACAGAGTAAACTTTTGGTCATCAAATCCTTCAAAGGGTGATAGTGCTTCAGGGTCATCATTGAAATTACCAGGGTCATCAGTGTCATCGTTGGAGTTACCAGCAGGGTCATCAGTGTCATCATTGGAGTTACCAGCAGGGTCATCAGTGTCATCATTGGAGTTACCAGCAGGGTCATCAGTGTCATCATTGGAGTTACCAGCAGGATCATCCGTGTCATCATTGGAGTTACCAGCAGGGTCGACAGTGTCATCATTGGAGTTACCAGCAGGGTCGGCAGTGTCATCATTGGAGTTACCAGCAGGGTCGACAGTGTCATCATTGGAGTTACCAGCAGGGTCGACAGTGTCATCATTGGAGTTATCAGCAGGATAGACAGTGTCATCATTGGAGTTATCAGCAGGGTCGACAGTGTCATCATTGGAGTTACCAGCAGGATCATCAGTGTCATCATTGGAGATACCAGCAGGGTCTTCAGGAGTTGTAGATAAGGGAGAAGATGACAAGGAAATGATAGGGGTAGCTTGCAAGAAGAATTCTGTTAAAGTGCTCTGCTTTGTAATTTTCTTTTTTCGTCATAAATTTCATGATAACATCGCATAAGTTCCTTCATCTGCGTTTCCACTTTAGAGACCCTTTAAACATTTGGGTCCATACTCTCTAATTGTAATAAAGCTGCATTCACTTTTGAGAACATGCCAGCTAACCCCTGACTGTGAACTTCTTTTGTACATCTTCCATTGTTTCCTTCTTTTCTTCCTCTTCCTATTCTAAGTGCTGCTGTGCTTCCAACTTTAATAAATCTTCATTACTTAGCTCTCCCTCAACAAATTCCACTAATTCTTTAATATCGGTCACTTCAACATCTAAGTCAAGCGTTTGTATACCCTGCATACACTTTTCTGTTACTCACTCCTAAGCTGATGCAATGTTTTTTATGCAGTGTAAATGTTGTAAGCTTTCCAAAAATCATGAAGGGTAACTTTTCAGTTGCTGCTACAGCTTTGGAAAAGGTGTTGTGCAAATAGCAGGCCTTAAATGTTGCTATTGCACCCTGACCCATGGGTTGTAGGATAGCAGTTGTGTTTTTAGGCAGATACACTACCTTTACGTCTGGATGTAGGTCATCAAGACGCTGGGGGTGGCCTGGGGCATTATCAAGCAGGAGGATAATTTTAAAGGGAACACGCTTTTGCTGACAATAACGCTTGACTGAGGGTATGAAACAGTTGATGAACCAGTCATCAAATAAAGCTTGTGTCATTCATGCTTTGTTATTTGCACAATATTAAACAGGCAGCGTGTGCTTACTAACCTGCTTCAATGCCCGTGGGTTCTGAGATCGATAAATGAGGAGAGGCTTCAACTTGAACCCAGCAACGTTTCCTCCCAACAACAACGTGACCCTGGCTTTAACCATTTCCCAACTGGCTAATGTACATTTACTGCTGCACTGTGGCAGCCCTGCGCGAATTGCGATATATAAACGGCTCTCGCGGTGATCGGATTTGTTTCAGAACTAATCAATCACCAGGCCCAGACCAATGATTTTTGGCAAATGAAATGCCTCCTCTGCCTGTGTAATCTAAACGCAGGATGAGGAAGTGATATCACCTCCCCTCCTGGAGTCCTTTTAGGTTCCAGGGAAAGCGGAGGAGACATCTAACCGTTAGTTGCACAACAGTACACTGACACAGTACACATAGGCACACTTCCCACCCTCCTGATCGCCCCCCCCCCCCCCCCAGTTAACACCTTCACTCCTTTCGCTGTGTCACTTAGTGCTGTGATCAGATTTTCCACTGATCACTGTACTTGTGTCACTTTTGACACTAATCACTGTTAGGGTAGGTAGTGATAGGTAGTATTAGGCCTAGATAAGTATAGGTGCCCCCCCCCCTTACTGGCAGACTGGATGGACAGCAGAGCTGGATGCTGTGGCAGACTGGATGGACAGCAGAGCTGGATGCTGTGGCAGACTGGATGGACAGCAGAGCTGGATGGTGTGGCAGACTGGATGGACAACAGAGCTGGATGGTGTGGCAGACTGGATGGACAACAGAGCTGGATGCTGTGGCAGACTGGATGAATAGTTAGACAAGCTGGTTCGGCAGCAGGCAGGCAGATCAGGTATAATCAGCAGGCAGAAGGAAGTTCAGGTCACAAGCTGAGGTTGTACCGTGGATCAACAGACAGGAGCAGTAGGCAGAAGCAGGGTCCAGGCAAGCCGGGGTCAGGGCAGGTAGCAGACAATCACGAGGTAGGAGACAAGCTGGATCAAATTCACAGATAGCACAGGTTTCAGGGAGTCACACAGAAGCTGCAGACCAAACAGCGACGACTCTCAGCAGCAGCCTAGATTAAATAAACTGCCCAGAATCCTCATTAGTGACAGGTGCACGCGTTGATGCGCGAGTGCGCATGCCCCGTGATCGCGTTCTTGATCTGCGGGCTTCCTGACATTGCCTCCCTCCTACGGACAACCTCCAGATGCCCAATTGGTGCCTCTTTTGTGGGTTCCTATGAAAGAAAGCACGGACTAGGTCTGTAGCATGTACATTTCGTGCTGGTTCCCAGGAATTTTCTTCTGGACCATACCCCTTCCATTTTACCAGTTATTCTGTCTGACCTCCTCTTCTCTTACAATCTAGGATGGCTTCCACTTCGAATTCCTCATTCCCACTAATCATTACAGTTTCCAGAGGACCTGATCTATGGTCAGGGAATGAATCTGGTACTGTAGGCTTTAACAAAGACACATGAAATACTGGGTATATTCTAAAAGACTCAGGTAAGGCTAGTTCAAAAGAGACATCATCAATTTTTCTCCTTACCGAAAATGGTCCTACAAACCTCGGTGCCAGCTTCTTTGAGGGACACATCATCTTCAAATTTACCGTGGAAAGCCAAACTTGATCTCTAGGTTGCAAGATCAGCTCCCCCCTCCTCCTTTTGTCGAATGACCTCTTACTGTCTTCTTGTGCTCTTGTGATGTTTTCTTGCAAGAACAGGTTATTATGGGAGAAGAAGTCCACCGTGCTCTGAACGGCCGGAACTGGAGATTCGGCAATCAGATTTGGTAGGAAGTTGTTATGGAATCCGTAATTGCCAAAAAAACAGAGACTGCTGGGTGGTGGAGTGATTGGCATTGTTGTAGGCAAATTCCACGAGGGGTAATAGTGATATCCAGTTGTCTTGGACGAAGGAAGTGAAGCACCTGATGTATTGTTCCAGCGTTTGGTTAGTACGCTCCGTTTGCCCATTTGTTTGCGGGTGGTAAGCAGAAGAAAAGGAAAGTTCAATCTGTAGGGTTCCGCATAAGGCTTTCCAAAATCTGGCCGTAAATTGGACGCCATGGTTACATACGATATTCGCAGGGACTCCATGGGGTCTAACGATTTCCTTTAGAAAAACTTGAGCAGTTTCTGTAAGCGATGGTGTACTTTTTAGAGGAACAAAATGAGCCATCTTTGAAAAGCGATCCACTACCATGAAGATCACGATACATTCTTCTGAAAGTAGAAGTTCGACTATAAAGTCCATGGAAATCATTTTCCAGGCCCTGTCAGGTATGGGCAGGGGTCTCATCAATCCCCAAGCCTTGTTACGGGAACTCTTACTCCGGATGTACGTAGTACATGTGTTTAAATATGCTTTGCAGTCCTTTTCTAATCCAGGCCACCAAAAAGAGCGTTGTACTAGTTCTGTAGTTTTATGAATTCTGAAATGGCCCGCTAAGGGATGGTCATGGCAGACACCCAGAACCATAGTTCGAACTTGTTCAGGTACAAAGACTTGCCCTTCCTTCCACCACAGTACATTCTTTACTTGTAAAGTAGTCCCTTGAGGACTAATCACCCCCGTGGAAGCTTGCTGTAATCAGGAGAGAAAGTCAGTGTGTAACAGTAAGAAGTTCCCAGCTGGAAGAATGGTATCCGGTACTGGAATGTCTTTGGGATCCTCAAACATGTGACAAGGCATCGGGTTTAATGTTTTTAAATCCCGGCCGGTAGGTAATGTGGAATGAGAACCTTGAGAAGAAAAGCGTCCAACAGGCCTGGCATGGTTTGAGGCGTTTTGCAGATCATAAATATTCTAAGTTCTTATGATCCATGTAGATCAGTATTGGATGGGATGCACCTTCCAATAAATACCTCCACTTCTAGAGCAGCCTTGATTGGCAGGAGCTCCCGATCTCCCACGTCGTAGTTCCTTTCGGCTGATGAGAATTTTTGTGAGAAAAGTGCAACTGGATGGATCACTTCCTTGAGGCCCTGTCGCTGTGAGAGAATGGCTCCCATTGTGCTTTCTGAAGCATCCACCTCCACATTGTAGGGTAGGGTGGAATCCAGATGGCTCAGGACTTTTATAATGAATTTGCGATAGAAATTGGCAAAGCCCATGAAGTGTTGTATCCCTTTCATATCTGTGGGGACTGGCCATTCCAGTATTGCTGAGACTTTTTGTGGGTCCATCTTAACCCCATCAGTGGAAATGATCAAACCCAAGAACTGGATGCTTTGTTGTTTGAAGTTGCACTTCTCAGCTTTAGCATAAAGCCCATGCTGGCGGAGCCGTCCCAATACACTTTTGACATGCCCCCAGTGCACCTCCAATGACACTGAGAATATCAGGATATCGTCTAAGTAAACGACAACAAAAATGTCCAGAAAGTCTTTGAAAATGTCATTGATGAAGTATTGGAAAGTGGCCAGGGCACTGTAGAGCCCAAATGGCATGACTAAATATTCAAAGTGCCCAGGGGCATGGCCAGCAGCCAACATGTAAACAGTGTGGCACTTGAGCTCCTCTGTCACCGACAGATCCTGAGACACATCCTGTACAGATCCTGCCTAACCACTCACCGGGAAAGACAGAGTACGCTCCCGGGACCCTCCTGAGCTAGCCTGGATGGTGAAAATCGGCCCGCCGAGGCCACAAAAGCTGATCACGTCCCCGTCCTCACAGGCCATGCAGCGCTTCAAAGATGGCACCGGTGCTCCTTCCTCCAGCGGGAAGCCACCCAGAGATAAGGTGAAGCCACCGCTGAATGGTGAGTCCCTCATTCCTACACCTAAACAGAAGGAGACAGCCATGAAGGGCAGACATCTGGCTACCATTAAGGAACATTTCACTGACTCACAGTCCCGCTCCCACCGACCACCCAGCGGGTCCCCTGGGGGGAGAGGAGGTGGCAGAGCCCAGGGATGGGGGACTGGGAAGAGGACATAACCCATACAGACTCCTCACAGACCCTGATGGCTGTGGCTGATAATGGAGCAGGGGAAAGGGAGGAGGGAGAGCCCACCCTGAGACAGCTGATGGAAGCCATTCATACATGTCAGACCACACTGACAGCCCAGGTTGACATGGTCCGGATGGATCTCTCTATAGTCAAACATGAAGTGCAGAAAATTCTCACCCGTATTACTACTGCTGAGCAACGCATCAGTGACATTGAAGACACTGTCAATCCTATGTCTGCTGAATTGCGCTCACAGCAACAAGATTTAAAGGAGCACTCTGCAAAATTAGGAGATTTAGAAGATCACATGCATAGAAACAACTTGCGCTTCATTGGATTTCCTGGGGGAGCGGAGGGCAGGGAACCTGAACTGTTCCTGGAAAACTGGCTGAAATCCTTACTGGGTTCTGATAACCTCTCTCCACTGTTCGCCATCGAACATACACATAGAGTGCTTATGCGACCCTTGCCCCAGGAGCTCCCCGCGACCATTGGTGGCTAAACTACTACACTTCAGGGATAAAGAAACTATCCTCCGCACGGCACATAACCTTCCGGAAATTATGTTTAATGGGGGTTGAATCTCCATCTTCCCTGACTATTCCGCAGCTACCCAAAAACATAGAACAGCTTTCACTGCGGTGAAACGACACCTTCGAGACAAACAACTCATCTACAGCATGATGTATCCAGCTAAGCTGCGGGTCATTAGTGAGGGTAAGGCCCAATTCTTCCTGTCCTTGGATTGGCTGGATGGTTTGGGATAAAAGTCCTATATAAGTATGGAGATCCAAACCACAAATGTGACTCTTTCAGGCTTGCCTCCTTTAATATTTTGTGCGTCTTTATGACCTGGACATCAGTACGGTTCTCCCTGAAGAGATGTTGACTACCACACACCTATCTGCATGAGGATCCCCTGGGAACACTCGGGTTTATGTTATGGAGGTACACTGTTCTGCCTTCAGAGATCTCTTGATACCCCCTATCTATATAAGGGGGTCCCCTGGATTGCTAATAATCACAATAGTGGATTATATGATACTATCAGTTTATTATGATGCTCATTCAATTAAGAATGCAGGATACCTATGTCGACATCCTTCTAAGGTGCCACAGTTGTTCATACTGACTTAACAAACTAAACTTTAGCGACCAGTTTTGGCCACCACCCCGGATTTCACTTTCTTTTTTCTCAGTTGATGGGTCAAGGTGGTTTGAAGTTGGGGCCAATGAGCAGGGAGGGGGGTGCGGAAAGTTCATGCCCTCTATTGAGGGGTCTGTTGCTGTTTTTTCTTTTTCTGTTTTTTTGTCTATGATTTTATCTTTGCACACAGGTACAATAGAGTGTGGTTGCTCAGCTATTGTCAATATGGTTATCTGGAGAATGTGATATGTTACCCCGAGGCTACTTACTTACACTGGCTACATTTTAATATTGAAATGTGCAGATACCCTCCTTGTCAGGCCATGACTGTACAACCTATCTTATGAGTCTTAAATGCCTTACTTGGAATGTTAGAGGCCTAAATTCTAGGATAAAAAGATCCCTGGTGACCACTTATTTAAAACGCTCCAAAGCTCAAATTATTTTGCTCCAAGAGACTCATTTGGTGGGATCTAGGGTGATGGCCTTGAAAAGACCACAGTTTGCACATGCTTTCCACGCAACATACTCTAACTACTCTAGAGGAGTGTCCTTACTAATTCTTAAATCCCTCCCAGTCCAAATTATAGAGGTACTGACAGACCCGCAGGGATGTTATGTTGCTGTAGTATTTACTCATATGGAAACATTTTATACTGTGGTAAATGTTTATATCCCCCCACCTTTTGATTCACAGAGATTGTCTACTTGTATGTCTACAGTACTCCCTGTAGTACGGGGTCATCTTATTATAGGGGGTGATTTCAATGCAGTTATGGATCCAGAGATTGATAGGCTCAGATGTTCTAGGCCATAGTCCCAAGCGCTGCGTGATTGGGCCTCGGCCTATGATTTGATGGATGTCTGGCGGTGGAAGTTCCCTGACAAAAGAGAATTATCTTGCTCATCGGAATCCTATAAATATCTATCCAGTTTATACATGTTTTTTTCTACCCGGAGACGTGTTATCCAAAGTGGAGGAAGTGGCCTACTAACCTAGAACGGTCTCGGACTACTCTCCTTTAGAACTCACAATTAAAATGCCTGGAGTTATAGGGGACCGGATTTGGCGAATGAACCCTTACTGGATGGTGGAACCTATGGTCCTTTACACGTGTACAGATAGCATTTCTAGATTCTGGTCTGAAAATGCCCAAGGGGTCTCAGAGCTTACTACATGGGATGCCTTTAAGGCTGTTTTGCGAGTGGCATATATGAAGGGAGTTTCTGACCTAAAAAGGGCTACAAGAGAACAGGAATTTGGTTTGGCTAATGAACTGAAGAGGGCTGAGGATCAATATGTGTCAGATCCCTCCCCCCTTCATTATCAACAGTGGGAGGGCACAAAGCAGGCCTATGAGTTGGCACTGATGGCTAAAACCCAGAAATGGCTGCTATACCAACACCAGAGTATATTTGATACAGGGGTTAAAAACGGAAGACTCCTTGCCTTCCTACCTAGGCCCATACCCGAGCCCATTACTATATCAAATATTTATGACACCTCCGCCTCCCTCCAAACCACCCAGGATAAAATTAAGGAAGCCTTTCTACATTTTTATACAGACCTTTATAAATTCCAAGCTCATTACACGCCTCCAGAGCTCTATCAATATGTAGCTTCTATACCCCAACCAGCACTAACAAACAGCAAAGATTATCATTGGAAGCCCCCATCTCTTTAGAAGAGATAGAAAATGCCCTTAAACTCTTTCCTAAACATAAAACCCCAGGGATTGGATTCCCCGTCAAATGGTACTTGACTCACAGCGAAGTATTGATCCCACGATTACAAAAGGTCTACGCTAATATTTTTAAGAAAAAAGCCATAGTTGTATTAATCCCCAAACCTAATAAAGACCCTCTGTATTGTGAATCCTATAGGCAGATTTCGCTGATCAATACGGACCTCAAAATTATTTTAAAAATTCTAGCTATTCGCATAAATTCTGTGATCACAACATTAGTAGATCCTGATCAAACTGGATTTATCCCAGGAAGGTCTACATACACCAATGTACACAGATTGTTCACCAATCTACAATCTCCTAATTCGTTATCCATACCCAGGGCAGTACACATAAAGCCTTTCATTCAGTGGAATGGCCATATCTTTTATATGTTCTTGAAAAATTTGGATTTGGAGACAATCTGCTTACTTGGATCCGTATACTATATGATCAACCCATGGCCCACCTTAAGATTAATGGAACGGTTTCTAAGCCATTTACTATACACAGGGGCAACAGATAGGGGTGCCCACTCTCCCCTTTACTGTTTGACCTCGTGATAGAGCCCTTGGCCCGACTCCTCCGGTCCTCCCCTGACATACAAGGCATGTGGGTTGGTTTGTTGGAGGAACGGGTCTCATATGAATATGACCTGCTGCTTTATCTATCCAAACCACGTGTCACAATCCCAGCAATGTTCCGGATCATTACCGACTTTGGACAGTTCTCCGGATTTAGGGTAAACTGGACAAAGTCTAACCTTTTTTCGGTGGATCCTGATCTTCAGCTGGACCTTCCACCAAAGTGCCCATTGCAAGTCACCTCTTCATTTAAATATTTAGGAATCCAAATACAGCTACCTTTCTTTAATTATATTACCAATAACCTTACACCCTGTATCGCAGCCTTTAAAAATAAACTAACAAATTGGGCCAAATTACCACTTACGCTGATGGGCAGAGTTAATCTGTTTAAAATGGTGTTCCTGCCTAAATTCTTATATATCCTGGCCAACTGTCCTGTATACATACCTAAGACAATCCTCCGTGAAATAGACTCCCTCCTCACAACTTTTCTCTGGTACCCCAAAAACCCGAGGATAGCTCTTGCAACACTGCAGTTTCCTACATCTCAAGGTGGACTAGCGTTGCCAAACTTGCGTTTGTTATTATGCATCACAGTTGGTTTACATTCACTGGCGGCTATTCCCACAATTAAAAAATGCAGCTACCACAACGGAGGCTGCAGTGTTATCCCCCTATGAGACCCTAACTAATTTAATATATAGAGGCACTACCTACAGTATAGAAAGAACGGAACTCTTGAAGGTCTCCCTTAAAATATTCCAGGATTGTCGGACTTTGGTCCCAGATGACCCAACTCCTGTCTCTCCTAACCAGCCCCTATGGTTTAATCCCACACTCCCTCATTTTCAAACTCTCCCTGATGCACACCAATGGGCGTCAAGGGGGAAAAAATACATACACCAACTGTATGAACAAGGTCATTTTAAAACATTTCCCGAATTACAATGAGAATTCGGGCTCCCTCAGGCGTGGTCTTTTCGTTACCTCCAGTTAAAACATGCAGCCAGAGCACAGCTAGGTCTTAGAGGGATCTCTTTTCAGAATACCACACTAGAAAAAGTGCTCCTACAATCAGAGCATAATGGTTTAATCTCCTCCTACTATGGGATATTGGGATAACATAAAAGTGCTCATTTGCAATCCCTGAGATCCCAATGGTCAATGGATGTGCCTGATCTCTCGGATGAAAACTGGGAGGAACTTATTAGTACGTATTTTATCACTACAATATCAGCACAGGACAAGATGATACAATTACATATCTTTCACAGGATGTATTACACTCCATTGCAGCTCTTCCGAATGCGAAGGAGGGACAGCTCCATCTGTCATAAGTGTAGCAAAGAAACAGGTACTATACTGCATTTGCTATGGAGTTGCGAAAAAATCCGTCCGTTTTGGTCACAAATCACTCACTTTATAGCTACCAAATTTTTACTCCCAGTGGTCTGTAGCCCAAAATGGTGTATCTTTAATATTTGAAGATATTGTACTAAGCTCATACCAAAAACAATTGTTGCGCTTTTTGTTATTTTATGCTAGAGAAACGGTGGTGCTGCAATGGATACATACTACGCCTATTACTATTAACCAATGGAAACATTTAGTTAACCAAATGTTACCAATTTATAAACTTACATACGAGGCCAGAGGATGTCCCAATAAATTTGAGAAAATCTGGGGGCAATGCAATGATCTCTTGGAGACCTGTGCGGTCCCGAAAAAATAGCTAGCATCACAGTCTTGGAGTACTGTGTCAACCTAAATGGAGTCTACATAGCAAGACAATGCTGCTGATGAGTAGTAGGCGTATGAAAAAATGTCTTCCCATAGCATCGAATACCTGTCGTGCAAAGGGTTTTTTGTTTTTTTGTTTTTTTAAGGTTCAAAACTCCCACTAGTTTGGGAACTACCAAAAGTAATATTTGATAAAGTGATATAACAGATAATGTTTGCATGTATCATAAGTGTTGGCATTATTAAGTCAAATAGGTCACAGCTCTTTTGCTACTGTATAATTGCTGTATTGTACACTGCAAAATACTAATAAAATACAGTTTAAAAAAAGAAATATTCAAAATGCCCGAATCGGGTATGGAATGTAGTCTTCCACTCGTCCCCTTCCCATATTTGCACCAGGTTGTAGGCTCCCCTGAGATCTAGTTTTGTGAAGATGCTGGCGGATTTAAGTCTCTGAAATAACTCGGGGATCAAAGGAAGGGGATAGCGTTTTTTCACAGTTATCTTATTCATATCATGATAGTCAATACATGGTCTCAAGGAGTGATCCTTCCTTTTTACGAAGAATATACCTGCAGTGGCCAGTAAGGTAGAAGGTCGGATGAATCCCTTTCCCATATTTTTGTCAATATAGTCCTTTAACACCCCCAGCTCTTGTTCTTACAGAGGGAAGATGCGACCAAAGGGAATTTCGACCCCAAGCAGGAGCTCAATGGGACAGTCATATGCTCTGTGCGGGGGCAGAGTGTCAGCCCCCCGCTTGCTAAAAACATCCAGAAATTTGTGATAAGAGTCAGGCACTATCTGACATAACTCAGAGTCTGTATCCATACACAGTAAAGCCTCGTATACACGAGATGATGGTTGGTCAATGGAAAGTTCAATTTTTGCCCAAATTGGGCGATGACGGTTTGGTCTAGCATACAGGCATGAAGCAAGTAATCTGCCAACAAAGCCAAATGTAGTGACGTGCTATAAGCGTATAACGAGGAAGTTCAGGTGAATGTGATTTGTGAATTACAAACACAGGTTACACAACCGAACACTTCCTGGATTTCCAGCATGCGTGTTTGCACTTCTAACTTTTAGTTGCACAACTTCTGTACACACCAGCCAACAATTGGTCAACTCCTTGTTGGCCAACACAAGTATTCTAGTCTCGTTGTCCAACTTCTGTTGGATGACGATTGGAAATCGGCTGTAGAATTGTGCGTAGATCGGATTACCGTGTTGGACCTTAAGACTGTAGATGGTTGAGATGGAGTTTCCGTACAGTGCTGCTGGCAGTATGGTGATGAAAACTTGATGCTTTCAGACTTCCAGTCTATCTGTGGGTTGTGGGCCTGTAGCCAGAGTAGGCCCAAGATGACAGGAAATAAGGGTAATGAAATTGCATCCAGACGCGTAAATTCTCAGTGGTTGGTGGGGTCTCCTTAGTGACCAGTCCCAATTTAATATGAGACCCATCAGCTAGAAAAACCATCAGTCCTTGTTCCTTGGTTTGCAAAGGAATGTGTTGTTGGACCGCAAAGGACAGGTCAATAAAGCAACTGCAGGTTCCTGAATCAATAATTGCCGTCATGGACACGGTTCTTCTCGAAAGCTGGAAAGACACAGGCAGAGTAATATGAGCTGAGCTGGCAGACATGGCAGGTGGAGGTAACTGGTTCAATGAAGAAAAAGAAAGAGACTTAGGCAGTTTGGCAGGACAGGTGCGCACAAAGTGACCCATTTCTCCACAATTCATGCATAGATTGTTGGCTCGTCTGCGCTGGCACTATTCTGGGGTTAGTGAGGTACGGAGCAGGCCCAGTTGCATGGGTTCAGGGCCTCCAGTGAGCTGGGTACCCCAACTCGAGCAAGTTCATCTTTTAGATTTTCCGACAGACCCAAGCAGAATTGATGACTTAGGGCTACATCATTCCAGCTAGTGTCTGCACTCCGGTGCCTAAAGTCTATGACGTAGTCCTCGACAGCTCTGCGGCTTTGCTGGAGTGCATGTAGCGCTGCCTCAGCAGTATTGGAACATTGTGGGTCATTATAAAGCTGGGCCATGGTATCAAAGAATGTCTGCATAATGTTCAACTGTTCGTGGTTCTCCTCCGGTAGCCGGTGAGCCCAGGACTGTGATTCCCCTTGAAGGAGGGAAATGATAAACCCCACTTTAGTACTCTCCACTGAAAAAGTCAGTGGCTGGAGAGCAAAAAAGAGCTGGCAGGCATTGTGGAAAGCTCTAAATTTTGCCCGATCACCAGAGAATCATTCTGGGGTAGATACCCTGGGCTCAGGGGGTACCATCACTACTGTGTGACTGGCAGATGTTCCGGCTTGGGTAGTGGAAGAAGTGGTGTCTGGTGCAGGGTCTGGAGCTGTTGCTTGTGGAGAAATGGACTGTGCCCGCTGTTCCAAATGAGTGTATCCAGCCTGTAATGATTGCCCCGTCTGGACAGCAGATGGGCTTCCAACGAGCTTCCGACAATGTCCTATGACAAAACGCGTTAGGCGGGGCTAGAGGTACACCGCTACGTCACTACGTCCCTTCCAGTTTTTCCGAACACCGTCTGTGGAACGCAAATTCACCCAGACGGAAGGAGTCCTTACCTTTCTCAAACAGCACAGGTAGTGATGTGCCTGGCGCTGGCTATTATTTTCCTAAAAACACAAAGGTACACACCGCTCTGAGCTGTACTATAGCTGGTTCAATCAGGGGAAATCCCAGTCGGCATACATGCAGCAGGTGCTCTGGCTCTGGATGTCCCTCCCACGTCCTGGAAACAATGTTTAAAATGAAGAAAAGAGGCGGCACTCTGCATCTGCTGTTACGTGAAATGTATTGATAGTAGATCAAGGCTACACGCCGAAACATGTTTGTGCATTTTTGTACATGATCTACTATCAATAAATTTCACGTAACAGCAGATGCGGAGTGCCAGCTCTTTTCTTCGTTTTCCTAAAAACATTCTTTTTTAAACAAACTTTTAATACTTGCATTCGCTACTTGTTTTTAACTACTGGATTCAAATAAACATCACTTTTTACAAAACGGATTACACTATGTATGGCTCCATCTACCTTTTACATATGCCATGATTACTTCTCTGAGGATTACCCCATATCAGGATAATAAAAAGGTCCTGTATTGACGAGCACTCGTTTCATGGATACCAGGATACCTATGGGCTGGTTACACGCTGGTAACTCCTGCAGGGGTGCAGGCTTCTGGTGAGTGGGGACGCATAAGGGGGAGCACGTGTGAGCAGCGTTTGCAACACAGGTAACAAGGCATTTTTTGGACATTTTAAAGCACCAAGTCACTTTAACAGTTGGCACGTTATCTTCACAGTTCTTGAAGGACTACTGTTCAACTGTTGGATTTTGAACTTTATACATTTGGAACAGGGGCGTATCATCAAATGAGTGGGCCCGTGTGCAAGATCAAGAGTGGGCCCCCTGGCATCGTCAAAAAAATGCGGCGCGCCGCTGCGAAAAGTGGGTGTGGTTTAAATTGCACTGCAGGGAGAGGAGTGCATAGTGTATGGCGGTGGGTGGGATGCGCAGGGAGAGGAGTGCGGAGTGTATGGCGGTGGGTGGGATGCGCAGGTAGAGGAGTGCGGAGTGTATGGCGGTGTGTGGGATGCGTAGGCAGAGGAGTGCGGAGTGTATGACGGTGGGTGGGATGCGCAGGTAGACGAGTGCGGAGTGTATGGCGGTGGGTGGGATGCGCAGGGAGAGGAGTGCCGAATGTATGGCGGTCGGTGGGATGCGCAGGGAGAGGAGTGCGGAGTGTATGGCGGTGGGTGGGATGCGCAGGTAGAGGAGTGCGGAGTGTATGGTGGTGGGTGGGATGCACAGGGAGAGGAGTGCAGAGTGTATGGCGGTGGGGGGGATGCGCAGGGAGAGGAGTGCGGAGTGTATGGCGGTGGGTGGGATGCGCAGGTAGAGGAGTGCGGAGTGTATGGTGGTGGGTGGGATGCACAGGGAGAGGAGTGCAGAGTGTAT
>BLSH010471766.1:285649-300147 GCA_018402905.1 Glandirana rugosa
CCTACGGCCACGTCACTGAAGTATCTGGTCACTAGAGGGGGGAGGTGGGGGCAGATTGGGGGTCCTGTGCTTAGTGGGGGCAGATTGGGGGTCCTGTGCTTAGTGGGGGCAGATTGGGGGTTCTGTGCTTAGTGGGGGCAGATTGGGGTCCTGTGCTTAGTGGGGGCAGATTGGGGGTATTTTTGCTTAGTGGGGACAGATTGGGGGGCACTGCCAGTCAGTGGGGGAAGGGGTACTAATGCTCGTTACCTGGCTGATTGATCCATCTGGAATCCTGTGCAGAAGAATCCTCCAGCACTCACTTTTCTTCAGGGACGATTTCCCTCGTCTGAAGGGATCCGGGGATGCCAGTGCAGTGATAGCTCACTTCTCTGCCAGGCTCTGACTGATGACTCATCTATAGCGGCAGAGGGAGATCACTGGTCTATGAAGTCACTGCACCGGCATCCCCGGCATCCCTCCGGTTAGTTCCAGCCCGACTACAGGAAAGTGGTACCGCTGTCACTTCTCCTGTCAGCAGCGGCACCCCCTCCTACAATGTGGCTCCTGGGGCCCTCTGGATGAATGATGGGCCCCACCGCTGCTCAGATCATCCCTGACAACCCTGGAATTTTCATCCATATGTGCAGGGTGAGTCAGGTCACAGTGGGCCCCCCCCCCTTTGGAGGCCCGTGTGCAGTGAACACTCTGAACACATGGATGAAACGCCACTGCCCTCTCCCCAGACTGACAATGCTGCTGTCCAAAGGTGTGTCTGTTGCTCCTCCATACAGAGTGGAGACACCCTAAGTCAGGATATTCAGGATATATACAGTATCTCACAAAAGTGAGTACACCCCTCACATTTTTGTAAATATTTTATTATAACTTTTCATGTGACAACACTGAAGAAATGACACTTTGCTACAATGTAAAGTAGTGAGTGTACAGCTTGTATAACAGCGTACATTTGCTGTCCCCTCTAAATAACTCAACACACAGCCATTAATATCTAAACCGCTGGCAACAAAAGTGAGTACACCTCTATGTGAAAATGTCCAAATGTGGCCCTAAGTGTCAATATTTTGTGTGGCCCCCATTATTTTCCAGCACTGCCTTAACCCTCTTGGGCATGGAGTTCACCAGAGCTTCACAGGTTGCCAATGGAGTCCTCTTCCACTCCTCCATGACGACATCACGGAGCTGGTGGATGTTAGAGACCTTGCACTCCTCCACCTTCCATTTGAGGATGCCCCACAGATGCTCAATAGGGTTTAGGTCTGGAGACATGCTTGGCCAGGCCATCGCCTTTACCATCAGCTTCTTTAGTAATGCAGTGGTTGTCTTGGAGGTGTGTTTGGGGTCATTATAATGTTGGAATACTGCCCTGCGGCCCAGTCTCTGAAGGGAGGGGATCATGCTCTGCTTCAGTATGTCACAGTACATGTTGGCATTCATGGTTCCCTCAAGGAACTGTAGTTCCCCAGTGCTGTAGGCACTCATGCAGCCCCAGACCATGACACTCCCACCACCATTCTTGACTGTAGGCAAGACACACTTATCTTTGTACTCCTCACCTGCTTGCCGCCACACACGCTTGACACCATCTGAACCAAATACGTTTATCTTGCTCTCATCGGACCACAGGACATGGCTCCAGTAATCCATGTCCTTAGTCTGCTTGTCTTTAACAAACTGTTTGCGGGCTTTCTTGTGCATCATCTTTAGAAGAGGCTTCCTTCTGGGATGACAGCCATGCAGATCAATTTGATGCAGTGTGCGGCGTATGGTCTGAGCACTGACAGGCTGACCCCCCACCCCTTCAACCTCTGCAGCAATGCTGGCAGCACTTATACATCCATTTCCCAAAGACAACCTCTGGATATGATGCTTTGGTCAACCATGGGGAGGCCTGTTCTGAGTGGAACCTGTCCTGTTAAACCGCTGTATGGTCTTGGCCACAGTGCTGCAGCTCAGTTTCAGGGTCTCAGCAATCTTCTTATAGCCTAGGCCATCTTTATGTAGAGCAACAATTCTTTTTTTCAGACCCTCAGAGAGTTCTTTGCCATGAGGGGCCATGTTGAACTTCCAGTGACCAGTATGAGACAGTAAGAGCGATAACGCCAAATTTAACACATCTGCTCCCCATTCACACCTGAGACCTTGTAACACTAATGAGTCACATGACAACGGGGAGGGAAAATGGCTAATTGGGCCCAATTTGGACATTTTCATTTAGGGGTGTACTCACTTTTGCTGCCAGCAGTTTAGACATTAATGACTGGGTGTTGAGTTATTTTGAGGGGACAGCAAATTTACACTGTTATACAAGCTGTACACTCACTACTTTACATTGTAGCAAAGTGTCATTTCTGCAGTGTTGTCACATGAAAAGATGTAATAAAATACTTACAAAATGTAAGGGGTGTACTCACTTTTCTGAGATACTGTATATATCTTTTAAGAATAGTGTTGTTGTTTTGTGGCACAAAAACAATATAACAAAAACAGCAGCATTATCCATAAAAACAGAAATGAGTAAAAGACATCCATGGGTTCAGCTATACCATATTCTGGAAATTCACACAAAATTAGGAAATATTTTACTGGCCGGATCACCGGGTTAAAAAAAAAGATAAAAAGGCCTAAAGAAAGAAAACAAATGTAACCACCACATTTTGGAATTGGTAAGCTGCAATATATTTTGTTTTGGAGTTTAATACAGATTTAATGCCTTAGTCTGATGCAAGCATACTTACTTACAATGGAATTGTTCTTTATGTAATTGGTCTGCCAACTTATTTCAGAAGATTTATGGTGATCATCTTCACACTGACCACTGGATGTCAGTATTGTTACACAATAATCCAGCATACATGAACAATAACATGTTATTAAAAGAATCTTGGAAGGATAGAACTGTAGTCTTTGCTGTTATTTATTTAGGTTAAAGTAGCTGGTTAAAAGGCTGGCACCCTAATTCTAGCTTTACCATTTAGTGAGTTCCATGCCTGGAACAGAACAGACTTCACAAGCTACATTGCTTCAGGTCACTGACTCACTATATAATATAGCAAGTGCAAGGGGCAATCATAAAACTGAGAGCTTTAAGGACTCCTGTCTGGGTGTGTTCAAGTGCTTCTTACCCACTTATTCATGTAGCACTACCCTCGTAGGAGTTGCAAATGTCAGGGTTCCCCCCTGCTGCACAACCAGTCACATAGCATTTCCTTCTCACATCCGGACACAGAAAACAGTCTTTGGCTTGTTTTTATTGTTTTTATTAGGGGATGATAAATTGGATGGGGTAGGGGTTATGGGGTGCCCAACTTGATAGTAATACCAGAACCAGGGATATCTTCCTCCCTATTTACAACTTCCACTTCTCTCTCCTGCACAAACTTGATCCTTTGCACAGCTCTGCTGGGTTCACTCCTTTGGGAGCTAACAGTCTTTTTGTTAGCTCAACAACAGCCCCTTACAGGCTTGGAACTCTCAGTCCCTTGGAAAAGTAGCACATGTGGAGTGAACTGCATCCTGCAACCCCTTCTGTTTCCCTGCGAACTCTGATCCCAGCTCTACTTCTGCAGATAATGCTAGCCCACTTGGCTGCCGTTCCACCAGCCCACCTGTCTGTTTTTTATTTCCAGTCTACCCGACTGTCACACACTGGAGATCTCCCAGGGAAAGGTAAGATGAAGACTTAAGCACACCGCTGTCTTCACGAGCGACCTGCTACAGATGGCAGTCTCTCCCCATGTCTGTCCCTGCACCGTGCTGATCTATTCACGCTGTCTCTCTTTGCTCCTGCTGCCTCTCTGGAATGTTTTCCTTCAGCTGTCTCCTGTGGTAGGATCCATCCAGGCCAGCCTCCTGAGCTCCGGCCCAAGGTAAAACCCCTCCCCAGCAGAGGTCTCTCAAGGGCCATCGACAGATTCACTCAGCACTACTTCTCCATTTTCCACCCAACTCCCCTGCTGGCATGGCTCATGTCTATTTAAGGGTTCCTTAGTTCCCTGTCAGGCCCAATTCCTGGGGATTGGCTAAGGGCCCCTAAATATGCAAAACAACCCTCCTAGCTTCTGACCACTAATTTCTAGAATATTCTTCAACATTCTAGAACTAGGGGAAAGCACCAGAGAGCTGCCAAGATGAGTCATCCAGCCCTGAACTCTGGTAAACCTGACATAGATTCCATGGTTCAGGCTTAGCCCTGGACCAGACTAGAACTTACCTGTACTACCGCTAGTAGCACACTAGAGGGTGCTACATTCAAAACAAGAATGATAAAGTTCTGCCCCCACAGGGGTTTGTTCATAACACAGAATGTGACAATTTCCCAGTCCGCCTCACCCTGAACAGATATCAGATATAGATGTAATAATTGGTACTGCGCAGCCTAGTAAGAAATCTAACAAATCAACAATAATATCATAAAGTGAATAAAGTGCAATTCATAAATAATGTTTGCGTAATAACTAAAGTGCATATAATAATAACTCACAGTGGTGTCCGTGACCAGTAACCATCAATACCATCACATAAAAAATAAATAATAAAAATAAACGTTTACAAGAACAGTTCCTTCAAACGTAAAAATCGCAGTAAGGAATTGCACTGCTCATTAAAATCTCAAATGTCTCTTATATAGTATAATCTTCTTAAATCAAGTGCAAAGTGCCTAAGTGCAGTCCGTGCTCAAAATATATATAAAGTGCTTCACTCGTGCCAGAGTAAGCCAATTTGGAGCGGGTCCATGGGTACACCCCAAAGGGCTATTCAGTGGGTGCTGTAATCACCGTAACATGCTCACAGAACTCTCACCTCTATATATAAGGTAAAACGCCCGTATTTGTATTTGACTCTCCCTTTTGGTAGATTTCTCTTTATCCGCTTGTCCCCCTCGCTCCTCCTTTCTCCACTCTCTGGTACAAATCAGACTCCACCAATACTCAATTCCTTTACATATAACTCAAGGATGGGGATCAAACAAAGGGACTTCCATAGTGTAGTATGTTAAAAACATCAGGCGCCTCTCACTATGCGCGGTAGGCAATCCACAACAAAATGGCCGACGCACTATGTCCGGTCCCTAATATATAAATTGACAGCTTGAACATCCAATCCGGTTACCCTGATGAAGTCACGTGACGTGATGTAACGCGTAGGAGGAAGTGGCCGGATTGACACGATACTGGAGGCATAGTGAGAGGCGTCTGACGCCGCTGTTTACTTATCCACTGCGTTTACACTGTTTTTAAATGTAAGCATATTTGAATAGGTTTAATAAATTGGATGTTTTTAACATACTACACTATGGAAGTCCCTTTGTTTTATCCCCATGCTTGAGTTATATGTAAAGGAATTGAGTATTGGTGGAGTCTGATTTGTACCAGAGAGTGGAGAAAGGAGGAGCGAGGGGGACAAGTGGATAAAGAGAAATCTACCCAAAGGGAGAGTCAAATACAAATACGTGCGTTTTACCTTATATATAGAGGTGAGAGTTCTGTGAGCACGGGACGGTAATTACAGCACCCACTGAGTAGCCCTTTGGGGTGTACCCATGGACCCGCTCCAAATTGGCTTACTCTGGCACGAGTGAAGCACTTTATATATCTTTTGAGCACGGACTGCACTTAGGCACTTTGCACTTGATTTAAGAAGATTACACTATATAAGAGACATTTGAGATTTTAATGAGCAGTGCAATTCCTTACTGCGATTTTTACGTTTGAAGAAATTGTTCTTGTAAACGTTTATTTTTATTATTTATTTTTTATGTGATGGTATTGATGGTTACTGGTCATGGACACCACTGTGAGTTATTATTATATGCACTTTAGTTATTACGCAAACATTATTTATGAATTGCACTTTATTCACTTTATGATATTATTGTTGATTTGTTGGATTTCTTACTAGGCTGCGCAGTACCAATTATTACATCTGTTATTCATATATTGTGTTATATATCAGGTACAGCAGCAACCTAGCATCATTTATATATGTCACAGATACATTGTATATTTGCAGAGACACTAGTTTAGCATATAGTAGCGCGAGGGCCCATTCACATTAATTCACAGATATCAGATATAGTCTAATTCAAGGGAGGAGAATCTATAGACCATCAGATGGATAGTGATCATCAATAGGGCAGGTTAAGAGCAGTTAACACTTTAAATCTGTGTTACTGACTTGCAAATTCTCAGAAGAATGCGGGTAGCACTGTGTTCAGTACCCATGCTCTCCATAGTCTGGGGTTTGTCAGACCTCACTATAAGGATCTCTCAGCCTCCTGGCTATTTTCATAAGAACCTCACAGCTCTAATCTCCTATAGTCCTAGTTCACTACAGGTATGCCAGGTGCCTACCAAAGGACTCAGGTCTCACTTCATATAATTCCATACAAACAACTGCACACCAAAAATGCCACTTATTTTTCTTTGGTACAACGACTAGTGTTGGGGATTCAATTAATGTTGATGCATTTCACCCTTATAGACTAAGCCAGTAAAAATGGAATGCATCAGCAGGAGCAGTTTCCAGGTAGAGGTTTGCAGCATGCAAACCTGGTTGATTAAAGCCTAGTAAAAAAAAAATTCTGACATCATTGGTGTGCGACCAATTGTTATATGTCTCCTGGCTATCAAATTTTAGGACCAAGCCTAGGCAATACCCGACCACACAACATCATTTTAACAAGAGAAATTAAACTGCATTTTCCCTAGATAGTATCTTTTTTGATGACAATGATTCAAGACGTATGTAGATGTGCACTGAGGATTCAGATCAGAGGGAGGGCGTGGCCAGGTCAGGCATGTGAGAGGACACATCTCCCACAACTCCCGTCCTTGAACCGTGACAGATCCTCCCCCTGCCTTTACACAACCGGCACTCTGTACCAGAAGTATGACCCGTTACAAGGGCTCAGAGACCACAGCTGCGGACTTCTAAGATGGTGCCAATGAAGAGCAGTGTATCGGAATGCCACGAGGCCCAGACAAACTGAGAGACCAGGGGTCTAAAATGTCTAAGCCACAGCAGACTACCGGTAAGGACTCCCCCAGGGACATGCTATATTACACCCAGAAGCTGGGGGGTGCAGCAGGGACAGAGCAGCGGGACACTATTGCAGATATCCAGCTGCTAGCCCAAACTAACCAGGCCTCTACAATGCCATTATTAGTGCAGGTAGACGTGCATATGCAGCCACTGCAGGATAATGATGAACCAGACACAGAGCAACCGATGCTTGCTGATATTCTCAGGGCAGTATACACTCGCACAGCCTCTGTAAATGCTTTGAAGGAACAGTTTGGGGGCTATGTGAGAAGGTAGCGTTTATGCGCCAGGACCTCCAGAAAATCCGGGAACAGACCACGGCAGTTGAGAGTCAGGTCAGTGACATGGAGGACCAGCTACCCCCTGTGATCCATGACACCAAGTCAGCCCTACAGCTGGCAAGGGAAGCTAATGATCGTGCAGAAGACATGGAGAACCGTCTCTGAAGAAATAACATCCGTATCGTGGGCTTTATTGGATATTGGCTTGAGGATGTATTTGGGAAAGAGGCCTTCTCCCCTCAATTTGCAGTGGAAAGAGCCCATAGGGTTCCACCCCGCCCTCCCCTGCCAGGGGCCCCCCCAGATCCATGTTGGCCGAAATTGCTCCATTACCGGGACCGGGAGGTGGTACTTCGCCAATCGCGAAAATGTCCTTTACAATGGCGCAAGAATCTCTTTCTACCCAGAGTTTTCCACAGAGGTGCAGAGATGCCGGGCTAAGTTCACAGATGTCAAGAGACACCTATGACTCCTGCAATTACCATATGCCATTCTGTACTCAGCGAAACTTAGAGTAACAGCACAGGGGCGAGCGCAGTTCTTTGAATCTCTCAAAGATGCGATGACCTGGCTAGATCACATTTATTAGAAGCTTGATAAAAATACAAATAGGCAAAAAGACACAAATCACCATTGATGCAATGAATAAAAATGACAACGTTGTCAGTGCAACAAGGGACTAGTCGGCATCACTCGCTGTTAATCCACCACACACACAGTGCATTCACCACAGGAAAAATAATGATTATCCACTGAAGATGGAACTAATTCAATGAAGGTGTTGATAAACCTCAAGCTGAGTCAGAATCTCCCACGTTCAGGGCTCAGGTGGTTGGTAATATCATACTGTGGGAAGTATCTTCATAAATAATCCCGTTTTGTCAAAGCCACTCTTTTGGTGTAGAAAAAAGGGCTAAATGATGTGGGTAGTTTGTATAGCGTCTCTTAGTAAACACGTGCCGCTGTGCAGGGAGATCATCACATCCACTGAACCAGGTGCCTTGTGCCGCATGAATAGAGTCAATGCCCACTGAATAGATAACAACAATAGCAGCAGGCCCGTGTCTGCAGAGCTCGGGCAGGACAGATAAGGAGGGTAGGTGGAATCCACCTCAACTCACCAGTGAGAACTTGGGTCGCGGTATTCACGCCGGTTTTTGAAACCTCCAAACTCAGTATCCAGTAGTGGTGTTCCTGGGGTAAACCGCAGGCTCGTGGCAAACTGACATGCATATGGGGGTGGAAGGAGGGGCCAGCTACATCATCCAAGTTGCACCTTGGTCACATGTACATGTTGGCATTCATGGTGCCTTCAATGAACTGTAGCTCCCCAGTGTCGGCAGCACTCATGCAGCCCCAGACCATGACACTCCCACGACTGTCAGGAAACATCTGTTGCAAATGCTGAATCTCGGGCTGGAATGCCCATGCGCAGGCTTGCACGGGAGCGCGCATGCACGCGCCCGGTGCGTGCATGGGTGCGCACCGGCAGTGGTGCCAGACAGGTTATTTAAACAGGACAGCACCATGCAACCGGTGCTGTCCGTTCTACAGCATGTAGTGTTCCCGAGAGACCTGTTATCTGTTCCTGTTTTTATGTGACCCGGCTTGTTTGACCTTGATTGATATCTGCCTGCACAGATCCCGGCTTGTCCATGACCACTCTTCTGATCACCCCTTTGTACCTCTGCTGCCAGCCTGTTGACAACCCAGCCTTTACCTGACGATCCTTCTGCCTAACCCTTCTGCATCATGGCACCATGGTGCCAGCCAGTTGCCGACCCAGCCTGTACCACTACTCTATCCAGCCGCACAAGTTACGCAGGAAATCCCATCCCCACCTGTGGACCAGTCCAGCTCTCATGCCATCCTGCACTCCCGAACCGCCTGTCTGCTCTACCAGGGGTTCTCAAATCAGGTGCGAAAGAGCGGTTACTCCCTGCATAAGTCTGCGCGGGGAGTACCCTCTGCCATGGAAGAACTCACAAACCTGCAGGAGGGCTATACCGGCCTGGAAGAATGGGTACAAGAGTTGGCGGCACCTGCCGCTCCTGGGACCAGTCAGTCCGCTGCCCGCACCATTGTGGCCCTTCCATCAGAACCCAAGGTTCCCCTGCCGGATCTCAACTCTGGCTTTATTCTTTGAAGCTATGGCCAACCTATAGGTAGCTGGAGTGCGGACACAGCCGCTGGAGTGCGGACACGGCCTGGAACGATGCAGCCCTGTGCTACCAGTTTCGTTTAGGCCTCAAGGACGAACTAGCTTGTGTAGGTACCTCACACCTTGGACACTCTGATAAATCTGGCCATCCAGATTGACTGCCGCCTCCAGGAACCCAGAGCAGAGCAATCCCCTGGAGCCACACGTTTGACCTGGATGCTGCCCCGTGTGCCCAGTTATCCAGCTTCAGCCACCTCTGGACCATTCACCTCTGCTGCTTCTTCTCTGAATCGCAGTGGCGGCTGGTGAAGTTTTAGGATGGGGGCGCCAGGCCCGCCCTTCCTTTTTGACCCCTCCTACTTCTAATAAGCTCCACCCCTTATAAAATGTCCCCTGTATTCCACATATTTTGTCAGGAGTACACAGCTCAGCATCACGGGACACAGTATATACAGCTCAGCATCACAGGACACAGTATACAGCTCAGCATCACAGGACACAGTATACAGCTCAGCATCACAGGACACAGTATACAGCCCCAGCATCACAGGACACAGTATACAGCTCAGCATCACAGGACACAGTATATAGCTCAGCGACACAGTATACAGCTTAGCATCACAGGAAACAGTATACAGCCCCAGCATCACAGGACACAGTATACAGCTCAGCATCACAGGACACAGTATACAGCTCAGCATCACAGGATACAGTATACAGCTCAGTATCACAGGACACAGTATACAGCTCCAGCATCACAGGACACAGTATACAGCTCAGCATCACAGGACACAGTATACAGCTCAGCGACACAGTATACAGCTCCAGCATCACAGGACACAGTATACAGCCCCAGCATCACAGGACACAGTATACAGCTCAGCATCACAGGACACAGTATACAGCTCAGCATCACAGGAGACAGTGTACAGCTCAGCATCACAGGTGGGGTATATAGCAGCCAGTATCACAGGTGGGGGCAAATTGCAGCCAATATCACAGGTGGGGACAAATTGCAGCCAATATCACAGGTGGGGGTAAATTGCAGCCAATATCACAGGTGGGGACAAATTGCAGCCAGTATCACAGGTGGGGGTAAATTGCAGCCAATATCACAGGTGGGGCAAATTGCAGCCAATATCACAGGTGGGGGTAAATTCCAGCCAATAACACAGGTGGGGGCACTTTGCAGCCAGTTTCACAGGTGGGGGTAAATTGCAGCCAATATCACAGGTGAGGGCACTTTGCAGCCTTTAACACAGGTGGGTGCACTTTGCAGCCAGTATCACAGGCGGGGGTAAATTGCAGCCAGTATCACAGGTGGGAGCACTTTGTAGCCAATAACACAGGTGGGGGCACTTTGCAGCCAGTGTCACAGGTGGGGGGTAAATTCCAGCCAATATCACAGGTGAGGGCACTTTGCAGCCAGTAACACAGGTGGGGGCACTTTGCAGCCAGTATCACAGGTGGGGGTAAATTCCAGCCAATATCACAGGTGGGGGCACTTTTCAGCCAATAACACAGGTGGGGGCACTTTGCAGCCAATAACACAAGTGGGGGCACTTTGCAGCCAGTATTACAGGTGGGGGCACTTTGTAGCCAATAACACGGGGGGGGCACTTTTGCAGCCTGTACCACAGGTGGGGGCACTTTGCAGCCAGTATCACAGGTGGGGGCAGTTTGCAGCCAATAACAGGTGGGGCACTTTTGCAGCCAGTATCACAGGTGGGGGCACTTTGCAGGCAGTATCACAGGTGGGGGCACTTTGCAGGCAGTATCACAGGTGGGGGCACTTTGCAGGCAATAACACAGGTGGGGGCACTTTGCAGCCAGTATCACAGGTGGGGTACATTGCAGAGACCCCCCACTAAAGTCGGGACAAGTCCCGCCCTTACCCCATCTAATAGGCAGGCAGGCAGGAGTGTTGCAGAGTTCGGCATGTGGAGAGCGGCTTTCCCCATCAGTCCGTCGGTCACCCATCAGGGTCTCTGTGGGAGCGGGAGTCACGTCCGCTGCCACAGTGACCCGCCCCCCTGCCACCTCTGACCAATAGGCTCACTACTTGGCTGTCAGGTGACAGCCAAGCAGCCGAAAAAAAAAAAAAAGAAAGTCAATGTACCGGTGCCTCCTGTAGGGGGGCCGGGTTGACTTTTTTTTTTAGCCGGCGGGGAGGCGGCACCCAAGCTCCCCCTATACACCAGCTGCCACTGCTGGATCATCCTGAGTCCATGCAAATAGGGCTCCTTCGACCTTTCCTCACCCCTGAGGAGAGACAAGATGCCGGGCTCACAACCTATGTCTATACTATGGGGAACCGGACATATAGTGAGATCCTGCCCGGCTAAGTTTGGTAAGTGTTTACCAAAGAAAGTAGAGGAGGAAGCCTCTACAGTACTCAGCACCTCTCATCTTATTGTTTCAATTTCCTTACAGCTTCCCGGAGGGAATATCCAGGCGCCAGCAATTATTGACTCCGGAGCATGCACCTGTTTCATCGACCAAGCATTTGCAGCTCAGCATCAGAACCTTCTCCGTCTTAAGGCGCACAAGATGGTCATCCGCCTTGCTGACGTCACCACCATCAAATCTGGCACAGTTACGCATTAGACTCTTCCCTTGCCTGCTGTAATGATCATTGGCCACCAAGAACAACTTATCCTGGATGCCATTGCATCCCCTCTCTTCCCCATCATTCTTGGGCCTATATTGGCTTCGGACACACAGCCCTAACATTGACTGGTAAACCGGGGAGGTCCGATTTCTGTCCGATTTCTGTTACCAGCATTGCCTGCTACAGACCAAGGAAATCAGCTCTACCCTGCTCAGTTCCCAAGCTGTTCCTCTGGTGTATCATGACTTCTTGGATGTTTTTAACAAGAAGGGAGCTGAGAAGTTATCTCCACACAGGCCTTATGACTGCCCAATCAAACTTTTCCCAGGGGCAGAAGTACCTTTTGGTAGGATCTACCTGCTATCAGAAATAGAGATAATGGCTCTCAAGGCCTACCTGGATGATAACCTTGAGAATGGGTTCATCCGCAGGTGCAGGGATATTCTTTGTGGAGAAGAAGGACCACATGTTGAGACCCTGCATCAATTACCGGAATTGAACAAGATAACAGTTAAGAACCATTACCCCCTGCCTTTGGTCCCAGAACTGTTTCAAAGGTTAGGTTCTGCTAAGATCTTCACTAAGTTAGACCTCCGCAGGGCGTATAACCTCATCTGCATTCGCAAAGGTGATGAATGGAAAACCGCCTTCCGAACCTGCTTCAGGCATTTTGAATATTTGGTCATGTCCTTTGGGCTCTGCAACACCCCAGCAACCTTTTAGCATCTTATGAACGATGTCTTCTGAGATTACCTGGAATTGTTCGTGATTATATATCTCGATGACATCCTTATCTTCTCTTCCTTCATGGAAGAGCACTGTAAGAATGTCAGCTGTGTCCTGAGCCACCTCCGGCAGCACAGATTATATGCTAAAGCAGAGAAATGCGCTTTCGAGTGCTCCAGTATTCACTTTCTTGGGCCCTCAAAAGGCCTCCACCATCTTGGATTGGCCAGCTCCCGCAGATAAAAAAGGGGTCCAACACTCCGTAGGATTTGCCAATTTATACAGCAAATTTATAAAGGGATTCTCCGCCATAATATCACCGATCACGCAACTCACGAAGCAGAACTCATTGTTCCACTGGACCATGGAAGCCCAGGCAGCTTTCCAGACTTTAAAGACACTTTTCATCTCTGCTCCTGTCCTGAAGCATCCCAATCCGGCCCTGCCTTACGTCCTGGAGGTGGACGCATCCGAAACTGCTGTTGAAGCTGTTCTCTCCCAGAGACAGGGGTCCAAGGCCCAGCTTCATCCTGTAGCGTTTTTCTCCCGCAAGCTATCACCCCCAGAGAAAAACTACAATGTAGGGGATAGAGAACTGCTGGCCATTAAATCCACCCTTGAAGAATGGCGATATTTGTTGGAAGGGACCTCACATCCCATTCTGAGCTACACAGATCATAAAAATTTGGAATACCTCAGAACAGCCAAGAGACTCAAGCCCCGTCAGGCCCGCTGGGCACTTTTCTTCTATCGCTTCTTGTTCCACATAACGTACAGGCCTGGGTCAAAAAGCGTGAAGCCGGACGCCCTATCTCGAATGTTCCATGAGCCTGGAACCTCAGTCCTTCCGGACACTATCCTACCGCTACGAAACTTTCTGCTATCACAGGAAGATTTGCTCTTCTAGATCAGGCGAACCCTTGCCGACCCCTTCTGGCCAACCGACCCTAATGTGTTCTCAAAGGACGGGCTGTGGTGGCACGGCAACCAGATCTATGCTCCAAAGGAACAATGCTTAACTGTCCTCAGACTCTGCCACGACCATAAACTGGCTGGGCACGTTGGCGCTCGCAAAACCACGGAGCTCCTGCTACGCTCTTTTTGGTGGCTGTTAGCCAGTGAAGACTGCCAAAAATATGTCAACTCCTGTCCCATCTGTGCACAGAACAAGACCAGTAAGACCCGAGCTTGGGGGCTATTGAAATCATATAGATTCCTGAATGACCCTGGTCTCGGATTTCAATGGACTTCATTGTTGAATTGCCACTCACTGATGGATACAATGCTATCTTTGTGGTCGTGGACCATTTAACAAAAATGGCTTATTTCCTCCCCATGAAGGGTACTCCTACTGCTACAGAAACCACAGAAATCTTCATTAACCACTTAAGGACCGGAAGGATTTCCAGCTTTAGGACCGGAGCCCTTTTTGCGATTTGGCGCTGCGTCGCTTTAACTGACAATTGCGCGGTCATGCGACGTTGTACCCAAATGAAATTTGCGTCCTTTTTTTCCCACAAACAGAGCTTTCTTTTGGTGGTATTTGATCACCTCTGTGTCATTTCTGATCGCCGCTATAAACAAAAGAAGAGCGACAATTTTGCAAAAAAAAAACAAATTTCTTACTTTTTGCTAAAATACAAATCCAAAAAAAAAATATAAAAAAACATTTTTT
>BLSH010471766.1:301727-312965 GCA_018402905.1 Glandirana rugosa
AGATCTACTGATCCCTGTCACTGGGATCAGTTAGATCTCTTATGCCCATAACAGCCCAGCCCCCCCCCCCCCCACAGTTAGAACACATGTAGGGAACACAGTTAACCCCTATATCTCCCCCTGCAGGTTAACCCCTTCACTGCCAATGACATTTACACAGTAATCAGTGGATATTTAAATTTCTGATTTCTGTATAAATGTCATTGGTCCCAAAAAAGTGTAAAAATGGTCCGACATGTCTGCTGCAATATTGCAGTACCACTAAAAATTGCAGATCGCCGCCATTACTAGTAAAAAAATAAAATAAAATAAAAACCCCAAAAATTAATTACCATCCGTAAACGCGGCCACATTTGTGCAAACCAATCAATAAACGCTGATTGCGATTTTTTTTTTAATATTTTTGGAAAAAAAATGTTTTTTAATATTTTTTTTTTTTGATTTGTATTTTAGCAAAAAGTAAGGAAAACTTTTTTTTTTTGCAAAATTGACGCTCTTTTTAGGTTTATAGCGGCGATCAGAAATGACGCAGAGGTGATCAAATGCCACCAAAAGAAAGCTCTATTTGTGGGGAAAAAAGGATGCAAATTTCATTTGGGTACAACGTTGCATGACCACGCAATTGTCAGTTAAAGCGACGCAGTGCCGAATCCCAAAAAGTGGTCCTAACGGAAATCCTTCCGGGGCTGAAGTGGTTAATGGCTGTGTGTTTTGTTATTTTGAGGGGACAGCAATTTTACACTGTTATACAAGCTGTACACTCACTACTTTACATTGTAGCAAAGTGTCATTTCTTCAGTGTTGTCACATGAAAAGATATAATAATATATTTACAAAAATGTGAGGGGTGTACTCACTTTTGTGAGATAGTGTATATGGCTTTCTTACTGCATAAGTGGGGAAGAGTCCAGGGTATCGTTATCTGAGAAATACTGAGAAAGTAAGGTCCGATCACAACCTACCCTCATTTAGTTTCCAATACCATGTTTTAGAAGAAACAACATCCAGTCGAGACTTATAAATGCTACTATTTTGAGGCCCATTTCTATCATTTGAGCTCAGACTACAATTAGGCTTTAAAATTATTATGCTGCCATCTGGTGGCATTGAAAAATATTATTAGTTACAGTAGCGCAGAAGAATGTAAGCAGACCTTTACCAGCCCAAAGAGAAAATTTGCATTACAGCATGCCAATTCACAAAAAGTATGAAAGTAATTTCTTAAATAAATTATTTTTTGGAAAATGTACATTTTTTTTTTTCTTCTTCCAAGTATCTCTGGGGCACTGGTGATATAGCCCTAGTGTCAAAAGGTGCATCCTAGGTAAGACACATAACTGGTGTCTTAGGGAACTCTCACCTGATGTCACACATGCGCTGCACAAGATTGGGGTGGGTTGTTATTGAATACAAATGCTCCATATATTGTATGGTGTAATATAATTTTCAATAACACACCGCCCCAATCTCGTACAGTGCATAAGCAAGATCAGGAGCAACGACATCAGTGGGTTTCTATAAAACATGGAATTAGAAACTTGCACCAATGACATTTTCTTTAGAAAATGGCAGCCAGGATACAGGAAGAGTGGCACATTAGCGTGAGGCCATATAGTAAAGAAGGAGGCAAGCAGTTGTCATTACATGTGTTTTTTTATTTATTTGCAGTGCAATATTAATAACAGTAACAGATGGGGGTGCACTTTAATCTGCAGTATTACAGGAGGCCAGTATTGAGGTAGTACAAAAGAATTCAGAATGGCTAAGTGAGATCATGTATGAAATCAAAGCAGAGAGGCCACTGTAGAGGGACCCAGTTAACTAATACAGATAACTCCAGTTGAATGGGACGAGCAAGGCATTCAATGCAACAGCAAAGCATGCATTAAATAAAGACCCAGAAAGTGGGACATAAAAGTTTGTAGATCATTGAATTATAAAAAAAAAGTAGTGACAGAGACCCAAAAGAGAGAAAATCAGCAAAATCCCATATTTAGTTAGCAAAGTTATTGTACAAAATCCTGGAAATTACAGTTCAGTGCAATGATGGGTCACTCAGAAACGTACTGTATGAAAAAGAAACAGAAATAGCATGCTTGAGGCATTTCTTTGGCATTTCCAATGAGGGTATAAATGAGAAGTATGCTGTAATCAAATGAGCGCATACACTATATTACCAAAAGTATTGGGGCACCTGCCTTTACAGGCACATGAAATTTAATGGCATCCCAGCCTTAGTCCGTAGAGTTCAATATTGGATTGGCCCACCTTTGCAGCTATAACAGCTTAAATTCTTCTGGGAAGGCTGTCAACGAGGTTTAGGAGTGTGTCTATCAGAATTTTTGACCAATCTTCCAGAAGTGCATTTGTGAGGTCAGGCACTGGTGTGGATGAGAAGGCCTGGCTCGCAGTCTCTGCTCTAATTCATCCCAAAGTTGTTCTATTGGGTTGAGGTCAGTACTCTGTGCAGGCCAGTCAAGTTCCTCCACCCCAAACTCTTAAGGCATCAGCATACCAAGACATTTTGGACAATTTCATGCTCCCAACTTTGTGGGAACAGTTTGGGGATGGCCCCTTCCTGTTCCAACATGACTGCACACCAGTGCACAAAGCAAGGCCCATAAAGACATGGATGAGCTAGTTTGGGATGGAGGAACTTGACTTCAACCCAATAGAACACCTTTGGGATGAATTTGAGCGGAGACTGCAAGTCAGGCCTTCTCGTCCAACATCATTGCCTGACCTGACAAATGTGTTTCTGGAAGAATGGACAAACATTCCCATAGACACACTCCTAAACCTTGTGGACAGCCTTCCCAGAAGAGTTGAAGCTGTTATAGCTGCAAAAAGTGGGCCAACTCAATATTGAACCCTATGGACTAAGACTGGGATGCCATTAAAGTTCATGTGTGTGTGTAAAGGCAGGCATCCAAATACTTTTGGGTATATAGTGTATGTTGATTCATTACACCCTGTTGACCTTGAAGTGATTATTTATGTGACCTTTACATTTTTACAGGCTTGGCCTTCCATTTTTTCTGTTTACTGTATTAAATTGACCCATTTGTAGATTTGACAACGCAGTGAGGAAATATTCCATTTGCAATCAGTCTACTTCCCTTTGTAAAGTGTACATTACCCTAAATATTTACTTTTTTCTTATGTGTGTGTATTTTATACCACATCTTAGTGCTAACATTATTGAGTACATTAATATTAATCTGCCTAAAAGCAAACATCGTAAAATGCCTGCAATTTTTAGCCAGAAAACCTCCCTTCTGTGTACCTTTCTGTCACTATTTCACTTTGTCATCGAGGGGTCTAACTTCAAAGCTAAAGCCGGCCATCCATAGATTTCCAAATCCACACTAAACAGTGTGGGTGGACAAATCTCACACTACTAGTTATTGTGTTAATACATCATTCTCCAAATAATGGTTACCATATGAATTCTCACATTTTGATATTCATATACCACAAGCCTTGATGAAGGGGGCAATATTTGGCTCCTGAAAATTGTTGGAATTTGTACTAAATTTATGTTTGGAATATACTTCATTTCTGACTCAAACATTTCAGAGTGACTCTTCAATTCCAGATCTGGCTATTGTATTCTGACAGCTAGGTTTCTTATTATATGAAGGTTGTCCAGATGGGTGGTGTTGGTAGGGCCACCACAGCTCAAATATTGGCCAATTTACAGGAATGGGCTGAATTTTGAGCTGAGTATGTCTAGCTTAAGCCCTGACAATTGCCATCCCCTTGTCCAATGAGCGTGTCTTTATTGTCCTTAGAGGACAATACAGGTAAAAGCTGTCATCTTGTTGTTCTCTTGTCCAATTAGCGTGTCTTTATTGGCCTTAGAGGACAATACAGGTAAAAGCCACAATTCACACCTGAGCATATCGTTTTCAGGCAGAAAGTTGGGCAATTTTTACCGCAATTTTTCATAGGTCAAAAGGTCAGCAGTGTAAAAAGCTGAAAAATGCCTGTAATCTGCCTGAAAAAAGCTCCAGAACTTTTTTGAGCTTCAGGCGTTTGGCTTCAGGCGTTTTGGAGTGGAGATGTGAACCATCTCCATAGAGAATAATTGATTTTTCCCCTCTAGCATTTTGTAGCTTCAGGCTACCAAACCCGCTCAGGTGTGAATGCAGCCTAAGGCAGTTAAAATATAACTATAGTACTATAGTATTGGATAGAAAGGAGAGAAATTAGAACACTTGTCAGGTTTTTATTGTTGTCTGTGTCACCCTCTGTATTTGTCCTGTTTACAGTTAACACCAAGAGTAAAAGCAAAAGAAAATCCCAAATTTTGAGTTGGCACCAGAACAGAAATAGGGGAGAAATTCTCCAATGGGCACACTAGTTCTGGTTACCTTTGTTACAACCGTGATGAAATCCAGGGATTTCCACTCACTTGCAGTTTTGGCAATAGGACAGGAAGTGAAAGGAAATCTCCCCAATGGGACACAGATGGTGAAAGAAGAAAAAAAAACTGACAAGGGTTATTAACACTTCTTTACTTTATCCAAAATGAAAAAAAAAAGTTTTGCCTTTATTTCTACTTTAAGTTTAAAATGGCTTCTATGTTCACTTTAAAGCCCAGTTGATGTCACAAAAGTGTGGGCAGCCTAGTGACTAAGTAGTAGCACTTCCATCTGGCTGCACTAGGGCCATCGGTTTGAATCCCAAGCACAGCACTACCTGCCTGGAGTTTGCATGCTCTCCCTGTGCCTGTGTGGGTTTTCTCCCACACTCCAAAGACATGCTGGTATGTTAATTGGTTCCTGTCTAAACTGTCCCTAGTATGTGTATGTATGAATGTGAGTTAGGGACCTTAGATTGTAAGCTCCTTGGGGGCAAGGACTGATGTGAATGTGGAATATATATGTAAAGTGCTAGGTAAATAGTTCTATATAAGTACCTGTAATAAATAAATAAAGCAGTCCCATAGGCACCACTCTGTCTAGTGCACTCTTACTGATCTGGCTCCTACTCTTTCTCAGTGGTATATGTTTCTGTGAGAAAACTTGTGATAAGGCCATCAGTCATTTATACCAGCATAGAGTGCTGGAGAAGGAGAGCAGGAAGCAGTATTTTTCCAGAAAGAAAAAAGGGCATCTCCAAAGGGAGATTGAAAATTCCCAACATCCAGCAGTACAGGAGTAAACAGAAAAGAGTGTGAGACTTCTGTTTGTCTTTAAGCTATTAAGTTAAGATTAAATACACTCCAGGGAGCCCTATACACAGTTTTCTGTATCACTGGAACTGCCCCTAGCTTCACAACAAGGATCTGTCCCCCGAAAACTCCTCTCTGTAAAATTCATTCCACTTGAACACTGATCTGGTCTCTGAGAACATTCCGGCTGCATTCACACCTGAGCAGAGCAATTTTTAGGCTTTTTTTATTTAAGAGGTTTTGAGCATTTTTAAAAGTGTATTACAAGCATTTTACAGCCAATAGAAGGCACTAGGCGGAGGAGAGGTGGAGGAGATTAGGGGTAGATAGCTGCTGTTTGAGCAGAAAACACAAAACAAAATGCTTGTATAACGCCCAGAGGCAATTAAAATGAGTGGCATTTGCCTTGTTGAACGTTTTACAGCTTCAAGTAGAAAATTGCTTGCTCAGATGTAAAGGGGGCCAGTGCTGTGTCTGTTTTGGAGAAAAGCTTCAAAGTAGAGGGTGATGGATGTTTAAATAATGCAGATGTATGATGTAGTGGGCCATGCTATCTATAAAATCTAATATTATGTAGAATTAACAAAGCAATAATAATACTATGAACAATAGTACAGACAAAGTAATAATCTGAATTTGAAGCTTCAGCTTTCAACTATCAAGAGGTTTAGAGCCGGTTCACACTGAGGCGACTTGTCAGGCGACTCAAGTCGCCTGACAAGTCGTCCCCATGCAGTGCAATGGAACCGTTCTAATAGGAGCGACTCAGGTCGCGCACTATTTCGGGGCGACCTGAGCGCGACTTGCATTGACTTCTATGTAAAGAAGTCTCTTTGCAAGCCGCGCTGAGGTAGCCTCGAACGGCGCGACTTGCTTTGCCCTGCATGTCGTGCCGCCTCAGTGTGAACCGGCTCTTAAGGTTCTGTTTTCTAAAGCAGTGGTTCTCAACCCTGTCCCCAAATACCCCCAATAGGCCATGTTTGCAGGTTTTCCTTTATCTTGCACAGGTGCTTTAAATCAGGGTCAATGGCTTGGTATTTTGGACAGCTATTTTATCTAAGAGAAATTCCCAAAACATGGCCTGTTGGAGGTACTTGAGGACAGGGCTGAGAATCACTGTTCTAAACTTATGAAACATAAAATGCTTGTAGCTGTTCAATCTGTCACAAAATACCTTATACACACAACGTGATTTGTATCATTACCAGGAATTTCTATATTGTCAATTGAATTTAAACAACTAACATATTTAAGATTGTATTGCTTTTCCTCAACACATAGGTCTTGGTGTCATAGACATTGAAAAAATGGTCTTGGTGGTCTTCCGCACATGATTTCTACTACCATCAACACATCAGCTGAACGTGTTGTATTCGTGCCTAGCTTAAGGCTGATTACACCGTGTCCACTAAGAGTCTTTTTGAAGGCTGAGCTTGAGGTTGGCTCTGTGTAAGGGGGACTTCCTCTTTTGGGATCTTGTGTATATGTTTACCTTTAAATCTGTAAAAAAAAGATAAAGAATATATGGATATTGCCCTTTGATTTGGGGACAAGCAGGTACATTTTAAATTAATATTTGGAAAAGTATATAGTCAGTTAAAGTCAGCCTTTTGCTTCCATGAAAAAAATCCTAAAATGGCTACTGTGATGCAAGACTGAGTACTTACCTCTGGGCAGCGCTGTCTTCAAATGATAAAATCTTCAGCATTCAACACTTTTGAAAGTGTAAGATGCCTGCATCTCTTGCTGTGCACCGTGGTTCCATTCTGCTGGGTCTGTCATTGCAGTGCTGACGCAGGGACTGATGAGGGGAACCATTGAGCACAGTGGGGAGCCAGGGTGTTGGAAATAAAGACTCTGCTGTAGGCTTTAGAATTTGAAGACACTGCTTGCCAGAGGTGTAAGGTTTTTTAATAATCAGAATTCTATCATTTCTTTTTATCATGACTTTATTTGTGCTTTTATACCTGCTGCACATATATTAGTTTTATACTGATCTCCTGATCTACATTCCTAATGCACCTTTAACAGAGCAAATGTTTTCCATGAAATGTTTGTGTTTTATTGTTGTACAGAATGCTCTTTATTATGTTAGCCCCTAAAGACGAGAACACCGTGCTTTTGAAATTCATTGGCAAAACAATCATGATATGATTTTATTAAACAAAGAAAAAACATGCCTACTAGTTTGTCTTTAGTCTGTCACTTTGGGGAGAGATCCTGTCCTGTCATAATTTCTTCTTGATTATTTCTCTTTTTCTAACCATTGATATTTAACTTTTTTTTATTTCATTTTGTATGTTAATTTGTTTACTGTTGCATTAAAAAAAGGGCAAAATTTAAAAAAATAAAAAGCCCTTTATATAGAAAGAAATATCTTTATAAAGTACATAACTTTGTAATGCTTTGCATTAAAATCACAATTTTAATATAATTTTAAACATGTCAAATTATAGAAAAAAATTATATGTATACATTTTATCTACAGTAATTCTATTTTTAAAGTACTGTAGATAAAATGTATATATTGTATCTCACAAAAGTGCGTACACCCCTCACATTTTTGTAAATATTTTATTCTATCTTTTCATGTGATAAATACTGAAGAAATTACACTTTGCTACAATGTAAAGAAGTGAGTGTACAGCTTGTATAACAATGTAAATTTGCGGTCCCCTTAAAATTATTCAACACGCAGCCATTAATGTCTAAACCGCTGGCAACAAAAGTGAGTACACCCCTAAGTGAAAATGTCCAAATTGGGCCCGAAGTGTCAATATTTTGTGTGGCCACCATTATTTTCCAGCACTGCCTTTACCCTCTTGGGCATGGTTCCCTTAATGAACTGTAGCTCCCCAATGCCAGCAGCACTCATGCAGCCCCAGACAATGACACTCCCACCACCATGCTTGACTGTAGGCAAGACACACTTGTCTTTGTACTCCTCACCTGGTTGCCGCCACACACACCATCTGAACCAAATAAGTTTATCTTGGTCTCATCAGACCACAGGACATGGTTCTAGTAATCCATGTCCTTAGTCTGCTTGTCTTCAGCAAACTGTTTGCAGACTTTCTTGTGCATCATCTTTAGAAGAGGCTTCCTTCTGGGACTGGCAGCCATGCAGACCAATTTGATGCAGTGTGCAGCATATGGTCTGAGCACTGACAGGCTGACCCCCCCCCCCCCACCCCTTCAACCTATGCAGCAATGCTGGCACCACTCATACGTTTATTTCCCAAAGACAACCTCTGGATATGATGCTGAGCATGTGCATTCAACTTTTTTGGTCAATCATGGCGAGGCCTGTTCTGAGTGGAACCTGTCCTGTTAAACCACTGTATGGTCTTGGCGACTGTGCTGCAGCTCAGTTTGAGGGTTTTGGCAATCTTCATATAGCCTAGGCCATCTTTATGTATTACAACAATTCTTTTTTTTCAGATCCTCAGAGTTCTTTGCCATGAGATGCCATGTTGAACTTCCAGTGACCAGTATGAAAGAGTGAGAGCTATCACACCAAATTTACCCCACTTGTTTCCCCTTCACACCTGAGACCTTGTAACACTAATGAGTCACATGACACCAGGGAGGGAAAATTGCTAATTTGTCCCAATTTGGACATTTTCACTTAGGGGTGTACTCACTTTTATTGCCTACGGTTTAGACATTAATGGCTGTGTGAGTTATTTTGAGGAGACAACAAATTTACACTGTTATGAAAGTCGTACACTCACTACATTACATTGTAGGAAAGTGTAATTTCTTCAGTGTTGTCATATGAAAAGTTATAATAAAATATTTACAAAAATGTGAGCGGTGTACTCACTTTTGTGAGCTACTGTATATAGTTTGTCTCTATAATTTGTCCCAATTTTTCTCATTGCAGTTTTTCAAAGGGCAGATAAATCCATCTCCCTTTACTTCCTTGAACTCTGCTCAGAACTTTGGGTCTGCTTCCTGGAACATGGATTCCAGGGTGCAGCTGTAAGGCCAGGGTTACATCACCAGTACTTCACATGACCAGGAAATGAAAAATAATTGTAAGTAAAAGCAAAAAAAATGTTTAACTAATGAATGCAAGATAATTTGTATTAGCAGAGCTGTATGAAGCTGTGACTTTTAGGGCTAGTTTACACTATTTTCAAAACAGACAGGCTTTGTTAAAGCTCTCTTAACGCCAATCAAAGTTCACTAAATAAAATGGTTAGCTTACTGTCCTGTTTACACCTTGTGTTTGCTTTGCTTCAAAAATTATACCCCATGTAGCTTTAGTGGTGCTTCAAAGCATCTTCAAAGCCTCAATAGAACTGTTTGACTTTTGAGAGGCTTTAATTCAGCTTTAGCTTCGCTTTGTTTTGGAGAAATTGCAGGTGTTAGATATCATCAAACACACAGGGCAACTGCCAAGTTTCATCGAAGCTTCAAAAAAGCATCACTGAAGCACCAACTGAAGCCTCATTGAAGCCTAAAAAACACATCATAAAAAGCTTGTTGAAGCAGTAGTGGCTTTCATGTGCGTTGAAGCCGAAGCTTGAGCCCTTAGTGAAAGGGTAGAAAGGTCTGCTTTATGTAATGTTATTGAATATAACTGCACAGGTCAATTGGAGGTGTACAGATGTGAGAGCTGAAGCGATTAACACCTAGTGCATAGCAGGTACTGCTGCAGTACACCTAGGATGGTCATACACAACTTCATTGAAACAAACTATATATAAGATTTTAGCTTTGCTTTAGCTTTATGTTGCTTGAGCTGTATATAGACTGAGCATGAAACATTTCATGTTCTAAAAGGAGAAACAAAAACAATAACTTGATTCAATTTGAACAAAGACAAGAACATTGTATTGTCTATCTTTTCTACAGATCCGTAGAACTCTTTTTTGGATTGCCCTCAGCAGAGGAGAAATGTCATAAAAAGCAGATGTTATTTTCTTAAATGGCAGGAATCAAGACCTGAAAAATAAGATTTTTTTTGGTTACCATACCTGGCTTCAACTTCTTCTATTGTATCTGGCAACTGCAGATTACAAGTTTCAGTCAAAAATACAGCTACAATCCCAGATATTATTGCTGCCACTCCATATGTCGCTGGTGGAAAGATAGGAGAAATCTCTGATAACATCAAAACCAATGGAGCAACCATGGAGCCAATGCGGGCTTTCATAGCAACAACCCCCATTCCACTCTGTCTGGAAAAGAAAGGAAGATCATTTTAATAAAGCAAAATCGCAATTTATGATTTCCAGGGCTGACTTTTATATGACATGATATATCCTCAAATTTAACCTGTGTTTTATTGTAAGACAGCTGTGCAAAGTGAACATATATAGGGAGGAGATTTACTAAAACTGGTGCACACAGAATCTGGTGCAGCTGTGCATGGTAAACAATCGTCTTCTAACTTCAGCTTGTTCAATTAGGCTCATTTCACACCTAGGCGATTTGAATTGCACACAGAATCACTGCGATTCTGCCCGCAATTCCAAATCGCGGCAAAAAGTGATGCCCCAATCGCGGTGCGATTTTTCCGAGATTGTTGTGCAATAAATAGTGCTGCAATCGCACTCAGCGCTGTCACCCAAAAGAAGCTCCTGCTCCTTTTTGAGCGACAAGCTTCATGCATTGCAATTTCTCGCAGCAAAATCACACCGCAATTGGTGTGTTTTAAGAAGCATTGGCATCGCAAATGCGTCTGCCTGTGATTCAAATTACCTAGGTGTATATTGAGCCTTAAAGTAGAACTATGGTCAAAATGAAAAAATCAATATGTGATGTAACACTACAACCTGTTAAACATCTCACTAGTTGTTTTGCAAACAGAGAGATATCTACCTTTTCCCTTGCAGCTCAAAACTCTCATGTCCACTTCTTGTAAGTAGGAGACAACTCTGTTTCCTCTGTCTGTTAACCACTTCCGGACCGCCACCGTCATATGAGGGTGGCCTCTTTTTAGTGGAGTACCGATGCTATGGTAGCAGACAGCTACCATAACCCCGGTATTTTGTTTTTCAGCCGGCGATTCTGCGTGTAATAAAAGTGGTCTGGGTGGCGGAGAGGTG
>BLSH010471766.1:314806-328560 GCA_018402905.1 Glandirana rugosa
CAACGTCGGTCCACCTCCCTCCTACCTCGGTCCACGTACCTCCTCTCCCCCTCAACGTCGGTCCACCTCTCACCCTTGCACCTGGCTCCATCCTCCCTCCACCTGGCTGCAACCCCTCACCTCCATGCACCTGGCTCTATCCTCCCTCCACCTGGCTGCAACTCTCCTTCACTTCCATGCACCTGGCTCCATCCTACCCTCCACCTGGCTGCAACTCCCCCTCACTTCCATTCACCTGGCTCCATCCTACCCTCCACCTGGCTGCAACCCCCGCTCACCTCCATGCACCTGGCTCCATCCTACCCTCCATCTGGCTGCAACTCCCCCTCACTTCCATTCACCTGGCTCCATCCTGCCCTCCACCTGGCTGCAACCCCTGCTCACCTCCATGCACCTGGCTCCATCCTACCCTCCATCTGGCTGCAACTGTCCATCACCTCCACACACCTGGCTCTGTCCTCCCTCCAATTGGTTGCAACTCTCCCTCTACTCTGTGCACCTAGCTCCATCCTCTCCTCCACCTAGCTGCAACTCCTCCTCTCCTCCACTTTGCACCATCCTCTCCTCCACCTGGCTCCGTCGTCCCCTCTACCTGGCTCTGTCCTACACTTGACTCCATCCTCCCATCCACCTGGCTGCAACTCCTCCTCTCCTCTGTGCATCTGGCTCCGTCCTCCCATCCAGGTCACAGGGTAAACAGGATGATTAAGGGCACAGGGGTCACAGGATGGGCATTGCTGCAGCAGCACTAGCAAAGGCACATATCTTGCGCTGACTCGGTTTTACATAGCACACACTCAGCTATTGATTGACAGATAGGTGTGTGCAATGTAAAATACACTGAGAAGGATAGAAGGCACAAGGAGTCATAGGAATTGTAGTTCCCTGTGGGAGATGCAGATACTAGCACAACTCTACAGAACTCCTCCCACCATCCCTAGCAATATCTAGCAGAGAAGGACTAGAGGGGGGGATTAGAGACCCCAATTGTAGCTATATGGTAGGAAAATAATCATTTCAGTTATTAGGTTTATTACCATGTGTAACTTTCAGGTATTTATATGAGAATTTACTAAAATGTTTATATTGTCTTTAGTTGTACTTTACGCTTAGACAATTAGGCCTCATACACATGGACGTTTCTTAAAAGATAAACAAAACGTCGGGCCCAACGTCAAAGAAAAAAAAATCGGCGTTTTTCGGCGTTATGCATCAGCATTAGTGAGTGTTAGCGAGCGTCGGTGTCAATAGGCATTTTTTAAAAAAGAATCATCCCTCTGCTATTTTTCAACCTAAAAACATTGGCGTCAAAAAACGGCGGTTAACGCCGGTACGGCGTTAGTTGGCGTTAGTGAGCGTTTTGCGGCGTCTGCGTCAAAAAACGCCAAAACGTTTCAGCCTCAGAACGCACTGGCCGTGGGTTCTAGTTTCAGCTCACTAAGGCCGAGCCATCTACAGCTCAAAAACGTTGGCGTTTTTATGGGGCCATTGACTAACATGGAGAGCTGCAAAAAACTCCAGAAAACGCCGGCGTCAAACAACGTCCGTGTGTATGAGGCCTAAAACCTGGAAGCTGATTGCTTTCTATGCAGAGCTGCACCAGATTCTCTGTGCACCAGTTTTAGTAAATCTCCTGCACAGGTGTCAAAACACACAGAGTCAGAGTCTTTGTTCATCTCTTGGGAGCCCCAAAGTCTATGCAGCTCAAATAGGGAGTTAATTTGCTTAGGTTGTAATTTGTTAATTCGTTAAAGCAGTATTAAACCCAAAAGCAAACATTTATTATATAGCAGCTTACCAATTCTTAGATATGATGGCTGCCTTATTTTTTAGGCTTTTGCTCCTTTATTTTCTGAAGATGTAGCACTTAGAGGGTTGAGGCAAAAGAATTTAACACTGGCATGGGGTGCTTAAAATAATCAGCTTTTATTTATTTATGTAAAACCTTTATCCTTAAAATGGTTGTACACCCTCAATGTTTTTCACCTGCAGCAGCCCCCCCAGAGCCCCCCTTTACTTACCTGAGCCCAAAACTAACCCGCAGCGGGGACCAGCCTCGCAGCTTACCCGAGCTGCTCCGTTTCTCATTGGCTGGATTGATAGCTGGGGAGCCATTGGCTCCCGCTGCTGCCAATCAAGTCCAGTGACACGGGAGCCAGGGGCAGGGCCGAATCCCGTTGTTTATGTGAATACACACAACAGCAGGACTTGGGAACGCGACTGGACGGGTGACCCCAGGGAAGCGTGGTGGTCACTCGAGAAGAGGAGGAGCCCGGAGCGCCGCTGGAGGACCCCAGAAGACGGGGTTAGGGGCCACTCTGTTCAAAACCGCTGCACAGAGGAGGTGAGTATGACAAGTTTGTTATTTATTTTATTTTTTTTAAATACAAGCCTTTACAATCACTTTAAAGGAAAAACAAACGGTGGTATATAGACCATCACCAGAGGGGTATATGTAGTATCACCAGAGGGGTATATATGCTATCACCAGAGGGGTATATATAGCATCATCAGAGGGGTATATATAGCATCACCATAGGGGTATATATAGCATCACCAGAGGGGTTTATGTAGCATCACCAGAGGGGTATATTCACCATCACCAGAGGGGTATATGTAGTATCACCAGAGGGGTATATATGCTATCACCAGAGGGGTATATATACCATCACCAGAAGGGTATATATAGCATCATCAGAGGGGTATATATAGCATCACCATAGGGGTATATATAGCATCACCAGAGGGGTTTATGTAGCATCACCAGAGGGTTATATTCACCATCACCAGAGGGGTATATGTAGCATCACCAGAGGGGTATATGCTTCGGTGCCCCCCCCCCCCCAAGGCAGTCGGGACATTAGTCCCGCACCTACCCCATCTAGGGTAGAGGCCTAAAAAAAGTAAACAAATGCAGCCACCAAATCTAATGATTGCTAAGCTGCAGAATATTACATTTTTGCTTTGGGCTTTAATACCACTTTAAAAGTCACAGCAGAATCAATGAATTTGTTGAAGCTGTTTTTCTCACCAGCTCAGCCCTCCTCGCCCCCTTTCCCTCCCAGGTTCCCTGATTTGTGTTTACATTTGACATTAGAGGTCTGGAAGGCTGTTGGGAGGGAGAGCTAAATTGAGCTGGCTTGGACAAAGTGCTTCTATTGTAGGCTTTGTGGATGGATTGATGCACAATGCCTACAACTACAGAGATTGGTGGTTTGATTTAAAGGCCATGTACTACCAGGGGCAGCCCGTCCATTAGGGCACACGGGCACCGCCCCCTCTCTCCAGCCACCCCATATATGTTAACCACCCCCTATTAATGCAGCTGGCCCCTTTGAGGCACCGGCCACATGAATTCCCGGGGATGGGGGGTTCTTTGAAGCATCTCATTAGTCGTAGGCTCTAACAGCCTTCAACATAGTGTGACTTGTGGCACACAGCATGACACCGCAAGACCACTCACATGTGTTAGAAAGGCAAATTAATATTTGCCTTTCTAACACTGAACTGCCTCTCCGGCCAATCAGGAAGCGCCAGTATGTTACCGGTTTCCCGATTGGCGGAGAAGACGCCTTTCTCGGAGGAGGAGGGGGATGCATGGCTCCCCCCTCGCTGTCCCTGCTCTCCGCCAACACACTGCTGCCTGCATGCCTGCCCACTCCTAGATGGGGTAGGTGCGGGACTAATGTCCCGACTGCCTTGGGGGGGGGGGGCACCGAAGCATATACCCCTCTGGTGATGCTACATATACCCCTCTGGTGATGGTGAATATAACCCTCTGGTGATGCTACATAAACCCCTCTGGTGATGCTATATATACCCCTATGGTGATGCTATATATACCCCTCTGATGATGCTATATTTACCCTTCTGGTGATGGTATATATACCCCTCTGGTGATAGCATATATACCCCTCTGGTGATACTACATATACCCCTCTGGTGATGGTGAATATACCACTCTGGTGATGCTACATAAACCCCTCTGGTGATGCTATATATACCCCTATGGTGATGCTATATATACCCCTCTGATGATGCTATATATACCCCTCTGGTGATAGCATATATACCCCTCTGGTGATACTACATATACCCCTCTGGTGATGGTCTATATACCACTCAGGTGATGCTATATATATACCCCTATGGTGATTCTATATATACCCCTCTGGTGATGTATATACTCCTCTGGTGATGCTATATAACCCTTTGGTGATGTATGTGCCCCAATGGCGATGCTATATACCCCTTTGGTGATGTATATATCCCTCTGGTGATGGTATATATACCCCTCTGGTGATGCTACATATATCCCTCTGGTGATGCTACATATATCCCTCTGGTGATGCTACATATACCCCTCTGGTGATGCTATATATACCCCTATGGTGATGCTATATATACCCCTCTGATGATGCTATATACCCCTCTGGTGATGGTGTATATATACCCCTCTGGTGATGGTCTATATACCACTCAGGTGATGCTATATATACCCCTATGGTGATGCTATATATACCCCTCTGGTGATGTATATACTCCTCTGGTGATGCTATATAACCCTTTGGTGATGTATGTGCCCCTCTGGCGATGCTATATACCCCTTTGGTGATGTATATACCCCTCTGGAGATGGTATATATACCCCTCTGGTGATGCTACAGATATCCCTCTGGTGATGCTACATATACCCCTCTGGTGATGCTACATATACCCCTCTGGTGATGCTACATATACCCCTCTGGTGATGCTACATATACCCCTCTGGTGATGCTACATTTACCCCTCTTGTGATGCTATATATATACCACTCTGGTGATGCTATATATATTCCTCTGGTGATGCTATATACCCCTTTGGTGATGTATGTGCCCCTCTGGTGATGCTATATACCCCTTTGGTGATGTATGTGCCCCTCTGGTGATGCTATATACCCCTTTGGTGATGTATATACCCCTCTGGTGATGCTATATACTCCTCTGGTCAGGCTGTATATACCCTTATCTGGTGATGCTGGGCTGTATACTCCTGACACAATGGGTGGAATCTTATTCTTAAGGGGTGGGGCTTATGAGAAGTGGGAGGGGTCAAAAAGGAAAGTCCCCCCCCCAACCTAAAATTTCACCAGCCACCACTGTGTACTACTTGTTATAAATATATACATATTTAAATGTCTATGGAACATAGTATGGTTGAAGAAAGACACAAGTCCATCTAGTTCAACCAGCATTATTGTACCTGAATCCTATCCCGAGCAATATCCAATCCAAAGCCTAGTTGTACAGATGCAGTGGGAGTGCTACCATGTTACCAAACAGAACTGCCATGTTACCAGAATTCAGCATAAATGCATTGCATGTTACGAATTAGAGGTGAGTTGGGTAATGGACAGGTTCTTTGATAGAGCTGAATATGTGCTTCTCAAACCTTACTATACAACGTACCCCTTGTATAACCTCAGATTCGTGCAACGGGTTATAGTCTAGAGATTAGCAGTCACTGCCTTTGTATTTATGACCTGTATGTATTAAGAAAATGTGTGCAGTTATTTTGTACATATGCTTTTAGTTTATTATTGTATTATTATTAAAACTAAACAATTAAAGCCGTATTAAAGCCCAAACCAAAAATGTAATATATTGCAGCTTACCAATCATTAGTTGTATGCTGTATTACTGTACAGACCTGGAAGAAATACACATAACACACCAGGATTCGAGTAAGAACACACATGACTCACTGGACAATATTTGTTTATCCCAGACTTTAGCTTTTACTCTCAACCTAACCTATTATGTAAAGCAGTATTAAACCTAAAGCCAAAAATGTAATATTTTGCAGCTTACTAATCCTTACATGCGGTGGCTGCATTCGTTTTCTTTTTTAGGCTTTTTCCCTGTTTTCACCTGGTGATCTGGCCAGTTGCACACCTCCTATATTAGAGTGCCTCCACTCTGGATGATGGAGCACAAGGGCACCTTTGGACAGTGGCATTGTTAATCTGGGGGGAGGGGATTGTTAGGTGTACTAACAAACAGATTTAGTTACACTAACAAATTGAAGCTGAACTCCAGATAACAACTAATGTCACCCCCAGATTGGTTTGCATATCGCAGTGCAAACTGTCAATTCAGACAGGAATCAGATCGCATCGATGTTCACACCCATGCAATCCGATTCTGGTGCGGAGCAAAAAAAGGGTCCTGCACGAGTTTGGTCCGAATGCAATGCAAATTCAGCCATACAATCTGTATGGCTGAATCCACATCGCACAGAGATCGCATGCGATCTGCACAGCAGTGTGGTGTGAATCACATCCGATGTCTGACATCGCAGCAGTGGGATACAGCCCAAATATAGCTCTAAATAAAGAAAATAAATATTTTTCAGATTAATAATAAATATTCCATATGAATGTTTGCCTTTTCATTTACAGTCAGCAGGTTCGGTTCTTGGCCCTGTTTCATATGTTTTAGGCTCTCCTGGTCTTATTTGTTTTAAACCGCCTGTTGTTAACCAAGCTCAATAGCGCAAACTGAAATTTACACATGCAAGGTACAGTATGAGTCAGTGCAGTGATAGCAACAAAGTATCTTTTGACTTTACAGCATTTTAATTTACTAGCGAGCTTGCTATATAGTGAGAAAAAGCAGGTGGGGCAGTGTATTAAAAAGACACACTTAAAATTTGGAAAAGAAAAAAGAAACTGAATTTACCTAAAAAGTAATGAACCTGGGAAAGGAACTCCCTGGGGTTAGGATTCAAGAACCAGTAAAATCTAAGAGCCAGAAAAAGTTTTAGGCTGGATTGACACTTCTGCAGTGCAGTCAGGCCTGTCCTTACCTGCAGCGTAGCATGTTCGTGTGTTAAAAAAAAAAGGGTCATGTCTGATTTATATCAGTATATTGGTTTGCCTTACCGCAATGCATATTAACAAGTGGCATAATGCACATTAACATGTACACATTAACCTATCGCATATGGGTAAATAGGGCCTTAAAAAAACACAAAACTGATTTTTCCAGTGACAATAACAGAAAGAAGAAAACTCCTTTGGACAACCAAACAGAGATGATCAGAGGTTTTTATCAATATTATCTAATATTACATGGGCAGTCATACAGTCATAGTAAACCTTTCCATTCCAGTCATTAGGTCCTCCAATGAATGTGTTTGCAATATGTCAACATACCTGATAACAGTTGGGAATAGCTCACTAGAATACAGGTAAGCACAGCAAAATGATGAGGCCAGACAGCCTTTACCGAAAACAGCCAATACGACTCGCACAATTCTCAGATCTAAAAAGGAGATATAATTTTTTTGAACAAATATGGCTGTAACTAAGATGAGTGATATGACACATAATACTTTTCTTAGCAAAATGCTTACAGTATCTACCTTCTAAGCTGCATCAGCTTTGGATAAGTTTGATTGGGATCGATCTCCATCTACACTACTGGAGAGTCAGTCAACCCCCAAACTCACAACACACGGAATTTTGGGGAAGCATTACTTGAACAACAAGGGCAGTGTGAATTCCTTTAATTCAAAGTTCAGCATATCAAATGAATGGAAAAAACTATATAAAAAAATTATTATTGTTCAGGTGTCCCATGTTGATTTGATACATTAAAGAGGTTGTCAAGTCACCCCCCCCCCCCCCCAAAAAAAACCCTGCAAGCATTGCATGCTAGCTCATTATGGAACACTTACCTTGAAATGAAGCTGTTGCAGCTGTCCCGGCACACCGCTGTGAGCGGCGACATGCCACTTCCTGGTCCGCGGCTCCGGCCAATCACAGCGTGGGCTCCAGCGCTGTGATGGGCGGAGCCGTGCTGACGTCACTCCTGTGCATATGCGCGGGAGCTGCCTGTCACGGCACAATCACAGTGAAGAAACGGCATGGAGGGCATTTCTTCACTGCGCATGTGCCGAAATTACGTTGGCATCAGCAGTACACTGCATATCTCCTGAACCGCGCAGGTTTGGGAGATATGCAGGGTACCTACAGGTAACCCTTATTATAGGCTTACCTGTAGGTTAAAGTGGTTGACAACCACTTTAATTATGGGTTATACCAGAAAAAGTGTATGTCTGAGCTAAAAAGCAAGGAATATATACTCAGCACAGCTCTCCAATACATGCACATTTCCCCATGTTTAAAAAAAACGCTGCAATTAAAGAAAAATACTGTACCTGATGATCCTGACAAAAATGTGGTCAGCACCTAACTTTTTGTGGTAAGATGATCGCATTCTCCCTGTTACACTAAAAATCCTCAGTAGTGTTATCAGCCCTATTTAAAGAGTTCCTTGCTGAACTAAAGAACACCTCTATTTAGGTTACGGAGGTGAGGAGGGGGCTGTTCTATCAACAGGGGAGAATGAGGTAGGCCTGGCAACACTGTTTGGGTTTTCAGAGGCCCTGAGTCTTCAGCTAACTACAGGAAGTTCGGAACTAAGGTGTCCTTTTATAAAACTGTGATCAGCGGTGATCCCAAGGATCACCGCTGATCACAGCTCATTTTCAGTTTATAAAGCAGAGATAATCGGGAGAAAAGCTGTTCTTCACCGATTATCTCTGCACATCTCCAACTGTCATTCACTGACACAGAAACGGTCAGTTTATAAAGCAGTGATCACTGCACTTCACTGGTGATCTCGGTCAGAATTCACCCTCCCCGCTTCACCAGCTCAGAGGTGGAGAATTGGGGGGGTGAAGAGAGAATCCCGAGGAAAGAGGAAGATTAGAGACTTCCCCCTGCCTCGTTCAGACCCCCCAACACATCAGCCATGTCCCCCTGCCCTGTATATGTGTATATATGTACATACATGTATATGATGTGTGTGTGTATATACGTGTACATATAATGTATGTGTATATATATGTATATATAAGGTGTGTATGTGTTAATATATACATATATAGTGTAGGGGGGCTAATAATTTTATTTACTGTTTGGGCGGGCTCCTTGGAGATGTCCGTTACTGAGCAGCGATAATTTATCACTGCTTAATAAATGGACATCTCTGAGTTTCTGTGAATTTTGGCTGCCGTAATCTCGTAATGTCTCACGAGATCAGGGCGTTCTCCACAGTTTAAAGCGTTTGTAGATCACTTCACTTCACCAACTGTGAAGGGATCTACACACCTTTATAAGCAGGCACACAGGGGAGAACAATCTCCTCTGTGAATGCCGGAGAACTGTGCAGTGGATTTTTTACACTGCTTTATAAACGTACACCTAAGTTTATTTCAGCCATGATCATAACGTATTTTATGTGCATGCATTAAAAAGTTGTGCTGCATATGTTTTTTTTGCCCAAACACTTTAACACCATGTCAATACCTTATTTCTCAATATTTATTTCAAGTATTTGGAAAACGGTGGCAATTTACGGAGCTTACAATCTAAGGTCATTATCTCACATGCATACATGCACATACTAAGGCCACAGCAGACAATTACCCTAGTAATACATCTTTGCTTTCGAAAGGAAACCAGAGTATCCTGCTGGTCCTGTCCCTCCCTTGTTGCCTTTGTCCCCATTGCAGCCTGAGATTGTACAGATCAGCTATTGACATAAAAAAATAATAAACATTTGTTTTGAATTATAGATCTGTATGAAGCTTTAAACGATTTGTTGCTATTAATTATTTTAATTCTGAAATACTTTTTTTATGTCATGTGACTGGCACAGCACCAAGCAACACTGTGCGGGGCACAGATTCATATATCAGTATAGCGCCCCCATAGTGATAGGTATGTTTTTGTAGTAGGCTTTTGTTAGGAGAGGTAAAATCTAGTCAGGCCTGACAGTGAGTGCAGGCCTGATTGTTTAGATCTGGCCTGGGGAGTGGCTCAGGGAGGGCTGGAGATTGCAGGAAGGAACACCCCTTGGACCCTCCTCTTTGGCGCCAGAAGGTTCTGGAAAAAGGGGATGGATGAGAAGGTGTGACTTTCTGGTGTATTTTGAGGAGCCCTGACCAATCCCTGATCTGGATTGGCAGCGGGCAGGCCTCCTTAACCACTTGCCGACCGTCAACCGCAGGTTGATGGCGACAGGATGGCTCTGCTAGGCAAACCGCCGTCATACGACGGCGGCTGACAGATCGAGCACTGTGAGCGCGCGCCGCCGGTGGCGCGCTCACTGTGTTCCGGGGGGTCAGGGAGCGGGTGCGGCGGACTCGATCTCTGCCGGCTACCCGCGATGCCCCCCCGGAGTGTATGTAAACACGGATCTCCGTTCTGTGAGGGGGGAAGGACTGTGATCACAGCCTTCCTCTACATGGAAGCTGTGATCACTCCCCTTCCCCTGCTAGGGCAGCCCACACACAGTTAGAACACGCCCAGGGAACACAGTTAACCCTTACAGCGCCCCCTGTAGGTTAACCCCTTCACTGCCAATGGCATTTACACAGTAATCAGTGCATTTTTATAGCACTGATCGCTGTATAAATGCCAATGGTCCCAAAAAAGTGTCAAAATGGTCCGACATGTCCGCTGCAATATCGCAGTACCGCTAAAAATCGCAGATCGCCGCCATCACTAGTAAAAAAGAAAAAAAAAAAAAAGAAAAACCCCAGAAATGAATTCTCATGCGTAAACGCGGCAACTTTTGCGCAAACCAATCAATAAACGCTGATTGCGATTTTTTTTTTATCACAAATATGAGGAAGAATATAAATCGGCCAAAACCGTTGAAAAAAAATGTTTTTTTATATTTTTTTTTGGATTTGTATTTTAGCAAAAAGTAAGAAATTTGTTTTTTTTTTTTTGCAAAATTGTCGCTCTTCTTTTGTTTATAGTGGCGATCAGAAATGACGCAGCGGTGATCAAATACCACCAAAAGAAAGCTCTATTTGTGGGAAAAAAAGGACGCAAATTTTGTTTGGGTACAACGTCGCACGACTGCGCAATTGTCAGTTAAAGTGACACAGTGCCGAATCGCAAAAAGTGCTCTGGTCCTAAAGTGTGAAATCCTTCCGGGCCTGAAGTGGTTAAATACAGTGATCTTCCCAGCTGGGAGGAGGAGAGTGTTGGGAGGAAGAGGGAGGTGTAGCAGACATGCTGTGGTGGCCTCACCCGGGAAGGGAGCCCCCAGTCTGGGGGGGGGGGTGACCTTGAGGCCTGGTGGCCAGGGCTGGTGCAAAGATTTTTGACACTCTAGGCGAAACCACATGTTGCTTCCCCCCCGTGGCCCCACCCCTGACTCCACCCCCTTTTCCCTGCCTAGCCTGATTAGCGCCAATCAAATGCAGCCTCACCAGAGCCCATCAAATATAGCTTCCCCAGCGCCAATCAATACCTCCTCACCTGTACCCATCAAATACAGCTTCACCAGCGCCAATCAATACAGCCTCACCTGTGCCCATCAAATACAGCGTCACCTGTGCCCGTCAAATATAGCCTCATGGGTGGGGGGTATTTGGCAGATCAGTCACTATTTCTATGTAGATTTGCAAATAACATGTGATAATACAATCTCATTATCTCAGTCAGACAATGTCAGCTTTTACATGAACCAATGCAGAGCAGCCAGTGACAGATCAACAGTGGCCAGGCGCCCCTAGGCGGTAGTGCGCCCTAGGCGGCCGCCTACTCTGCCTATTGGTAGAGCCGGCCCTGCTGGTGGCTCGGGTGCAGCCAGGAAGAGGAGTTGGTTCCTGGAGGGAACACGAGAGCAGCAGAGAGGCTACATAGAGGACTCTTTAAAGGATCCACAAGTGTCGGTCAGTGACAGACTCTGGGAGCTGGATGAGAAGGCTGGACCAGGCTGGGAGGAGACAGTGGACAGTCTGTAGAGGTCGGAGAAGCCAGTCAGGGAAAGGAGTGTCACTGGGCAATGGACAGTGAAGTAGGCCAAAGGGGCCTGGAAGATGGATGGGCTGGGAGTAGTAGTTCATCCAGTGCCCAGCTAGCACCAATGTACTTAGTTGCACAATTGAGGGCCCGTGGTTTCACAACTGGGAGCCCGTGGCCCTTACCCACAACCGGTGATTCGGAGGCCCTGCTGGCAGAAGAGTTTTATTATAAAATCATAAAAACATACTAACAAACGAGTTCAGAATAAAAGCATATCAACACACAGCGGCTGCACGTCCATTTTCGTGTGCCTCACACTGATAGATGGTACCCCATACAGGCTGGTTGACTTGTTTCGAGGTCTTAGCCTCTTCCTCAGAGACAGACAGCTACAAACACAGATCTGGATAAGACCTGCATGTAAAGCAAATTGCTGGTGGAATGCTTTACGGGCTCCAAAAAAACAAAATGCATATTTTTTTACCTGAAAAAAATTGTGCATTTGTTTATTTTTTTTTAACATGAACTTATCCTTCAAAGTTTTAGTAGCTGGGCTTCGTGCATTGTATGTTAATGAGAGGAAACTCAATCTGACATATTCATGAGGCTACATACCCACTGGACATTTTAGGACGTTTTTACAGCTGCTGTTTTCAGCTGCAGATGTTTTTTTCTACAGTCGATAAACTCTCCATCAACACGTTATCCTATGTGTTCATGCACACATAGGCCGTTATCAACTGTTTTTGGCTGGGACATTTTTGAGCTGTAAAAAAAACCCAAGACCAGTGGGTTCTGAGGTACGTTTTCCAGCTGTAAAAACGCTCAAAAACGCGCAAAAGCCTGGCTAAACCTCACTCGCCAACGTTTTTGTACGTTTTACATCAATTGAGGAAAAAAAAATGCTACTGCTCAAAAACGTGGCTAAACGTGGCTCACCAACGTTTTTGGGCGTTTTTGATCCATTAAAAATAAAAAATGTTATTGCTCAAAAACGCTAGTGCAAAATGATGAAGAAAGCTGAAGAACTCACTGCAAAGCTACTGACGTTTTTGGAATGTTTTTTTAATGTCCAGTGTGCATGAGGCCTGACACTGTTCAGAAATCCTTGCAGACCACCATAAGGCCTTCCTTCTTTAAAAAAAAAAAATCTAAAAAGGTTAAAAATATTTTTTAGAACCTATATATATATCCCTTTTTCATGTAGGGTAAAAGGTAACACATAACAAACATATAGTTGGGTGTTCCCAAATCTGAGTGGAAATAAACTCTCTATTTACATACTGTAGCAGCACTGTATGTCTAACAATAGAAACGAGACATGAGCCTAGGGCTGCCCCAACAAACAGGACTGTCTCGGTACCGAAGGATTTAGACAACGTATTTAAAATAAAATGTAACAATTTATTGAAAAGGACATATAAAGGCCATAGCTTAGTTTAAAAACAATTGTTACAGCCGTGCAGATACATATTGGCAAGTTATCAAAATGTGTCCAGCAAAGGTTATCAGCATGTGGATATTTCATTCCAAGAGGTTACTTACCCAGATTGATCAGCTGGTGGAATGTGCAGCAGGACAGGAGACACCCGAAGGTACCCCACGGCGGACACGGGCGACCGCAAAGGCTTGGCTATCTAGGTACTAAAAATATGTAGTGAGCGGTGTATAGTATCTAGTGGTCTATCTGGTGGTTAGAGAAAAGGACACACTGCAAGATTAGAGAGTAAAGAGGGGGAGGGGGTTTGGTTGTGAGCTCAAGGATGGCGAGAGAGAGAAGAGAGGAAAATGAGGGGGGAAAAAGAGGAAGGAAAGGAAAGGGAAGAAGGGCAGAGGGGGAGGTAGGGAAGCATAAGGATAGGGAGAGGAGAGAGGGAGGGGAGAACAGGAGGGAAAAAGAGGGGAAGTGGGGAGGGGGGGGGAGAAAAAGAGGGGAGGGGGGA
>BLSH010471766.1:328881-343414 GCA_018402905.1 Glandirana rugosa
CCCCCCCCCCCCCCCCCCCCTTTTTTTTCTCTCTTGTTTTGCAGTATGTCCTTTTCTCTAACCACCAGATGGACCATTAGATACTATACACCACTCACTACATATTTTTAGTACCTAGATACCCGCGCCTTTGCGGTCCCCCATGTCCACCATGGGGGGGAAGTACCTTTGGGTGTCTCCTGTCCTGCTGCACATTCCACCGGCTGATCAGTCTGGATAAGTAACCTATTGGAATTAAATATTCCCATGGTAATACCCTTGCATTTCCTTAACCGAAATGGGTTAATTACCTCTTTGTATTTACATTACATTTTATGACCTATTAGTATCATTACTATCTTTTATCTTTTAGAGGACAGTGATTGACTTCTCCTGAGCAAGCGGCCCAGCCCAGTAGAGAATCCTGTCAAGGCCTGTCACACCCAATACTACCGGCCTTCGCTGGACACTTTTTGATAAGTTGCCAATATGTATCTGCATGGCTGTAACAATTGTTTTTAAACTGAGCTATTGTCTTTATATGTACTTTTCAATAAATTGTTAAATTTTATTTTAAATACGTTGTCTAAATTCTTGGGTACCGAGACAGTCCATGCCATGTTCCCCCTGCCGGGGGCTGTTTGTTTGGGCAGCCCTAGGCTCATGTTTTGTTTCTACTGATTTAATATGGATGATGGTACCCCCCTTTAACTTTATGTATCTAGTTTGAGGCACACCCTCCCCATGTCTAGCAATGATATAAACACAGTTATATTGTTGGTATAATATATAGTGAACCTGTCAACAATAGCATATTACCATTAGCAGAAGGTAACAGACAACATACAGTGCCTGTTGCTGCTGTAGAATATCAGAACATTTTAGCACTGACCAGAGCATTCTGACTTTCTCAAAGTTGCTATTTACATAAGAAGAGTCCAACTTCCCTGTCCTCCCTAATAATAAAAGAAGGGGGGGACAGGAGCGCCAGACCTAAGTGCAGTATGCCTTCAGAGAATTTATTAAAAGCAAGCTAAATGCATACTCACATTGGCCTGATACAGAACCAACGTCACTTCCTGTCCACGGGACTTCCTGGTTCTGGTACTTCCTGCTCCCAGTACGTTCCACCACAGCAAAGCCTCCATCTGCTCATCGGCATACGCACCCCCAGCAAGACTACAGCCCTGGAACAAGTGACACAGCCCTGGGCCCGGACTTCTTATGATGTGCTTGTTTTTATTCACACCTGTGAGTATGCATTTAGCTTGCTTTTAACAAATTCTCTGAGGGCATACTGCACTTAGGTTTGGCGCTCCTGTCTCCCCCCTTCTCCTATTCCTACAGAGCTGCTTCTGCTCTTCAGGCAGCTGCCCCTAGGTGCGGATCCATCCCACTGGAGTCACATCCTTTCACATGGCCTTTTATCTCTGCTTTATGGATGGGCATGGACTCTTGATATGGACTAACTTATCATTGTTTTTATCTCTGGTTTTATGTTATACATTCCTTTGCATCTTTTATGTACTCCCTACCTTATTAACAGCTTACAGGCACTTAAGGGTTCCCCAGTGTTCTTTTGGCGCCATTCTCATCCCTTATCCCCAATAATAATGCCATTGTCTGCTAATAGCTCACACGAGCACCAGGCATGCATTGTGGAATAGGAGCGGGGGGTGACCTTACTCCCCTTCACAGGAGCTAAAGAAAGCAGGGGCTGTGGTTGGTGCTGTAATGCACCAATGCTGCAAGTTGTATGCTATGTGTAGACAACTTATGCTCTCAGCTATTTTCTCAGGATGCTGTTTTTTTATGCTTAGGCTTGCTGTGTAAATCATCAAGAAATGCAACCAAAAATGTTTTGTTTGTTTTAGACACCTCCACCAATATTCTGTTGGATGAACTGACCTTGAGGTAGAAAAGCATTACAAAGTAAGGCAACTCCAGCGAGAATCAGGGACCCTGACTGTGTCACTCTGCGTCCTATACAGCTCATTAAAATGGCTCCTCCCAGTTTAGCTGGTAAATCAATGCTCCCAAAAACAAGCTGCAGCAAGAAAATGCTGATTTCAAAATCCTGCAGGTCCATACCAAGGCCATAAAATGCAAAACTAGTGGAGAACCCGTAAAACAAAATAAATGAGCAACTTCTGTAAAAATAAATAAATAACTAAATAATTATATTTAAAAAAAACTGTCCAGTTAGTTCCAGTGGCCATTGTAACATGCTCTATTTTACAACACAACCAACCCTTGCTTCTTTTGGTGTACTCAATACAAAACTGCTGTAGAGCAATGGCACAATAGAGATCCTGCGAGGCCCATCTAATAACTTTGAGTGCCGCTCCAAGTGCCGATTGATCCTCCTTGATAATCCACTATGGAGTGAGTGCCGGCGTCTGTGGTGCTCATCCAAGCTTGGTATATAATCTGACCACTGTGACCAAGCCCCTTGGGCAGGGAGAAATGCGTCAGAGCATGGCATTGGAGGAGCCTGGGCTGAGGCTGCTCTTCACTTGAACTTACACATGGGCTGTTAGGAGTGTGGTGTCCTTTCATCCATCCAGACAATAGAGATCTTGTCACTGGCGATATTGGGAAAAAAAATAGGAAAAACCCAGCAAAAGTAAATAAAGGAGCCAAAAGCTAAACCTTCTGGTTGCATATGAAAATGCAGTATTTCATGTAGCACCCTGGTTGTAAACAGGGCTGCTCACAAATTTAGTTTGCTAGGTGGTAACTAGCCTGGCCAATTGTTAGGGTTATCCACTGACTTTTGCCCTAAACCCAGATCTGGTGCGCCTCTTTCTTCTGTTACTAGGTGGCTATCCTATATACCAATAATCCGTGCTGGATTAATAATGATAAATTGTGCTTGTGCCTAAACCAAAAAGTGTTATCTCTCAAAATGGCCCAATGACTGGTTTAGACAAGAGGCTGCTGCTGTACACAGTTCCCTAGGGACTATTATAAAATTGAAATGCAAATCCAGCTGTGCCCCCCCCCCTACCGATATATCTTAGTGATCACAATCGTATAAACAATCCGTGTAAATCTGTGTAAGCATTTCTTATCAAAATAAAATGAAATAAAAAATAATATAAAACCAATAGTGTTCAATCATAGTCCATCAAAATGCATAGTAAGTGCAAATTGGTGATCAATAAAGTGACTGGTGCTGTATGATGGACAACAGTGCTCCAAAATGTGCTCAAAAAGGCAGATCCGCAGTGCTCAGTGCTGACCCCACATGTGGCCCCACTCACCAGAGAAATTGGACCCCTAGCTTTTCAAGCTTTTCAGTCTAGGGGTCAAACAGACTGGATACTGGTGGTGGCAGGATCTTGACCCACAGCAGAGATGGCCTTTCCAAACGAACTGCTAAAATACTTCCACTCCACAATTTCTCAGAGAAAGAGAAAGAACTTCATGGTGAAGTAATAAATAAAAAGCTACTTACAGCACATTCAAGAAAACTCGCATCATAACAGGGATCTGTTTGGCGTCTGCTCCGGCGCATGTTCCACCGCAGGCGGAAGTGACGTAGTTGAGTGCGAAGGATCGGAACTGACGGCAACGCGTTTCGCTCTCCACATAGAGCATCATCACGAACATTTCCTCCAGTTCTCCACTCGATATTTGACATCAAGGGGTTCTCCACCCCCTGCCGGCAAAGCCAATTCTAATTTTCTCATGTTACCATGGAAATGAATCCACTTAAAAGGACACTAGTATGCCAGTCCAACGCCCTCTAGTGGCAAATTATATGCATTATACATCAGTCACTTTATTGATCACCAATTTGCACTTACTATGCATTATGATGGACTTTGATTAAACCCTATTGGCTTTATATTATTTTTTATTTCATTTTATTTTGATAAGAAATGCTTACACAGATTTACACGGATTGTTTATATGATTGTGATCACTAAGATATATCGGTAGAGGGGGGGTGCAGGTGGCTATCCTGCCTGTGGCATTAGAATGACAAGGGCGTGGTAAATTCAGGTTAGGAGTGGATAGGTTGTCCCAGCCAATCGGTAGCAGTCCCTTTGGCCCCCTTGGCCTGCTGACCGAGTGTTGCCAGAGGTGAAGGAGAAGCAGTTGCCACCAAGGGACAACCACTCCTGTTATCAGAGGCCAGTTGATGGAAGTCTGAAGAAGTACCAAAGCAGCCTTTTTCACTAGCCGGTGACGGTGAAGAAGTGGAAAGCTTCAGCAGAGTCAAGTCAGGGACCCAGTAGGTAGCATAGGTGAAGCTTGAGGAGTATACAGCAGGTTAGCTGTGGAAGAGCTCAGGGGATCCAGCGGTGGCTTGGATCTGGAAGTCTAGTGAGAGACTGGGAGCTCGGTGAGTGAAGATCTACAGTAGGATACTGTGAGATGTGAGAGAAGATCTACAACGGGATACTTTGAGTTACGTGTGCAGATCTATATTGACTGTTGAAAGTTCAGTTGCTATAGGAGACAGCAGTTCTACCAAACACAGTTGCTGCATTCAGCTTAAAGGCACTCTATCTGTATAGCTGTCTGCCCATTCCTATTTTTGTCTCTGAGTCTGCCAAATGCTTTTGCATCAGCCTAAGGGTGCCCTGGCCCTAAACCCTCTCTCCCTCAGTTCTTGTTAAGAGACAATAAAATCTCTTTTTGCATTCATAAAGTGACTGGCGTCCAATCATTCCATCTTGCACTATACCCATCATGCCTAGTAATCCACACTTTGAAGAACGATGTCAGCTCTTCCTGACTCTGGAGGTCACCACTAGGCCTCTAAGGGTCAGGGACATCGCTACATTCACATTTACCTTACTAAATTAAAGAAATATATATATATATATATATATATATATATATTTTAGTCCTGACAAAAATAGTGAAGTTAAATATATGCAAAACCTACACATATTCCCTTCAGTAACTGTTGGAATAACATATCAGCCCCATGAGGAGTGTTTTGTTTTCACAGTTAGCCAAGTCATAGTTTTGCATTACATGAAGAAGCAGTACATCACAATTATTGTATAGCAATGAAAAGCAGGAAGCAGAGCATGTGCATGGGGGTAGCCATAGCTGCTGATTGTAAACCCAGGCTCTGCTTCCTGTATTACTGTGCTTTCTAACTCTTTTATACAGTGCATATCTATGTGTCAGCTGACTCGCTAAAAACAAGACACCCCCTTTAAAAATTATATGTGTCAGTTACAGGAAGTTATGTGTGGTGATTTTTCATATATTTACTCCTTTAATATTGTCAGGACTAACAAAATTTACAAAGTAATTTTTCTTTATTAACCTCCCTGGCGGTATGATTCTTTCAGATTTTTGTGTCTAAAAGCGGTATAATGTTTTTCAAGGAAATTTGGCGTTTTATATTGTAGGCCTGTAATTCTTAGGAATAACTCATTTAAATGTGTCCAAACAAGACTCTAGTAGACAATATAATATAATAAATAATTACAAAAATGAATAATAGAATAATAATAATACATTTTATTCAATAAAATATTTAAACCAAAAACACTGACATTTGATCAAAAAAGGGTGCAATATTACTAAGTCACTGAAATATAAGATTAGTACACATCCCGGGTATGATAGATTTTACAACAAGGTACTGCACAAAGTCCAACTTCACAATCGGGAAAATGGAATCTGGTTTCCTTGCGTATTTTTTTCCCTTGTCATCCCTCTTTGAACAGCAAACCACACACATTCTTGTGGGTGCTGACTTTTTTTGCGGTTGGTGGTATATAGTCCATAAAGTGACGACCAGTCAGGCATTCGGGGTTGACAACACCAACGGCACAACATCCAGACCGGTTGACAGCCAATGATGTTTGGTGTTTGCCAAAAATGCATTCTGCAACTTTCCAAATAAAGTCTGCATGAACCACCACAGGCCTGTGACTCTTTTTTGTGTGCAGAATGTAGGCATTCCATAGACATTGTTCCAAAAGATGCCTGAACATTTTTTGTAATATTTTTTTTGTTGCTTGCGCATTGCGGGATAAAATGTCATCGCTTGATCAGCTCTGTCAACACGGTGTGATTATAATCAAGCACTAATTGGGGCTTCATTATGTCCTTTCCACCTTTTGTGTGTTTCATAGTAGTGGGGGTGTTATGCACGGTACTCATTAGGCACACGTCTTTTTTTGTCACGCCACCGCAGTGCCATCATTTTCCCTTTCTGCTAGGCAACAATTTCTCCCGTCTTGCGCTTCTGTTTTCCAAACATTGGTGGCAGGTTGTGCCGGTTTGCCCTAACAGTACCATAGGCGTCTGTTTTGTTCTGCAACAGAAACTCGTACAGTTCAGGGGAAGTGTAAAAATTATCGGTAGTAACACAATAGCCCCGATTTAGTAATGGCTCAATGAGCGAAAGAACAAAAGAAGTTGCCATTCCATAATTACTGTATTTTTCATCAAATGTTGTCTCCTTTCCAGTGTAAAGGATGGAGTTCCAGATATAGCCAGATGCTGATTCGCATAATATGAACGATTTTATGCCAAATCGTGCTTGCTTTGATGCAATGAATTGTATCCAGCTGAGCCTTCCTTTGTATGCCATTAGACTTTCGTCTATGCTAATGTCTCTATCTGGAAATTTTGGATAATCATTTGGGATACTTCTCAAATTTTTTTCAGTTTTGGGGCAGGATGAGTCTTTTCATCAAAGTCCTCATTGTTCTCAAAATGCAAGAATTTCATTATGAGAGAAAATTTGTACTCCGACATGACGGTGGCGAAAAATGTAGTGGCAAGCAATTTATTTGTGGTCCAATACCACTTCTGCAGGGGTTTCCCCACCACTCCCTGAAGAACAATTAGGCCCAGAAACTGCCAAATATCGTCTTCGGTGACTGGCTCCCACATTCTACTTCTCAAAAACCTCAGATGAGAAGTAGCAGATTGTTGGTCATGGTACTGGTTTGTTTCGGTAACGATTTTATCTATCACCTCATCCGTCAGGAAGAGTTTAAGGTACGCCAATGGGTTGTCATCCTCGACGTCCACTTTCATACCAGGTGCTCCGGTAAACGGGAATCTTGGGGGAGCTGCATGATCTGTAACGCATTCTATAGAGCACCAAGTGCGCACCTCACTGAGCTCAGGTGCAGGATCATCACTGACTTCACTTTCAGACTCTGATGATGAAGAACACCACGACTCACTATCGCTACCCTCTTCAAGCGATTCTATGTTACTGTCCCTGTCCTCTAGCTGCTCCAAAAGCGCTTTGGATGACGTAGAGGGATGCCTTTTGGATGCCATGAACGCTCTCAGTTTTCCAGGCACAGAGAACACTGCAGGTGCAGGTAGGGCACTGGGCAAAGCACTGGGGATAAATCTGAGGTGTACTGATACAGTAAAGCAATCAAAAGATTACAATGTATTTTGTGCGTGTATGTTTTTAACTTTTTGAAATTCCTGCGGGCTCTGCCCCAGTGCATCGCGTTGCTCGCAGGGAACAGAGCCCGGAACCCTTATACATTGGGCGATAATCCGGCCAGAGGACACCGCCGGAGACATCGTGGGATTGCAGGGACAGGGTAAGTAAATGCAGAGGCATTTAACAAGGTAATCCCTAGTGTGGCTTGGAGTTACTGCTTTAGGCACTGGAAATTAACCCCGAGCCACACTCGGGAATACCGCCAGGGTGGTTAAAGTATAACTAAAGGCAAAACTGTTTGCTTAGATTTGGATAGAGTGCAGAGGGATTAGAATGCTTGTCAAATTTTATTGCTCTCTGTGTCCCCATAAAGGAGATTCGCCTTCTCTATTTATCCTGTTTACCATTATCATTGAAAGTGAAAGTAAAACAAAATACCACATTTTGGGTTGTCCCACAAAAGTATTAGAAGGGAAATCTTCCAAGAGGGACATTAGTTCTGGTGATCAGGGGGTCCCCATGGAATTCCCTTAATTTGCAGGGATTTCCCCTCACTTCCTGTATGGTTATGAGATGGTAAGTGAAGGGAAATCTTTGCAATGGGACACAAATGGAGAAAAAAAATCTGAGAGGTGTTGTAACCCTCCCTTACTCTATCCAAAATGAAAAAAAAAAAAAGGGTTTTGCCTACAGTTCTACTCTAAGGAAAATATGATATACTCAATTTTCATATGCAACCAGTAAGTGGAGCTCTTGGCTTTTTTTGTTCACCTGTATCATATCTCCTAATCTTTTTGCTAAAATAAGCCAGTATTTACAGAGCTCAGAAGTTCAGTCCAACATCTTTTAAAGGGGTATGTGGATCTGCTAGAGCATTGATTCAATCTTCCCTTAAAGGAAGTCCAGCCAAAGCTTGTTTGGCTGGGCTTCTCCTATGGATCACAGAAGTGCAATTCGTTTTGCACTCCTGTGACCCCATTTTCAGCAGAGCGCGGACTAAAGTCAGACACCGCATCATCACGAAAATGGGAGTCTGGATCCGCCAGATGCCTGGATGGACAACCCATCTCAGCCTCTCAGCGAGCTGCTGAGAAGCTGAGACAGCCGCTCCCCACCCCTTCACAGCTCAGCGCTCCAGTGAGCATGGGGGAGCAGAGTGGAGAGCTGCTGATTTGACAGTTAGCAGCTCTCCGCACGACAATGTTCGATCGCTCGGTTCTCAGTATAGAAGTATCGGGGGACCGATGCTGCATCCACCTAGGTAAGTATAATAGGGGGGAAAAAAAATATATACTTTTCTTTTAACTCTCCCCCTATCCTGCTGTTTTGGGTATGTTCCATCAGCAGATTCAATCAGAGAGAGAGAGAGAAAAAAAAAAATGAGAAAAGCAGGCTAACAACATCTGCTGCACTAGCTTCAGCAACCCCACTGGGGTTGATTTACTAAAACTGGAGAGTGCAAAATCCAGTGCAGCTGTGCATGGTAGCCAATCAGCTTCTAACTTCAACTCGTTCAATTAAGATTTGACAGTCAGCAGCTCTCCGCTCGGCAGTGTTAGATCGCTCGGTTCTCAGTGTAGAAGTATTGGGGGACCGATGCTGCATCCACCTAGGTAAGTATATTAGGGGGAAAAAAATATATATACTTTTCTTTTAACTCTCCCCCTATACTGCTGTTTTGGGTATGTTCCATCAGCAAATTCAATCAGAGAGAGAGAGAGAGAGAAAAAAAAAAAAAACGAGAAAAGCAGGCAAACAAACATCTGCTGCACTCTCTTCAGCAACCCCATTGGGGTTGATTTACTAAAACTGGAGAGTGCAAAATCTAGTGCAGCTGTGCATGGTAGCCAATCAGCTTCTAACTTCAACTTGTTCAATTAAGCTTAGGCAAAAAAAAAAAATAGAAGCTGATTTGTTACTATGCACAGCTGCATCAGATTTTGCACTCTCCTGTTTTAGTAAATCAACCCCATTGTGTTCTGGGAATCCTTTGTCATGGGTGTACTGTGTGTAGGCAGGCTGCCTACTGTGTGTACTTAGTTAGCAACCAGGTGCCCAGGTTCGGAGGGAAGGGGTTAATACCTGTGCCGTCTTTTCTTGTGTGTTTGCGGGTATTCCTCTGGGGTCCAGCCTCCCTCCTGTGTGATATTAAGGAAAGAGGCCCAGATCCTGAGGAGAAAACCTAGAAGCTGGGAGACCTAGTACGGGCCAGGAATGCACGCAAGGGAACTCACAACTATCAGAAGCTTGTTGGTCAGCTTGGAACGCTGAACCATTGGAATGCTCCCAAACATGGACTCCTTTGCTTGAGTTATTGCCAAGTTTAGACTATTCCCCTGTACAGGAAACCTGGGGCAGCCATAGTTAGGTTTAGTTAGGGAAAGGACATTACTGCATATTATACATGTTCTGCCAAAAGTTCAGTAAAATTGTTACAACTTCCTCAAGCCTGGTCTGAAGTTACTCAAAGGGGTGCATGTGCGGTCCTAGCCTCTCTCTAAGGAACCAGAGTCTGAAATAACAAATTGGTGTCTGTGAAATATTACTACAACAAAAGGTTAACCTGCAAGGCTAAGAAGAAAAGTAAGGTGCTATGGGTCACCACAAAAGGGAATAGCAACCCAGTCGTTGGCGTGGTACCTGGTCAGGTGACAGGTTCTCCGGTATCGAGGGGGTTTGGTGTCCAGCTCACTCCCTAGCTGTCTGTCTACGTCGGTCACTGGGAGCAGATTAGCATTACAGAGATCTAATACCTGGTCACTTGGTACGGAACAAGAATATTTAAAGTGGTTGTTAAGCCGCTTTCACATCTTCATACCATCGCATCTGTGTTCTAATCCTGTGTGCCCCTGTGTGAGTGAGTTATAAAAAAAGCCTGCTATACCTCATTTCACAGCTCTTCTCAGCGATCACATGATCGGCTGGCTTTCTTCTCCCCCGTCTGAAAGATGCAGCGGGCGGGGCCAAGATTCCCCGCTGATGTCACTCGGGAGAGGAGGAGGAGAGAGAGAGAGAGCCAGGCGATCATGTGATCGCTGAGAAGAGCTATGAAATGAGGTATATCAGACTTTTTTTTATAAATCACTCACACAGGGGGACACAGGATTAGAACACAGAGGGGATGGTATGAAGATGTGAAAGTTATTTGAGCAGCAGGAGTTGAGGGGAAGAGAGCACAGGGAGGGAGGGGAAGAGAGCACAGAGGAGACAGATAGCAGGCTGTGGATGACAGAGGCACGTACTTTGACCACAGTGTCAGGGCTCAGCAGCCCTGATATATCGTGGTCAAATTACAGGAGGGAGGGTATAGCCAGGCAGGATCAGCCAGGTATTACAGGTGTGACAGGGGGCCAAATGGCACAGCACAAGCACTGCCTTTAACAAACAAGATCTGTTTATTTTTTTTGGGGGGGGGTTAACAAACGCTTTAAGAGCACATATGAGGTCCGGTCTATGTACTCGGCGGGACCCCATTCTGTTACTGGGAGTAAGGTAACAGAGGTACGTTGACTAGTGGAGTTGCCCCTCCTAATGCAACACATACACCTGTAGAAGTGTGTAGAACAAGGGACAACATCTTCTTGAGGAATTCTGCATAGAACGCTACACACAAGTGGCTCATCTCTGAGTTGGGGGACTGCCTTATTGTTTGATTCTTCACTGTGGTCCCCGTCTGGTCCCGGGCACTGGTGTTACCCCTGTGCTAGAATGAGTGACCCCATTCATTGCCTGGTGTAACCCAAAGAACCCACCCTGGAGTAGGCCTTCTATGTGACCCACATTTGGCACTCAATGAGTTAATGGGAAACATGGAGGAAGTGTCACCCACCTGCCCTACACGTGTATTAAGTTTTCACTAAAAATATATATCAGGTTAAAATCTATGAACCTATAAATAAAACCATTATATTTTCCCTTTAAGCAGGCAGACGCTAACTGCATTAAGCCACTACTTCTAACTTGTAATTTTTTTCCACAGGTAAAAAAATGTCTGTTCAAGGCATAAGGCAAAATAAACAGTAAACGTTGCTATGCACTTCAGCTTATGAGTTCATAGAAAGATAAAGCATGAATTAAAGGTTCGATCTGAATACAGTTTACTTCTTTGGCCATATATCTGAACATCGAACTTGTAGCCCATTCGGTGGGTGTTGAACATTAAATAAAGTAGTTATTTCTATCGCTACTATATATGACAGCTTGCTTTTTTCACTATCAAGGGTTGTTCAGGAAGAAGGGGGTGACTGCACCTGTCACGTCCCTTGCAACCAAAGACATAACCCGGCCCCATTCATTTGCTGGCTGGGAATACCTGACCATGTAAACAAAGAGGCAGAGATAGTGGCTGACATTATTGGTCAAATATAGCCACATGACCATATCTGGGCTTTGACATTGACTAAATATTGCCATGGTCATATTTGGTTAAGGACATCATTGGGTATACCATTCCCCTTTGTTCACATTTAGTGGTGGGAACCACAGCTGTCATTTGCGACAAGTGCAGCAACAAAATCATAATTGTCAGTTGTGGTTTTTTTTTTCATTTGGCAAGTGTCGCTCATTGCGATTAATGATGATCTGCCTCACTAAATGATGTGATTGACAATGTATGTACATTGTGGGACATTTTTGTTAATTTTTCAATTGTTTTATAACGGACTTTGAAAAGTGTGGTGTCTTTATTTACGTTTTCCATTTTTTTGGTAAATGAGTAGGGGTACTATGTACCCCTCACCCCGTGGGGGCAGGTTGAGGTCTTTGGCCAGACTTGCTTTTAAAAGGGGGCTTCCAGATTTCAATAAGCCCCCTGTCTGGAGACCTCCACAAGCACCAGGCAAAGCTTGTGAGGAAGAGGCAATTGTCCTCATCAACACAGGGACAAGGTGCTTGAGTTCCCCCTTGCAAGGACCCTCCCCGGTGTTGAGGGCATGTGCCCCGGGATGGTTCAGGATAGAAGAGACTGCTTGCTTGCCCCCCACCGCCCTCCTGTCCTTGGATAAGGATCTGGATTTTGAGGGGGACCTCACACTTTTTTTTTTTGTGGGGTTCTCACTTAAAATCCATACTGTACCAAATTTGAAGTGTCTGATACAGGGGGCGTAGCCGAGCAAGGCATGTGAGAGGTCACATCTCCCACAGCTCCCGTTCGTGATCCAGTTTCGATCCTCCCCCAGCTGATATACCACCGCAATTCCCGGCCATCCTGACGGACACAGACCCGGGGCACACCGTGGACCATCCGCCGGCCCTCTGCCCCAGGAGGATGACCCGCTATAAGGGCTCGGAAGCCACAGCCATGGATTCCCAAGATGGCGCCGACCCGGGGCTGAGCATGGGGACGCTGAGAGACTCACCCAAATCGAAAGACCAGGGGCACACACTGGGGCAGTGCAGAAAGAAAATGCCGCAGATATACAGCTGACAGTCCCGCAGGCCCTAACTACGCCCCACACAATACAAGCAGAAGTGCATATGCAGCAGTCACAGGAGGGAGAGGATATTGTTCCTGAGCCGTCACTGGCTGATATTCTCCGGGCGGTGTATGTGTGTACAGCGTCTGTAAATAACCTGAAAAAGCAATTCAGGGGCCTGCGGAAGGAAGTGGCCTTTATGCGCCAGGACCTCTAGAAGATCCGGGAACGGACCACGGCAGTGGAGAGCCGGGTCAGCGACATGGAGGACCAACTGCCGACTCTAAGTCGGCCATGCAAATGGCGCAAGAGGCTTTGGCACACGCGGATGACCTGGAGAATCGTCTCCGTAGAAACAATGTCCGCATTGTAGGCTTACCTGAGAAGGCAGAGGGTAGGGATCCCACAGCATTTGTTGAACAATGGCTCCAGGAAGTATTTGGCAAAGACGCCTTCTCCTCTCAATTTGCGGTGGAAAGAGTCCATAGGGTGTCATCTCGCCCACATCCACCAGGGGGCCCTTCTTGGCAAAACTGCTGCATTACCGGGACCGGGAAGCGGTCTTACGTCATGCAAGAGACTGCGCAAATATTATGTACAAAGGAGCACGGGTCTCCTTCTAAATCCGGATTTTTCTGCCGAGGTGCAGAAGCGCCGAGCTAAATTCACCGACATCAAGAGACAATTACGTATCCTGGAACTACCCTATGCCATGCTGTACCCAGCAAAACTCAGGGTGACAGCACAGGGACGCACTCAGTTTTTTGAATCCCCCAAGGACGCAATGATCTGGCTGGATCAAAATGAGCAGGCCATCCATCGACGGGAGGAAGAATGGAGAAATGACTGACCTGGATCATGAGATACGTAAGTCACATATCACTGGGGCAATGACGATCAGCTTAGGTTGACTGAGTTTGTTTTTTTACTTATTCAAGTATATAACCACATGGAACCCAGGCTGGGGGACATTATACTGCAGTCGCTGACGAGAGCTACACCAAAGAAGTAGCTGGTTCGAGAACAAGCCTAATAATGTTTGACTTTGTGTTGACGACTTTGGTTGTCTGGTTAAAAATTGCCCAGTTGGGAAAGTTTGTCCAATTGATATGTATTTGTATATGAAACAGCTGTCATTGTCAAGCATTTACGAACAAGTACACAGTCAACGAGGTTTCTCAGGTCCTAGCTACGGGAAGGATACAGACCAATGTACTTTGCTGCCCAGCACCATGCTATATTTCAGTTGACCCCTTCATTGTGGAACATGAGAACAGTTACCTGGAGACAGGAGGAAGAGAAAAGGCCCCCCACGGCTACTAGGCGGAGAGGCCATTTTGCTTTACCTTACTGCTGTACCTATAATATCCTGGAACATCAGAGGGGCTCACTCGCCCCTTAAGAGGACCATGATTGCAATGTGCCTCAAAAAATTCTTTCCTGCCATCATTTGTTTTCAGGAGACGCACTTGACAGTGGACTCGGTACAATGTTTAATATATGGTTGGGTGGGGTGGGCCTATCACTCTATGCATACTAACTTCTCTAGAGGGGTCAGTGTTATTTTTTTTTTTTTTTTTTTTAAATTCCTCTTTATTATTTTTCAATCAATTTACAATCAAAACATCACACAACAGTTCCACAACATTCACAATTTTCACCCCCAAAAAAAGAAAAAAAAAAAAAACCCCCCCAAACCCCCCCCCCATATTAAAACCCCACCCTCCTTCTCTATATACCAATC
>BLSH010471766.1:370735-416541 GCA_018402905.1 Glandirana rugosa
TGTCAGCTAGTATTTACATTTGTGTCCGACCATTGATCGACAATGGTCGAGAAGAGAGGAGTGTGTGGCAAAGGTCACACTCCTCTCCTCTCAGACCTAGTCACTCAATGGTCAGACACAAACATGACATGATGTTTTGTGGACGGTGCAGTGGGGACGGGGGGGTAACGTGGACAGTGGGTTAGTCAGTGGTGTAGACGGGGTTATTTCACGTGGACAGTAGGTAGTCACTTGTAATCACGTGGACAGTGGGTAGTCACTGGACAGTGGGTAGTCACTGGTGGCGGACAGTGGGGCAGATGTGGTGACTGATTGGGTGACAGGTGCAATGGGGGGGCAGGGGTGACGTGGCAGGTGTTTTGTAGTACAGTACAAACACAGACTGGTAACTCACTGATCCAGACTCTCCTCTCCTCACACTGGAAACGGTGTGTGAGGAGAGAAGAGCTGGTAACAGCTAGTTACCAGCCTGTGTTTACATTTATGATCGACTGTGAATGGATCACAGCCGATCACATGCTAACAGCCGCTGACCAATGGCTGTTCTTTACTGTGGGTGGCAGGCAGTGTTCCCTGGGAACACGCAGCCACCCACGTACACGCGCAGCGCACGCCCGATCGCGCGCACGTGCAGTGTAGATCGGGGAATACCACTTTGTGATCAGCCGTGACTTCGTCACGGCCGATCACGTGGTAAACAGCCGTGCCCAATGGCTGTTTACCCCAGTCGGTGACGAGTGGTGTCCTGGGGACACGCCGCCACCGACAGAGCCGGGATGCGCGAGCCCGATCGCGCGCAATCCTGGCTTAAAGGGAGGACGTCATATGACCTCCACCCGCTGTAATAGCAGGTCCGTCCCGCCGTCATTTGATGGTGGGCGGACCTGGGGTGGTTAAATTGCAGACCTAACTTTCAGGTTGACTCTTCAATACAGTAGGCATAAAGGACTGCAGGGTGAAATCACAGCTCATATACACTATATGGTCAAAAGTATTAAGTTGGCGCTCCCTTTGCAGCTATAACAGCTTCAACTCTTCTGGGAAGGCTGTCCACAAGGTTTAGGAGTGTGTCTATGGGAATGTTTGACCATTCTTCCAGAAGTGCATTTGTGAGGACAGGCACTGATGTAGACAAGAAGGCCTGGCTTGCAGTCTCTGCTCAAATTCATCCCAAAGGTGTTCTGTCAGGTTGACGTCAGAACTCTGTGCACGCCAGTCAAGTTCCTCCACCCCAACCTCTCTCATCCATGTCTTTACAGAACTTGCTTTGTGCACTGGTGCGCAGTCATGTTGGAACAGAAAGGGACCATCCCCAAACCGTTCACACAAATTTGGGAGGATGAAATTGTCTAAAATGTCATAGTATGCTGATGCCTTAAAAGACCCCTTCACTGGAACTAAGGGGCCATGCCCAACCCCTGAAAAACAAACCCACACCATAACCCCCCCTCCACCAAATGATTTAAACCAGTGCACAGAGCAAGGCCCATAATGAGATGGATAAGCGAGTTCAGGGGTGGAGGAACATAACTGGCCTGCACAGAGTCCTGACCTCAACTCGATAGAACACCTTTGGGATGAATTAGAGTGAAGCAGCAAGCCAGGCCTTCTCATCCAACATCAGTGCCTGACTTCACAAATGCGTTTTTAAAAGAATGGTCAAACATTAGCATAAACACACTCCTAAACCTTGTGGACAGCCTTCCCAGAAGAGTTGAAGCTGTTATAGTTGCAAATGGTGGGGTAACTCGATATTGAGCCCTACGGACTAAGACTGGGATGTCAATAAAGTTCATGTGCGTGTAATGTCAGGCATCCCAATATTTGTGACAATATAGTGTATATTCAAAGCATACGTTAAACTTTTCAGGTGTTTACCAGCAGCGGGAACAGTGTGAAGATTTCTGCTTGGATAGAGTGGAAAGGGTTAGAGCAGTGGTTCTCAACCTGTGGGTCGTGACCCCCTGGGGGGTCGATTGCCAATTTCCAGGGGGTTGCGACGTCTCGCAGCACGCAGCGCTCTTAAGGGCATGTAGCTGCAATTGTATTATAAAACTCTGTACCCCCTCCTGTGCATAGCCACCTCTGTACCCCCTCCTGTGCATAGCCACCTCTGTACCCCCTCCTGTGCCTAGCCACCTCTGTACCCCCTCCTGTGCCTAGCCACCTCTGTACCCCCTCCTGTGCATAGCCACCTCTGTATCCCCCTCCTGTGCATAGCCACCTCTGTACCCCCTTTGTCCACAGCCACCACTGTACCCCCCCTGTCAACAGCCACTTATATATCCCCCTGTTCACAGCCATCTCTGTATCTCCCCCTGTCTACAGAAATGAAGGAGCAACGAAAATTATTTTACTGTTAGGGGTCCCCACAACTTGGGAAATTTTATCGAGGGGGTCACAACACTAGAGGGTTTGAGAACCACTGGGTTAGAGCCTCTTGTCAGATATTTATTGCTGTGTTTTATGGCTGTCAAGACAGGAAATGGGTGAAAATATCTTTAATGGGGCAAAAACACCTTTTTTCCTGAAATTACTTTTTAATTAATGTAAAATTTTTAGATGCAAAATCGCCAGACAGAGGGGTCAGTTCGTTTAGCGTTCTATCAACTCTGCAGATGGCATAGTAAAAACGAACAAATAAAAGATAGATATTTAAAATGTACCTTCTCTGTGAGTTTTTCGCCCTCTTCTTTTTTCCCATTTATCCAGGCTACTCTCTGAAGATTTCTAAGAGCATGACATGGGCGGCCGTTCACAATCAGCCAACGAGCCGATTCTGGCACAAACCTGGAGCCATAAAGACAGTTTTGTTTTTTTTAAGGGTAATTTACAGAAACTAGAGGTAACAAAATCTGAACAAACATAAACTAGATCAACTGCAGTAGTTACCCATAGCAACTATATTGCCTGCTTAATTTGAAATATGAAACCTTATTGGTTGCTGTGGTAATGATATCCAGGTTTAGTAAATCAGTCTTTGCTTTATCCCTGTATGTCTAGCCCACACTTACTTTGCTCTCAAAGTGTCTGCTACAAGTATCTAATTTAACAATTAAAACGTATGAGATGTTTTATTTTTCCAAAAGATTAATAAAGTTACATATTTTTTACCCCTTACCATGAGGTCAGGAAAAAGACATAGTATGGTGCAGAAACAGTGAACTGCAGCCAGCGCCATTCTCGAATCCCGTAAGCAAGGCCTGCAAGCAGAAGCTGTCCACATGTAAAACTGTAGGCAAATAGTGTGCCAATTACAGTCCGCCCTTTAGGTGGTGTCCATTCTAGGCCTGAGATATATTAAAAAAAAGCAAATACATAAATCTCGCTGATGTTCACACATGTATTACTGCACTGCAAAAGCCATTTTTAAAAAATGGTTTAAATCCAAACTAGTATGATTATACGAAGTCTAGATGCCACACAGGACAAGATCAAGATTGCTGTGGAAGTGTATTTGTGTAAAGCTGGCCATAGACGGTTTGAATCTCAGCCAGTTCAGCAGGGATTGGCCAAGATTCGAGCCATGTATGGGCATGGGCAGGCTGATTGTACCAAAGTTGATCAATCAATCAACTTGGGTACAACCAACATGTCAATATTTCATGTGACTATTGCTAGTGGCCCCAGATTTCAGTTGTGCTCCCCATCCTCCATGAATGCTGTGCCCGTTGGGCTTCTTCTCACATCCTGCACTGCACACAGTCTGAGCACAGGCAGCACAGCTCCTCTCCCCCTCCTTCCTCCTCTCACACAGTTCAGATCAATTCTCTTACAGGCAGCCTCTATTTGCAAACTGCTATGCTGCACAGCCTTTTTTACCTGGGAACTTCACAGGTCACAACTGTAGCAAAGCAGGCAGCTACACAGTGTGCAGATAAAGGATGTCTGTAAGAGAATTGATCTGAGCTGTGTGCCATGCGAGAGGAGAAGGAAGGGGAGAGCCCAGAGCTGACATCAGTCAAACAGAGGAGAAAGAAAGAATGTGGATCCCGACAAGATGGCGGTATAAGAATCCAGAGAAGACTGTAGCCCCTCCCACAGCCATTTACCTTAATTTTAACAGAAAAGGTGTACTTCTCAGAGGGCTAGAAAGATTTTTGTGTATTAGCAGCTCACATCGAATAGTGTGAAGCTAAAAAAAATAAATACATGTGCTTCCCTTTTAATTAGCTCCACTTTTACATTTGGTGCATTCAATGTGACACAATGTAAAAGTGGAGTTTTTAGAACTACCTGAATTTGATGCATGAGTCACTGTCAGAACCAAAAGTGTTGCAAATGCCTCATGAATTTGGAGCAACACATTAACAAGAGGGATTAATGCCAGAAAAGTGGAGCAGCAGTTCTACTGAATCCCCCCCCCCCCCCCCCAAGAGTAGCATGAGGGCCAATGTTGATGGCAGCACCCAATTTAAAAGGCAAGAGCATAGCCAGGACATATGCTATAGGTCGTCAACAACCGGGAACAGAGGTGCCAAATCAGAAGGCAAGGACAGCACCAGGGTAAAAGCCAAGGTCATTTATGAAAGATAGGAGTTGGCAAACAAATCTCTTTCTTTTAGGCTGGGTTCACACTGGTGCAATGTTAGACATCACATGTGGTTTGCACCGCACGGCGGTGCAGATCACATCCGATGTCTGCGCATTGCAAATTCTGCCATATGGTTGAACTTGCAACGCATTCGCACCAAAATGGTGCAGGACCCATTTTTTGGTCCACACTGGAATCGGATCGCATGGCTGCACCATTTGGCAGTGAGCACTGCAATCTGCAAACCGATCTGGGGGTGTCATTAACTTTGCATCGACACCCGCAGAAGTTAGCAGATGTCAGTGTGAACCGCCGGTAGGTGACATGCGATGCAGGAACCTGCACTGGAATCATGCTGGTTCCTGCATCGCATATATGTGAACTGGGACCGCGTCATCACGTTACCAGGAGCTGGGCTGTAGGCGGCCATCTTTGCGGTTGGAAACTTCTCACGCCGATGTGTATGCTGACAGTTGGCATTTTAGATGTAAGTGACTACATTTTAAATAAAATTGTTATTAGCACTCTGCACTGTTGTGGATTATTTTTCCTGCATATCATTGTGGCAACATCTGTGAGTGGGACGGAGCCAGTTTAACTATCCATGTGGTGAAGGGAAACGGAAGAGTGGCGTTATACGACGGATGCTTTTGGACACTCTCCTGGTTTGATTTGCAGAGCGCACACTGACCCTCCGTAACAGGGGGTCGGTGGTTTCTGGTAAGAGTCAGTGAGTGTGCGTGTCTCTGGTGGCAGCTCACCATGGTTTAAGATCCCCCTTCTCCTCATATACGGATTTGATGGTCTGTTTACCTTAGAGAGATGGACTAGTGCTTTTTGGCACCCTCTCTTTTGACATGGACTATCTTTTTAAATATTTTTCTGTCATTTAACTTACTTTGTTTGATACATTTTTAGCGCTACTTTCTTGAATAGCTGCTTCTTAGTCTGATGCATATAGCTTAAGCGCTGAATTTTCTGTGTGGTTTTATAAATGAAATAACAATACAATTTTCAGCTATAACTTTGGGATTTATTCTCTGAATGTAATCCTGTTATTATTTTCTACATTTCTATGTATTATGGTTAACTACTTACAAAGTGAGATGGTGTTCAGAACAATTCCAGAGAAAGCCATCCCACAAAGACAGCGGAAAGTGCAATAAGCGACAAAGCTGGGGAGGAAAGCCACACATGTGCCAGACATTGCCATCATGAAATAAGAGCCGGTCAGAATAGCTTTTCTACCAAACCTAGGACAGACAAACAAGCACATGAATTGTAATTTATCAAATATTCAATCAGTAAGGATTGTATCTAACTGTTCCCTATTTTCAGATTTAAATATTATAAATGTAAAATACTTTCCATTGTCTACTACAGCAGTATTATATTCAAGGTTTTTTAGTAATTCTTGCTAACACAGGTGGTTGCTGTACAGAAGCAGCAGGCATAGCAGACTTAGCACACGTTATACAGTTAAAATACAATTAAGGCTGTTTTCACAAAAATGCCTTATGGTAACATGCACATTATTATTATTATACAGGATTTATATAGCGCCAACAGTTTGCACAGCGCTTTACAATATAAAGAGAGACATTACAGCAACAGTACAATTTAAAACAAAAGGGTTAGAGGGCCCTGCCCCTGCGAGCTTACAATGTAAGATTACTGAAACACATGGCAATGCACATTTTGCACTCTGAATGACACCTTAACCACTTAAGGACCAGAAGGATTTCCCCCTTAATGACCAGGCCATTAATGACCAGGCGGTCATGCAACGTTGTACCCAAACAAAATTGATGTCCTTTTTTTCCCCCACAAATAGAGTTTTCTTTTGGTGGTATTTGATCACCTCTGTGAATTTTATTTTTTGCACTATAAACAAAAAAAGCGACAATTTGTGAAAAAAAAAACAATATTTTTTACTTTTTTGCTAAAATAAAAGCAATGTAAAAAAAACAAATTTCTTCCTCAGTTTAGGCTGATATGAATTCTGCTACATATTTTTGTATAATGGTGGCGATCAGCATTTTTTAACAGGACTGCAACATTGTGGCGGACAGATCGGACACTTTTGACATTTTTTTGGGATCACTGACATTTATACAGCGATTAGTGCTATAAAAATGCACTGATTACTGTATAAATGTCACTGGCAGGGAAGGGGTTAACACCGGGGGTGATCAAAGGGTTAAATGTGTTTCCTGGGAGGTGTTTCTAACTGTATGGGGGAAAGGCTCACTGGGGAATCACACAGATCCACCTTCCTACTTAGCAGGAAGACAGGATCTGTGTCATCTCCCCTGTCAGAACGAGGATCTGTCTTGTTTACACTGGCAGATCCCTGTCCTTTCACTGCGGAGAATGATCGCGGGTGGCTGGTAGACATCGAGTCTGCCCCACCTGCTGATTGGCTCCCCCCTAAGCCCATGGGAGTGCGCACATACGCACAGTGGCTCATTCCCGTGCCAACGTACAATGACGGTAATTCGCGGGAATGAGCCATATTGCCGCAGTAAAACAACGGCAGGCCGACATTAAGTGGTTAACTCACTGTGACCCACAACAAAAATTACAGGTGCTGCTCAAGGCTCCACCAGGTGCCCTTGCATAATAAACCGCTAGGAGTGCCAACAAGGACAGAGCTCGTCCCAGCTCATAACAGCCATAGCTGAGGCTGTCCTAAACATCCTCACAGGGTTTTGCTGTAATGTGTGACTTTAAGAACTTCCTTTCCTTACTGCACACATCAAAGTACCTTTATAACATTTAAATAAAATGAGTGAAGCGCTAACATAAATCTAACCTCTACATATACTTCTACATACTGCCACCCAGTGGCTAATTCATAAAGTGCAAATGCCCTTGTCCTGTGAACACAAATTGAATAGCAATAACAATATTAAATTGATATAAATTCATACACATAATCCAACACTGTGTAAATAATAATCGTGCATTCAGTAAAGTGCTCAGTGCTAATAATTAATACCACTATAAATTCATATTGTGACGTTATGAAATGCAAGGTGATCGATGGACTTTATGTTTTACCTCGCATGCATTCACTTGCAGGAAACTAAGGTGGAATCTGGTCCGGGTTTTACCAGCCACCTTGGCAGGGTGAGTTCTGAACTAGAGTTTGCGGTCCACTTGTGTCCATCAACAGGTGGTACAAAGGAAGCAGGTCTGGATCAGGTGACTGCGTCTTTGTTTTATGGGTGACTGGGAGAAGCCCTTCACCGCTCAGTTAGGGAAAACTGAAGATGTTTAGTAAGAGCCTGGATGGCAAGGATTTATTTTTTGTTTTGTTTGTTTTATTTTCATGCAACCTTTTAAAATAAAAATTGTATACAAGTCAGCTTTTAAGAAAACCTGCCATTTGTATTGCCTTTTTCCCAGGGAAGGTGATCCCCCTTGAGCTAACCCCCCACAGATGGTGGATTTTCAGCAGGCATCTTCCTAAACAAGTGGAAAGATGGAGGATGTGTTAAAAGCTTTGCTGCAGGCCACTGCAAGCCAGCAGGAAACCAATCGCCAGCAGCAGGAAACCAACCGCCAAGTCGCAGAGGTCGCTGCAGTGCAGCAGTAGGCAAATCGCAAGTTTGCAGAGGCCCTGGTGGAATTAAAGAAGGGGTCTGCAAGTATTTTGCTGAAGGAACAGAAAATGGTGCATGACAGCTATTTCCTGCAGAAGTTGACACCTGCAGATGATGTGAAAGCGTACCTCATAACTTTTGAAAGAGTCGCTGTTCGAGAAGGATGGCAAAAAGAGCAATGGGCAGGACTCCTATCACCCTTTCTGACAGGAGAACCCCAAAAGGCCTATTATGACCTGTAACCAGATGCTGCCCAGGCTTATGAGACACTGAAAGCTGAGATGCTTGCATGCATGGGCGTCACCATTGCAGCCCAGGCTCAATGGGTGCATTGGTGGTCATATAGTATTGACAAGCCACCCCACTCCAAAATATTTGACTTGATACACCTCACCAAGAAGTAGCTGCAGCCAGAGACTTTGCCAGACCCTAAGATTGTGGAGCATGTGGTCAGGGCCGCTGATAAGCCAGTAGAACTGGCCCTGTTGTACCGGACCCCGCCACAAGGGGGGGCCCGGCCAATCTGAATACAGTGTGTGCAGTCTGCAGAAAAAAAAAAAAGTCTCTGGGCAGCTACTTCTTGGTAGAAGTCTCCGGGCAGCTACTTCTTGGTAGAAGTCTCCGGGCAGCGTCAGCTTTTGTCTCTCCAGCTCTCACAGCCCCTCCTCCTCCCTCCCAGATGGCCCCAGTGGCCACTCTGCTTCTCTCCAAAGAATCCCCTCCCAGGCGGGCGGTAGCAGAACTGCCTCCAGCCCAGCACACTCATCGGTGACTGGAGGTGAGTGAGTGGAGGGGGGAGGAGCCAGCAGGCACAGTACAGGAATGGCATGGATCCTCAGTGGAAGAAGGTAATAGACAAAGTGATTTATCAAGTGTGACTGACTTACCTATCACACAGCCTGCTGTATATAGATCATGGGACCATGTAGAGATAGAGGAGGAATAGAAGGGGACAGAGAAGGGGATATAAATACAGAGCAAGGGAATAAGAGACATGGGGCAGTTATAGAGTACATGGGGATAAAACAAGATATCAATGCCTTTTACATGGGGCAGACTCTTTGCTCAGCAGGGGATCTGTATGTTGACTGCCTGCTAAGCAGTAGGATAACTCGTCCCCATCCCCTCCGCTTATGGCAAGTGGACACAGACATAGCCCACTTTACTCTATGGGCTGTGTGATAGAATCAGACCACCTGTCAGTTTACACCTGACTAGTACCCGTCCTGATCCGCCCAGACAGAGGGTAACAGTCAGCTTGTTTTTGGAGTATTGGATTTGACATAGGCAGGTATAAACCAACACAAATCCATTTACAGCTGCCGCTCCATAGAGGAGAATGGAGGGTCCGATCAGGTCTGCCTGAAAAACACAGGCGGACCCAATTGGACTATTCATGCGAAAGTGCCTAAAGTTCAATGTAGAACAATTAATATATACATACATACACACACATTCAATTTGTGCTGTGATAAACTTCTGCAGATCCACTGTAAGCTGTTTGCACCAACTTCAGTCTACCATCACCAAGACAAAGCATACACCATCTGCTTACCAAAAAAATTGACTCCTTAAATGTACAAAGTTACATGCACTTGTCATCTGCCGGATATTTAAAGCTACTTCTCTCAAAAAGTGACAACACATAGTAGCTTTCTGCCAGAAGCCACCTTTCACCACTCTGCCTGGTCAGGTACCAACCATAGCAACCCAGCGTATGCAAAGAATAAAGCATGCAATATGCATTGCCAAGACATACTGCGCTGCTTTAGGAAAGTAATGTACTTACAGCAAACTTTACTGGGATAAAGCAACAAATTGATTACTTGTCCCGGTATTGCTCTATAGCGTGCTTTATTCTTTGCATATATGGGGTTCCCTGTGGTTGTTACCAACCAAGCTACTATACCTATAGTGTTGCTTATCGAGTGAAGTGGCTGTAAATAGCCAGCAGATGGCAAGCGCAAGTGACCTCATAAGTGTAAGGCGTCAAATTTTTTGGTACGCAATTGGTATGTGCTTTGTCTTGGTGATGGTACACAGAAGTAGGTGCAAACAGCTTGCAGTGGATCTGCACAGGTTTATCACAGCACTGTTTCATTGGATTTTTTTGTGTAAAATGTATGTTTTATGCTTATTATTTATTGTGCTAGCACTTTGGAATGTATGTATATTCTCAATATCTGTCACTCTATAGCACTTTATTGTGTTACACACTTATATGATGGGTGTTTTCTTTTTATGTTTGCTTATGTAAGATATTTTGCTTTTTTTTTTTGTTCTGTGAAATTAGTCGAAATTAGTAAAACCTGCACTTTGTTTCAAGGCGGGTCTGGGGAGGGGCCAGGGGTGGAGCTGAAGGAGGGACCAGGGGTGGGGCTGAAGGGGGCCCCATCAGGAAGGCTGTACAGGGCCCCATGATTGCTATCAGCGGCCCTGCGTGTGGTCATGGACCATTATTTACATGCGCTCCCTGCCACTTTGAGGAAGTGGGTCAGCCATGGGGACCCTATGACTGCAAACCAGCTGGTTGACCTGGTGGAGAGATATACGGCTGTACGACTTGTTGAACCCATCTGTGCCCTACTCCAATGTCTATAGAGGTGAAAAACTGCCCGGAGGATCCGGTAAGACTGTTCCAGGGTTCAAGGACGTGGGGAAAAATTACAAGATTGTTGCCACAGATAATGAGATTATGGGCCCAGGACCTGGAGACTGGCCAAATAGGTCAGGAAGGTCTCTGAGGCCGTTTAGAGGACTGGGTACCGAACACATAAAATGTTATCGCTGCCATTCGCTGCATTTGGTCGTATTGCTGCTGACTGTTCCCTAAATGATGAACCAATGCAATGTGGTAATGCTTACTTGAAAAAATGCATGTCTCTTTTTGCACAGATGGCATGTACTGCAGCATGTCAGGAACGCATGGAGAAACAAATGTGTGTAATTTCAGTTGCTGGAAAGCCAGTCACGGCTCTGCTAGATTCTGGTAGTGTGGTGACATTAGTCAAAGGTGATTGTGTAAATCCACCAAAGTTACACCCTAGCACTATTGGGGTTATTTGCATACATGGTGACACACAGAACTACCAGACTGCTGTGGTTGAGATTGATACCCCTTGGAGCATAGTGACACATTCAGTGGGGGTGATACCCTCGCTGCTTCATGAAGCCCTAGTGGGGAGAGATTTTTCCCCACTTTTGGAGTTTATGGGAAAACAAAAGGAGCCAGGAGGACAGACCTCCCCCTGCTGAGGAGACACTGGAACTCACACCAAACCCTTTTGATTACAAAAGTGAAAGGAAAACTGTTGGCATGTCCGAGGAAGGAGAAGATCCTTTTCCTTTTTTTGTAATGGCCGAGGAGCAGGAGGAGCTGGAATCCAGCCCCCAGCTGGAGGTTAATGAACAAGAAATTATCTCTGACTCTAATAGTGGACAGAATGTGGTGTCAGACTTAGAAGTCAGAAAAGATGATTTTTGTATGGAACAACAAAAAAAGACGCTACACTCAATAGAGCCAGAGAAAACATTAAAATGAAAGATGGGGAACCTGTTGAACCTTATATAGGGGTGTCTTTTCGCTACATGGCTCTTAAAAATAATTAGATGTATCAGGTTGTAAAGCAAGGGGAGGAGGAGGTAGATCAGCTAGTGGTTCCCAAACCCTATCGCCAGATGGTATTAGATTTAGCCCATGGTCATATAATGGGGGGGACATCTGGGTATAGAGAAGACTAAAGAGCGAATACCCCAGAGATTCTTTTGGGCTGGGTTATATGCAGATGTCAAAGAATATTGTGAGTCATGCCCAGAGTGTCAGTATTCTGCACCATCGCCCCATTTCCGCTGGTACCATTACCAATCATTGAAGTGCCTTTTGAAAGAGTTGGCATGGATCTGGAGGGACCAGTAGTAAAGTTTGCCCGGGGCCATCAGCACATACTGGTAATGCTGGACTATGCCACGCGATATCCTAAAGCCATGACCTTGCTTAATACCTCAGCTAAAACTATTGCCAAAGAGCTTGTCCAGGTATTTAGTCGTATGGGTATTCCAAAAGAGATATTAACGGCTCAAGGCACCCCATTTATGTCCTGAGTCACTAAAGAATTGTGTAAGTTATTCATAATCTCCCATCTCCCTACCTGTGTCTACCACCCGCAAATTGATGGTCTTGTGGAGAGATTTAAGAAAACGCTCAAAAGCATGTTAATAAAGGTGGTGGACAAAGATGGGAGAAATTGGGATTTTTTGCTGCCATACCTCATGTTTGCCATACGGGAGGTACCTCAGGCATCTACAGGTTACTCCCCTTTTGAACTACTGTATGGTAGACATCCCAGGGGATTGCTAGATGTTGCAAAAGAAACGTGAGAGCGACCACGCCTTATAGAAGTGTCATCAAGCATATCTCGATGCAAGATAGAATCGCTGCTGTCATGCTGCTTGTACGGGAACATATGGAGCAAGCCCAGGATGCCCAGAGAAGGGTTTATAATCGGGGTGCCAAGACCCGGGTCTTCAGCCCTGGTGATAGAGTGCTGGTACTAGTCCCCACTGTTGAGAGTAAATTCCTAGAAAAGTGGCAAGGTCCCTTTGAAATTATGGAAAGAGTAGGGGAGGTAAACTATAAATTTACCAGCCAGGGAAAAGGAAACCCGAGCAAATATATCACGTTGTCACGCCTTGACCCGGGATCGATCCTGGGACCTGTGTTCATGTGGTCGGTTCCTTACGGTCTTAGCCACAGAGTAACTACTATCTTTGTGGAGTCCTGGGTATCTGCTGCTTTCGCATGGTGACTCTGGCTCCACCCAGTGGCCAGCTGTAGGCAGTCACCTCATTTAGTAGCCTATAAATCCTCACTTCCCCTTCCTGTCGCTGCCCTAGTATAGGCTCCAGTCCCTGCTAGTTATTATACCAGATTGTTTGCTTGTTACTAACTTTGCTTGTTCTCGACTAACTTGACTGATTGTTGCCGAACCTTGCCTGTCCCTGACGCCATCTCTGGTAAACCCCTTGGATCTCCACCTGGATTTGCTACCGGACCGACAATGGGTCACCCTTGGCTCCCGACTACACACTCTACTAACCGAGAGTCATTTATTTATTTGTTGTTCCTTGATTTGGTCTGTTTGCACTTACCATAGAGGTACCAGAATTCTGGCTGCAGGATCACAACCGTCCTCCACCTGATACTGGGATAACAAGTCATACTGGTCAGGAAACCGGAGTGACAGTTGGGCTTACTGGCAGTCTTAACAACGTTAATCTCTTGAAACCTTGGAAGGACAGAGAGACTTTACTGGCAATGCCACCCCCCCCCCCAAAAGGACATGGCCCCCATGACACCTGAAGTACCCATAACTGAAACCTTGTCAATGGCCCAACAGAAGGACGTAAAAGAATTTGTGAGTAAGAATAGAGACTTTTTCTCTCACCTGTCCGGACTGACCACAGGTATACAGCATGACATAATTAGGGAACCAGGTGTCTGCGTAAATGTAAATCCCTATAGAATACCCGAGGCTAGCATGGAAGCAGCTGCAAATGAAATAAAGAACATGTTAGAGCTGGACTTGATAGAGAAGTCCCACAGTGACTGGTCAAATCCCATAGTGTTGGTCCCAAAACCAGATGGAACTATAAGATTTTGTAATGATTTCAGGAAGTTGAACAGCGTGTCTAAATTCGATGCGTACCCAATGCCTCGGATGAACAAGCTTGTTGACAGATTGGGAGGTGCCCGGTACATAACTACTTTAGATCTGACTAAAGGTTATTGGCAGATACCCCTAACGGAGTCTGTAAAAGAGAAAACTGCGTTTTCTTCCCCCGAGGGGTCATTCCAGTATAAGCGGATGCCTTTTGGCTTGCATGGTGCTCCTGGCTCATTCCAGTGAATGATGGATAAGACCTTAAGAACACATCGCCAATACACAGCCGCCTATCTGGACAATGTAGTCATCCACAGCCCAGATTGGGAATCTCATTTGCCAGGGTGCAAGCAGTAATAGATTCCCTTAGGAAAGCAGGACTCACTGCCAACCCCAGAAAGTGTGCCATAGGCTTGGAGGAGGCCAAATACCTTTATTGTTTTTTCGGAGATGGTACTGCGCAGCCTATTATCCAAGCATAAACAGACAAAAACTAGTATCATCAGTGTGATGGCTCAATAGACAGTTCTCATGTGTCACAGTGTACCTGATGACCTGTGAGATGTGCTGCAAACTTCCTACACTTGCACATATGAATATTGAAAAGAGGTTATAAAATACATGTAGCAAACATCATGTGCTGTTTAAAACAAATCAAAATAAGTGGATACAGTGCTAGAGTGGTAAGTGAAAACAGTGGATAGTGTTGCACAACTTGTGTGTTAATTATATGATTCAGACTCCCTCTGCTGGTGGAAGACTGTAATGTGTCTGATGTGCAAATCCCAAAGCAAGCTATATGTATATAGCAATAAAAATCATATACATCAAACGAGTATAAAATGGATATAAAATGGATGATACAACATATAACGTGATAGTAGAATACAGACGATCGAATAAAAAGTCCTTTTTCAAATATGATGATAAAAAAATAGTAACAAAAAGTGACTTGTGCTCCAAGTGTCCATTAAAACATATTGTGGTACGCTTGTGTAAGGAAAGCTTCTTTTGCAGGGGAGTTAATGTGTCATCATCCCCAAGAAGGATTCCTCTAGACCGGTGCTCCAATCCCCCTAAGTGCTCTCAGAACTCTCACCTCTGAAATGCAGGAAATGTGCACGTAAAGGTTTCTTTCGGACCTCACTCTCCAATCCCACATCGCTTTCGCGTCACTCTTTGGGTGGTTAAACGATCGTTGCGACCGACCGGTCGTGAGTCACCTCTTACGCTCTAATCCTCCATATAGCTCAGGTATGAAAGAAGAGACAAGAAGCTTCCATGGTGTAGTAGGTTAAAAAACTCCAAGGCGTTTATTACATCCAATAAAAGATGTTCACATAAAAATGCGGTAAAATCACTTTAAAACAAACAGCAAGGGCCAAACTGCCTCTCACTGTGTATCTAGCAACGTGTGTGCAGCCTACGCGTTACGTCACATGACTTCATCAGGGCAGTACCATCTCCGAAAAACCATCACTGTATATACTTGTCATATATATAGGTACAGCAGCAACCTATAGATATTTTACTTTGATTACCACACATAGTAGCGCGAGGGCTCACACACCTTATATCAAATACCTTTATTAGTCGCGGGCTGATCAAGCCTCAGATCAATAAGATTAAGACAGTTCAAAAGTGGCCCCAACATATAAATAAAAAGCAAGTTTGTGCATTTCTTGGGATCACGGGGTTCTACATGCGTTTTATACCCAATTTTGTCACCATTGCAGCCCCACTGATGGATCTGACGAAGGGTAGACGGTCGGTCATGATCAAGTGGAATCCTGAGGCAGAAAAGGCATTTCAAATGTTGAAGCAAGCCCTTTGTGCACAACCTGTGCTCGTGACCCCAGATTTCACAAAGGAGTTCGTGGTGCAGACAGATGCCTCTGATGTGGGACTGGGTCCTGTACTGTCCCAAGCAGCGGTGGCCGGTCAATAAGGGGCGCTTGGTCGCCGCCTCCCCACCACTGACAAGAAGAAAAAAAAAAGTCAGCCCAACCCCCGACAGGAGGCGCCGGTATATTGATTTTTTTTTCTCGGCTCCTTGCTATCCACAAAACAGGCGCACACACATAGTCTTATTGGCTGCCCTGAGCCAGTGACTGACTGGCATTGGATGCGGTGGGTGGGGGCGGGACTGTGGCAGACATTCTGGCTGCGTGATTACTCGCACAGGTGCAGCACTCCACCGGGTTTCAGTCCCAACTCCCATGCAGCAGACCTTCCACTCCAGCATGCTCAAGCCGAGCTCTGCACAGTGCCAGACTGCTATTAGATGGGGTAAGTGCGGGACTTTGTCCTGACTTCAGGGTTGGGTCTGTCAGTGCCGCAAGCCCCTATCTGGGGCTCTGTATACTGCTATATGGTGACTCTGTATACTGCTATCTGGGGCTCTGTATACTGCTATATGGTGACACTGTATACTGCTATCTGGTGACTCTGTATACTGCGATATGGTGACTCTGTATACTGCGATATGGTGACTGTATACTGCTATCTGGGGCTCTGTATACTGCTATATGGTGATTCTGTATACTACTATATGGTGACTCTGTATACTATCAGTGGCTCTGTAAACTGCTATATGGTGGCTCTGTATACCCCTATCCTGTCTGGTGCCCCCCAATCCTAAAATTTCACCAGCCACCACTGGTCCCAAGTCAGAGACGGGGAGGAACACTCAGTGGTTTACCTTAGCAGAAAGATCAAGAGACATGAGAAAAACTATGCCATTGTTGATCAGGGATTTTTAGCTATCAAATGGGCCTTGGATGCCCTGAAATATTACCTGTTGGGGAGACCATTCAAAATAGTCACTGATCATGCCCCTCATAAATGGATGTGTGATAACAAGGAGCAAAACAAAGAGCTAGGAAACTCCAAAATAATGCAGAACCCGTATCAATTGTCTGGTTGGGATAGTTGCCGCAGGGGCTTGAGCAGGGGAGGGATATGTGGCGTTATGAAAAGCAAGGTGATCGATGGACGTTATGTTTTTACCTCGCATGCATTCACTTGCAGGGAAGGGTTTTACCAGCCACATTGGCAGGGCGGGTTCCTTACCGGAGTTTGCGGTCCACTTGTGTCCATCAACAGATAGTATAAAGGAAGCAGGTCTGGATCAGATGATTGCTCTGGCCTGGGACTCAGGATCCATCAAACCTGAGAGAGCTTTAACGAAAGTTTGCTTTATGACTGAAACAAAAGGTTTGCTTTGTCTTTGTTTTGTGGGTTACTGGGAGAAACCCTTTACCGCTAATTTAGGGAAAACTGAAGATGTTTAGTAAGAGCCTGGCTGGCAAGAATTTATTTTCAGTTTTTTTATTTTATTTTCATGCAACCTTTTAAAATAAAACTGGCTACAAGTCAGCTTTTAAGAAAACCTGCTGTTTGGACTGCCCTTTTTCCAGGGAAGGAGATCCCCCTTGAGCTAACACCCCACAATATATATTAAACAACATAAAGTGACTAATATCTCCACAGTTGTCACCACATGTTTTAAAAAAAAAACTTCTCTATGAATAATAGTCCATTGACGACTAGAAATGGTTCATCTGAGTAAACCGATTACTTCCTCCAGCACTTCACTTGTTGCAAAACGTTACTCCTCCAGCACCTCACTTGCTGCAGACTGTTACTCCACCAGCACTCCACTTGCTGCAGACTGTTACTCCTCCAGACTAGCTAGCACCGCATGGTTAGGCCTGAAACTAACGCAGCCAGACCTCAATGGATTGCCTTTTGCGGGCAGAGGCCTCGGGCCCCTGTAGTGTAGAAATAGTTCAGGTGCTAGCTGTCCTTTTCTCAGCTACCAAGCCCAGATAGCTCTCTTCAGGCCCTGCCAGCCAGCCTGGCTGCAATGACCTCTCTCCATTGCCCTTCCCACAGACCTCTCTTCTGGTTCTACACCCATCTCAAACTGCAATCTCCCAGTTCACTCAGGCGTGCCTCCACTGTCCTCCTGACTGTGCTTCACTCACCATCACTTCACTCGCTACGACCAGTTGTCCTCCTGGAGTCTCTTAGCAGTGTTCTCTCCCACTGTCCTCTACTCATGTGCCTCTCTTCCAGGAACTCTTCACACCTCCTGAATGCACCCGAGCACTGGCCCAGGCTCACCCCCAGACTGGGGAGCTCCCTGTAGGCCCCAACAGCCTCCACACTCTTTTACTCCATCTCTTCCACCCAACAACTCCTCCTCAGCTGGGCTGAGCCTGGGTATTTAAGGAGGCCTGCCCCCTGCCAATCCAGGTTGGAGATTGGCCAAGGCTCCCTAAATTACCCCAGGTGGCTACACCTTCCCTCTCCACCTCTCTATCCAGTGAACTCCAGAAACTTCTGGAAAAAATAGTGGGAGGTTCTGATGACACCACCTGTGAGTCACCCAGCCCTACCCTGAGCCACTCCCAGCCCAGAAAGGAAAACAAACAAACCTAGCCACCAGTTAGGCCTGCCTAAATTTTTCTACTCTGCTAGAAAAATCCTCACTCTAGCACTTACCTACCTAGAGGGTGCTACACTCATCTACTGAACCATTTTACTACTTTGCTGAAAATAGAACACTGTCATCCATCTCAAGTCCAGTAAGCTCGGTATGCAGCTAAAAGACCAAAAAAGTAAGCACCTACTGTTGTGCTTTGTTTTTCAGCGTGAGGACTGCATCATATAAACACTCTGTATTAACCACTTGCCGACAGACCGGCGGCTGCGATAACAAGCATTGTGAGTGCGCGCGCCGCCGGAGGCGCACTCACTGTGTCCGGGGGGGCCAGGGAGCAGGTAGGGCGGACTCGATCGCCGCCGGCTACGTGTGATGCCCCCCACAGTGAAAAAACAGAGGTCCGTGCATGTAAACACGGATCTCCTTTCTTACAGAGGGGGAAGGGCGGTGATCACAGGCTTCCTGTATATGGAAGCCGTGATCACTCCCTCCCCCCCTGCCAGCTCACCCCACACACAGTTATAACACGCCTAGGGAACACAGTTAACCCTTAGAGCGCCCCCCTCCAGCTTAACCCCTTCACTGCCAATGGCATTTATACAGTAATCAGTGCATTTTTATAGCATGTCTGCCGCAATATCGCATTATCGCTAAAAATCACAGATTGCCGCCATTACTTGTAAAAAATTTAAAAAAAAATAAAAACCTGAGAAATTAATCATCATCCGTAAACGTTGCAACTTTTGTGCAAACCAATCAATAAACGCTGATTGCGGTTTTTTTAACCAAAAATATGAGGAAGAATATAAATCGACCAAAACCGATGAAAACATTTTTTTTTAATATTTTTTTTTGGATCTGTATTTTAGCAAAAAGTAAGAAAAACTGTCTTTTTTGCAAAATTGTCGCTCTTTTTTTGTTTATAGCAGCGATCAGAAATGACGCAGAGGTGATCAAATACCACCAAAAGAAAGCACTATTTGTGGGAAAAAAAGGACGCAAATTTTGTTTGGGTACAACGTCGCATGACCGCGCAATAGTCAATTAAAGCGACACAGTGCCGAATCGCAAAAAGTGCTCTGGTCCTAAAGCGTGAAATCCTTCCGGGGCTGAAGTGGTTTAATGTTTATTTTTTTCATAGGCGTGTGCAGGGGGTGTGCCAGGTGTAAATCAATCTGTACGGTGCTGACTTCCCCTGCTGCCCGGGCTTACCCGTGTTGTGCCCCCCGCAGTGCTGCTGGCTTCCCTCCTCTCCTCTCCCCCCAGTTGCTGCGGGGATGTTTCAGGAAGGAGAGCAGGGCAAGAGGCTAGTCAATATGTAATTTACTGGCCCCTTTCTTTTCTAAATGAACATAGTGAACACACTCACTCACTGTGTTCATTCATAACTGAAGCATAATAAAGGGTTTTACTTACTAAGTAAGTGTTTACTATGCTTCAGTTTGTGAATGAATAGGAAGCCGCTCAGCACAGAGCACTTCCCATTCATTCACCGTCCAGTGCAGCTGAAAAGAAAGGCATGTGTGTTTAACCACTTGCCGACCGCGCATAGTACAAATATGGCGGCAAAGTGGCGCGTTCCCACGAATTGCCGTTTATGCCCGCTGCACGCTCCGTGAGCGGGGCCGCGGGTCGGGTGGACTCGATGTGACCCGCAATCGCTTGTGAGAGAGCCAGAATGGGGAACTGCCAATGTAAACACGCCGGTTCCCGATCTTTGTGGGGGAACATGACAGATCTACTGATCCCTGTGATCAGGATCAGTTAGATCGGTTATGCCCCTGGCAGCCCAACCCCCATGCAGTTAAAACACACACAGGGAACACAGTTAACCCCTAGATCGCCCCCTGCAGGTTAACCCCTTCCCTGCCAATAATTTATACAGTAATCAGTGTTTTTTTTTTTTTTAGATCTGATCGCTGTATACAGTAATTGTCATTGGTCCCAAAAAAGTGTCAAAAACCAAAAAAAGTCTGAATTGTCTGCTGCAATATCCCAGTCCCGATAAAAATTGCAGATTGCCGCCATTACTAGTAAAAAAAAAAAAAAATGTAAAAACGCCATAAATGAGTTCTCATGTTTTGTAAACGCGGCGACTTTTGCGCAGAACAATCAATAAACACCGATCATGATTTTTTTTTTACCACAAATATGAGGAAGAATATAAATCGGCCAAAACTGATGAATAAACGCAGTGCTGAATCGCAAAAAATGCTCTGGTCCTACAGTGGGAACTCCTTCCAGTCCTTAAGTGGTTAAGCTTTGGGGTGCACACCCTAATGCAATAGGCTGCGCACACCTATGATTTTTTTCATATAAGTAATGAAAATAAAAAATACTGATTTATAGACTACAATTACAACACTAAACATAGATTTCAACTATATAAAAAGCAGTAATATAAAACACTAAACATAGTATGTGTTATGCAAATTACACCCACAGTGCATGAACATAAAAGAGGGTACTGTTTAAAAATGATTTCACTCCAACAAATTCTGTACAGAATTCTGGACAGTATTATTATTATAAATGAAGCATCCATGAAAAAAACAATGCACCATGAGTGGTGGTTTCAAAATCCACATTATGCATGTACCATCTAATGTGCGTCATCCCTCTGGGAAACATACTTCTGGATAATAAGGTCATAATATTTGCCAATCTAGCTGTCTCGTTATTCTCCAAGATGTCCACATAAATAATGGCATTAAACTCCAATCCTAGAAATAGTTTTTTCACATACCAGAAAAACATTCCACATTTGGATAAAACAATACAGACATCAAGTAATGTAGTATTTTTAATATAAAACTAAATTAACACACAAGTAAGGCTGGGTTCACACTTTTGCCACATGCGGTTCACAGCAGGGGTCCGGTGCGTTCCCGTTCACCATTTCAGGTCCGATTTCAGCCCAAATTTTTGGCTGAATTCGGACCTGACACGGACCAGAAGACACACAGGACCCCTGTGCAAATTCGCAGCGGAGTCGCAGCAGAGATGTGTGAAACAGCTCCATAGAGAACTGATCACAATCTCCTGCTATTGCAAATTGGATGCGGGGAACACTAGTGTGAACCCAGCCTAAAACTCATGTTTGGAAAGGCCAAGCAGCATTTTATGCCCATTCCGCATCCTCCACAACCCTCAACATCACCAGATGATGGCGTGACCTCCTCTGTCCAATGCATTTGTCACATGATTTTATTTTAATTTACGGCATTTATACAGCAAATAAATAATTATATATATATATATGTATATTGTGAGGGATTAGCTCTTGTGGGGATCACGTTTCCTGGGAAAAGGGCAGTTGAGAAAGCAGTTTCTTTAAAAATCTGGCTTGCAGCCAAGTTTACAGGGCTGGTGCAAGGATTTTTGACACCCTAGGCAAAACCTCATTTTGCCGCCTCCACTTTGGCTCTGCCCCTGACTCCACCCCCCTTGCCCTGCCCATGTATACAATGGAAGTGGTGGAGGTGGAGATCTTTGCAGCGCCTCTCTACCTATTTCTTTAGCCGTGGTCCATAGGCCACCTGTTCCATCATCAATGCAGCACTTCCAGGCTGGCCAGCTACTCTTTGTCCCAGCTCTCTCCTCTCCTCTTCGCACTGCCACTGCTAGGGCGGCGGCACTGCAGGCTGGGGATAGAGTGGTCCTGGAGAAAGCAGGCTGACAGAACGGGGGTGGAGAGGGCAAATTGTTTCTGCACAGAGCGCAGGGGCGGCGGGGATGTCTTCACTGTTCACAGCAGGTGCATTTTACCGCCCTGGTGTACTGTGAGCCGTGGCTCTCCAGTGACATGAGTGATCGATGCAGAGCAGTGACGGAACAACAGCGGCCGGGCGTCCTCGGCGGCAGTGCACCCTAGGCGGCTGCGTACTCCGCCTATTGGTAGAGCCGGCCCTGCAAGTTTATTGGAGCAAAGGTTGCATTTTTAAAACAGACAAAACATAAAATAAATCCTTGCCATCCAGGCTCTAATCTAAACAAATCAGGATACCTCTCTAAGCGGGTCGGGCTCCTCCCGAACACCCACAAAACAAAGTTATAGCAAACATTTTGTTTTAGTCCAACAGCACAAAAGCTCCGTGTGAGCTGATCGCTCTGAGTCCCAGGGTAGAGCAAAGCCTTGCTCTCTTCCTGGTCTATTTAAACAGCACCTGAGCATGGACTTCAGTGGACCTGAAAATTCCGTCCGGAACCAGCCCTGCTGCAGTGGCTGGGGAAACCCGGGCCGGACTTCGCTTTAATCCAATCCAAGGGACCGTATGCGAAGTGACAGATGACGTCCATCTATCACCTCGCCTTACATGCCGTCACATATCCCCCCCTCTGCTCAAGTGTCACGTACCTGGCGGATAAGTCTGACTTATGCAGGGGATCACCTCTCTTGCGGCCCTGGTTCGAGAACCCCTGGTAGTGTAGACAGGGAGCTCAGGAGCACAGGGGGGCACGAGGGCTGTACTGGACCACTTGATGATAGGTGCAAGTCCACTGGGCTTGTGCAAGTAGAAGAGTAGTCATACAGTCCTAGTTGGCAACAGGCTGGCTTATGCGGTACAGAAGGAGCAGGCAGGTGGGTAGTCGGGTGCGGTCAGGGTCGGCAACGTGCGGGCAGCAAAGGTACTAAAAAGGGCTAAGCAGAAGAGTCGTCGTAGGCAGGCCGGGATCAGGGCAGGCAGATAGTAGCGAAGTCCAAAGAGAGCCGGGGTCACAGGAACAGGAAGTCACTCAGAAGCAGACACAGGGGTCACAGGTGCAGGAAAATCTCTGACAGGCCAACACACAGGTCACTGGAAAGCTGTAGAGTGGACAGCACCTGCTTCCTGGTGTTGTCCTGCTTAAATGGCCGCTATTGGCACCATTAGCACACACAGGCGCATGAACGTGCGCGGGCGGCCAGTAGGACCGTTTTCCTAACATCAAGCCCCTGGGGTTAAGCAACTGTCCCAACCATACAGTGGACCCGGGAAAGGGTATCTGCATTGGTTTGGAGCTCTCCCGCCCTATGCTCCACTGTGAACTTAAATGGCTGTAAAGCCAGGAACCACCTTATCACCTGACTATTCTTTTCCCTGTTGTCACACATCCACTTTAGTGGGGCATGGTCAGTGACTAGCCTGAATGGTCTCCCCAACAGATAATACTTCAGGGCGTCTAAGGCCCATTTGATAGCTAAGCACTCTTTTTTTGACAATGGCATAATTTCTCTCATGCCTGTTCAGTTTTCTGCTTAGGTAGACAACTGGGTGCTCCTCACCGTCTCTGATCTGGGAAAGTACAGCACCTAGTCCCACATCAGAGGCGTCGGTTTGCACAACAGAGTCCAGGGTCACAAGCACCGGTTGTGCACAAAGGGCTTGCTTCAACCTCTTCAATGCCTTTCCGGCCTCAGGATTCCACTTCACCATGACTGACCCTCTACCTTTCGCCAAATCTGTTAGGGGGGGCGGCAATGGTGGCAAAGTCGGGTATGAACCACCTGTAGTACCCTGTGATCCCAGGAAGGCACACACTTAGGCTTCTTAGTTAGCAGTTGGGGCCATTTTTGGATTGCCTCAATTTTATTGGTCTACGGCTTAACTAGTCTGCAACCAATAATGTGGCCAAGGTATTTGGCTTCCTCTAACCCACATTGGCACATTTCTTTGGGTCTCCGAAGGTAAATCCACTACAGCTTGTACCCGGAGCAGGGCGATGTGGTCTTAGTGTTTTGTCCATCATTCTCTGGAATGATGTCGGGGCACCGTGCAAATCAAATAGCATCCGCTTGTACTGAAACGACCCTTCAGGGGTAGAAAAGGCGGTCTTCTCCTTTGCTGATTATGTTAGGGGTATGTGCCAATAGCCCTTAGTTAGGTCTAGGGTTGTTATGTACCGGGCACCTCACAACCAGCCTATAAGTTCGTCAACCCGAGGCATCGGGTATGCATCAAACTTGAAGACGCTATTCAACTTTCTAAAAAGTCATTACAGAAACTGATAGCACCATCAGGCTTCGGGACCAGCACTATGGGGTTTAACCAGTCACTGTGGGATGCCTCTATCACAACCAACTCTAACATGGTTTTGATTTCTTTCACCACTGCCTCGTGCCTAGCCTCAGGGATCCTATAGGGCTTCACATTTATACGAACACCTGGTTCCGTAATTATGTCATGCTGGGTCACTGAGGTTGGTCCAGATAAAGGGGAGAAAAAGCCACCATTTCGGCATACTTTTGAGGGTTTTATTAAATCTCTCCACAAGTCCATCCATTTGGGGGTGGTAGACAGAGGTACGGAGATGGGAGATTTTGTACAACTTGCACAATTCCTTAGTAACTCTAGACATAAACAGGGTGTCCTGGTCCGTTACGAGCTCCTTTGGAATCCCCACATGACTAAATACCTGGACTAATTCCTTTGCAATAGTCTTAACAGAGGTATTCCGCAAGGGGATGGCTTCAGGATAGCGTGTCGCATAGTCGAGGATTACCAGAATGTGCTGGTGGCCCCGGGCAGACTTTACTACTGGCCCCACCAGATCCTTGCCAATTCTCTCAAAAGGCACTTCAATTATGGGGAGTGGGACAAGCGGACTGTGAAAATGGGGCAATGGTGCAGACATTTGACACTCGGGGCATGATTCACAGTATTCTCTGACATCTGCATACATCCCGGGCCAGAATAATCCCTGGGTTATTCTCTCCCTGGTCTTCTCCATACCCAGATGTCCCCCATTATATAACCATGGGCCAAGTCTAGCACCATCCTGTGATAGGGTTTGGGAACCACTAACTGTTCTACCTCGTCCACACTGTGTTTTACCACCTGATACAAGTTGTTTTTAAGAGCCATGTAGGGAAAAGATACCCCCTAATTAGCCACTTCAGCCCCGGAAGGATTTCCAGCTTTAGGACCGGAGCACTTTTTGCGATTCGGCGCTGCGTCGTTTTAACTGACAATTGCGCGGTCGTGCGACGTTGCACCCAAACGAAATTTGCGTGCTTTTTTTCCCACAAACAGAGCTTTCTTTTGGTGGTATTTGATCACCTCTGCGTCATTTCTGATCGCCACTATAAACAAAAGAAGCGACAATTTTGCAAAAAAACCCAAATTTCTTACTTTTTGCTAAAATACAAATCCAAAAAAAAAATATAAAAAAACATTTTTTTTCACCGTTTTTGGCCGATTTATATTCTTCCTCATATTTGCGATAAAAAAAATCGCAATCGGCGTTTATTGATTGGTTTGCGCAAAAGTGGTCGCATTTACGGATGATGAGAATTAATTTTTGGGGTTTTTATTTTTTTTTTATTTTTTACTAAAAATGGCGGCGATCTGCGATTTTTAGCGGTACTGCGATATTGGGGCGGACATGTCGGAATGTTTTGACACTTTTTTGGGACCATTGGCATTTATACAGTGATCAGTGCTATAAAAATGCACTGATTACTGTGTAAATGCCATTGGCAGTGAAGGGGTTAACCTGCAGGGGGCGCTCTAAGGGTTAACTGTGTTCCCTGGGCGTGTTCTTACTGTAGGGGGACTTGCCTAGCTGGGGAAAGGAAGTGGTCACAGCCTTCACTTACAGGAAGGCTGTGATCACTTCCCTTCCCCCTCACACAGAGCGGAGGTCCGTGTTTACATACACGGACCTCCGCTCATTCGCTCCGGGGGGGGCATCGCGGGTGGCCGGCGGCAATCGAAGCCGCCGGACCCGCTCCCTGGACCCCCCCGCTCACAGTGGCTCTGTATCGCGGCCACCGTCGTATGACGCCGATTTGCGTTACAGAGCCACATTGTCGCCGTCAATTGCCGATCAGCCGTCGGCAAGCGGTTAAGATCCACAGGTTCCCCATCCATCATTTTAACATTTTCTCTGGCTCTAATGAGGGTGAAATTTCGTAATTGCTCTGTACAAAAATCCTCTCTCCTGACCTCTAAGTCAGGTCCCACGTTCTGTCCACTCTCACTGTTAGAGTCAGAGATGTCCTCTTGTTCCTTAACCTCAAGTTGAGAGCTGTCTTGTAGCTCCTCCAGCTCCCCAGCCATTACAGGAAAAGGAAGAGGGTCTCCACCTTCCTCGTCCTGCCAACAGTCTCCTCTTCCATTTGGCAAAAAGGGTCTGATGAGAGTTCCCGTGCTTCCCCAGCAGGGGGAGCTCTATCTTCCAGACTCCCTGTGCCTTCCCATAACCTCCAAAAATGGGGAAAGTCTCTGCCCACTAGGGCTTCATGAAGCAGTGAAGATACCACCCCCGCTGAATGCGTCACACTACCCCAAGGGGTGTCAATCTCAACCACAGCAGTCTGGTAGTCCCGAGTGTCTCCATGGATGCAAATTACCCCAATAGTGCTAGGGTGTAATTTTGCAGGATTTACACAATTGCTTTTAACTAACGTCACACTACCAGAGTCAAGCAGTGCAGTGACTGGCTTTACATGAACAGAAATCACACACTTTTTTTTTTCCATGCGACCCTGATGTGACGCAGTATATGCGGACCTGTGCAAAAAGAGAAAGGTGTCTATTCATAATGGCATAATCACATTGCATCTGTTCATCATTCAGGGAACAGTTAGCAGCAATATGCCCAAACGCATGGCAGCAATAACATTTTATATGTTCTGTACCCAGTTCTCTAAACAGCCTCAGAGACCTTCCTGACCTATTTGGCCAGTCTGCAGGTCCTGAGCCCATAGTCTCCTTATCTGTGGCAACAGACTTGTAGTTTTTTCCCACTCCCTTGACTCCTGAAACAGTCTTACCGGGTCCTTCGGGCTATTTTTCACCCCCGGATACCTTGGAGTGGGGTATGGATGGAGTTAGTAAGTCTTCAGCAGCCGTGTATCTCTCCACGAGGTCCACCAGTTGGGTTGCAGTTTTGGGGTCCCCATGACTGACTGACTTCCTCAGAGCAGCAGGGAGCGCACACAGGTACCTGTCCATTACCACTCACTGCACAATCTGAGGGCCGGGCAAGGTCTCTGGCTGCAACCACTTCCTCGTGAGATGGGCCAGGTCAAACATTTGGGAGCGGGGTGGCTTGTCCATACGGTAGGTCCACTGATGCACCCATTGGGCCCAAACGGCCATGGTGACCCCCAGACGTGGGAGTGTCTCCGTCTGTAGAGTCTCATAGTCCTGGGCCTTGTCTGGTTCCAAATCAAAGTAGGCCTTTTGGGGTTCACCTGTCAGAAGAGGTGCTAATAGTCCCGCCCACTGTTCTTTTGGCCTTACTTCAACAACGACTCTTTCACAGGTTGTGAGGTACGCCTCTATGTCATCTGCAGATGTCATCTTTTGTAGGTGGTAGCTGGCCTGTACCATCTTTTGATCCACTGGCACAGGAGATGCGGGCCCCTCTTTTAATTCCACCAGAGCCTTTATAAACCAGAGATTCATCTCCTGCTGAGCCGCCAGTGCCTGGCGATTTGATTTGTCCAGTTGGCAAATTTCCTCCTGCTGCGCTGCAGCAGCCTGGTAACACTCCTCCCGTTGCACTGCAGTGGCTTGTGTAACCTGAAGGTTGGTTTCCCGCTGAGCCGCAGTGGCTTGTAGCAGGGCCTTCAACATATCTTCCATCTTTTAGGAAACTGCCTGCTGAATCCACCACATGTGAGGGATTAGCTCTTGTGGGGATCACCTTTCCTGGGAAGAAGGCAGTTGAGCCAGCAGTTTCTTTAAAATCTGGCTTGCAGCCAGGTTTATTGGAGCAAAGGTTGCATTTTTACAACAAACAAAACATAAAATAAATCTTTGCCATCCAGGCTCTAATCTAAACAAATCAGGATACCTCTCTAAGCGGTGTCGGGCTCCTCCAGAACACTCACAAAACAAAGTTACAGCAAACCTTTTGTTTTAGTCCAACAGCACAAAAGCTCAGTGTGTCAGCTCTCTCAGGCTGATCGCTCCGAGTTCCAGGGTAGAGCAAAGTGTGGCTCTCTTCCTGGTCTATTTAAACAGCACCTGAGCATGGACTTCAGTGGACCCGAAAATCCGGTCTGGAACCAGCTCTGCTACGGTGGCTGGGAAAACCTGGGCAGGACTTTGCTTTAGTCCAATCCAAGGGACCGTATGCGAGGTGACAAATAGTGTCCATCTATCACCTTGCCTCGCATACTGTCACAAAATATATATAAGCTAGAAAGAAATAATGAATTCATTTATTTCATTCATCATACAGTCAGGTCCATAAATATTGGGACATCGACACAATTCTAATCTTTTTGGCTCTATACACCACCACAATGGATTTGAAATGAAACAAACATGATGTGCTTTAACTGAAGACTTTCAGCTTTAATTTGAGGGTATTTACATCCAAATCAGGTGAACGGTGTAGGAATTACAACAGTTTGTATATGTGCCTCCCACTTTTTAAGGGACCAAAAGTAATGGGACAGATTAATAATCATAAATCAAACTTTCACTTTTTAATACTTGGTTGCAAATCCTTTGCAGTCAATTTCAGCCTGAAGTCTGGAATGCATAGACATCAACAGACGCTGGGTTTCATCCCTGGTGATGCTCTGCCAGGCCTCTACTGCAACTGTATTCAGTTCCTGCTTGTTCTTGGGGCATTTTCCCTTCAGTTTTGTCTTCAGCAAGTGAAATGCATGCTCAGTCAGATTCAGTTCAGGTGATTGACTTGGCCATTGCATAACATTCCACTTCTTTCCCTTAAAAAACTCTATGGTTGCTTTCGCAGTAAGTTTTGGGTCATTGTCCATCTGCACTGTGAAGCACCGTCCAATGAGTTCTGAAGCATTTGGCTGAATAGGAGCAGATAATATTGCCCAAAACACTTCAGAATTCATCCTGCTGCTTTTGTCAGCAGTCACATCATCAATAAATAGAGAGAACATTTTATTTTACTACAGAAATTGAAGACCTGCCATATTTCTATACAAATGCAAATGATAAACTATTATTAAAGTGGTTGTTTTGTTGTTCTTTGTAAATAGATATGAATTATTGTGTGTTCTGTTGTCATTACCTGTCAGATAAATTTCCAAGTGCGAAGGCTCCGACCAATACTCCTGCCATATATATTGATTGAGCTGCCTGTCTCATTTTACGCAGGTCACAGACCAAATCCCACTGCAAGAAAGAGTTAAATATTTACTTTTCAAATAATATTTTGCTTGTGAGCATACTAGATTTCTCAACTGTGGGAAAAGCTCAGAAACGATATCAGGTTTTATTGCTGTGTTTCACTTGAGGAGCTATTTGGATTAGAGCACAGCTATTTTTGCAGTTGTTTTGTATAGTGCAAGGCACCAGACCTATAGCTTACATGAGCATCAAGAATCCATGTTTTTTTTTCAAAGGTTTGCTAGAAAAATGTAAGGGTGCACAGCCGTGTGTAGATTGTTAATACAGAATCATTTGGGGAGAGGCCCCTCACTTACTTTCATGCATGGACAAATGTTTTGAATGCAGATAATTTGCTTTATGGAATCCCTGGTGTGTAACCATGTACAGCAACATCTTCTATTTCATCTCAATAGGAGACTATACACAGCAGCAGCAGTCCCTGGGAAAGTGACTACACAGGTTCTTCATGCTCTATGACCCCTGTACAGCCATGTGCATTAGGCCCTAATAACAATAACCTATTATGCCCACATTTGAAAGGCTGACTCCATGTTTACTATGCCTTCAAATGGTTCGGTATGGCCCAAACTATTTATTTCCTTCATTAACAGGTGCTCTTACTGGGAACGCTGTATAAACATTATGTGGCTTCAGCTCCATACAGTATACAGCACAGTTTTCTGGCAGTGGGATGACGACTTTCCATCCTGTTCCCAGAACATAATCAAGTCAGGCTGAGTACTCCTCAGTCATTGATTTTATTCTATGAATGAATACAAAGCTTTCTCTGATTTGCTGAGGCGGATAGGCAGGATAACAATGTCCCAATCTTGCATATAGCATTTATTTTATTGTTAGAACACCTAACAGCAAGAGTGACAAATAAATCAAAGGCATTCATAAGAAGGTACATAAGTAGTCAGCTGGGACCTATGCAAACTTAATACAGCTAGGACCTATAGGGGTCACCCAATATTGGCAATCCTACTTGTCTACAGACTAGGGACATGTGCTGGAAAAAAAGAGGAAAAAAAGGGAAGAGAAGAACAATTATTTAACAGAAAGGCCTTAAGATGTCCAAGTGTCACAGAAGTGCCACATTCCTATACCTGCAAGATCTAAGAAGAACATTTTTGACAGGACTATAGAGGCACCAGAAGTCACTTGGATTTCAAAAATTGTACTGAAAAGTAAAATATTTTTATTGATACAAAAACATTAAAAATCCATGTAAAACATGATGCATGCAGCAAATGTTAAAATAAAAATCTGTGTCTGAACATTACATAATGTCATGCCTCCAAAGGTACTGTATCACAACACTACCTCTACGTGTTTGCACTGTCTTCTTCAGGGAGTTCTTTGTTGTAAAGTACATTGAATGGACAACAGCATGAATAGACGAATCAAACGTGACACCCATTCCAGCTCCAAAGACAATCCAAGTTCAGGAGGCCATTCAAGAGATGGCTACTCCAACCACAAAGGTCTCAAAAGACCCACAAATATGAGGCCCAGAATTTTACATGACTAAGTGGAGGGCACAGGATGGCACCAAGAATCCAAAAAATGGCCAACAAAGTCTGTTAGGGCGAAGGTCTGAGAGTTGTAAAGGTTTGCAAAAAAGATCTTAAAACAATGGTGGGGACCTATATAGAAAAAAGCCCCCCAATACAAAGTATTTGTGGTAAAACAGTGGTAATCCTCCACAAACGACAGGGTGAACGTCTATTCTAATAGATTAGAATAAAATAAAAATATAGCCATCTTCTGAAGTTCGAATTGAAAGAAAGGGAAGAGCAGGAGGGAAGACAGGGAAGGCAGGATAAGGGGAAGGAGGAAAGGGGCAGACATGAGCAACATAAAAAGGAAGGTAAGGGTATGGAGACAAGGGTGAAAACCATGGGATAGCTAAGGAAAGATGCATATGAAAACAAATTAAAGGACTACATGTAACTCAGACTAGAAGGGTTCAGAAATGGCAAAGCCATGATTCCCATACTTAAAAAATGTAGCGTGCAAGTCATTGAGAGATAATTTCTTTTTGACAAGCATACCATTCATACATTCTGTAAAGTAGTAGATAAGGCTAATTAGAAGTATTCTTAAAAATGCTGCCTCCCCTCGTTCTATATATTCTGTATAAAAAGATCAGTGTAAATAGCTTTTTTTAACCTGTTCCAGACCAGTGCCGTCACGTGATCCAGCAGCTTTGGTTCATCTCTGTCAGAGAGCAGCTGCTGCAGGAGAGAGGAGGGAGCTCCAACAATGGAAGGATAATGGGAGCCGGTGGGTGAATATCTCTGCTCCAGGAATTCAGCCATCGAGCACTCCTTTACACAGATGAGCCACAGCTGCTGGATCACATAACTACACCGGAGTGGGTTAAAAAAAAAAGTTATATAAACCACAGATCAAGAGGATAGGGCTATGGTCTGAACACAGGGTAGTCTGAATGTCTTTCCCAGGAACTAAGAGCAGTTGTTGCAAGACATTTGCGATTTGTTTAGTTACGAATCAAAATTTTCATTCTTTGGAAATTTGGATGTATCCAAATTTCACAATATTCACAAATTTCAAGAATCCTGAAATAAATTAGAATGAAATGAAATAACGTAATGAAATAACAAATTATCCGAATTGAAAAATGAATTTGAATTTAAAAAATGATTTTGAATTTAAAATGGAAACAAATAGAATAAAAAAAGAATAGAATAGAATAGACAAAAACAGAAAAGAATAGGTTAAAATAGAACAAATATAACCGTGTTCAGAAATTCGAATTAATTTGAAAAATATGAAGTCACCAACCGAATCAGAAAAGACTCCAATTCCGAAAACAAATCATTCTAACATAATGAATATAACTTAGCAAATTTTTTTTTACTTAAACTGACCTGAAATTAAACATATTTTTTCATTGCACATCTCTGATGATCAATTCTGCAGAAGCAAAGGTGAGGGTGAGTTAAAAGTAAAATCCTTCATCTAGGGATGCATATCTCACCAGATATACACAAGCCTGAATGTTTGAGGGAGAGATTACACATTTGAGATTCTTGGGAGGAATCATGAATTGTGGTGGCTACAAGGACCCTTTTGACCTTTTCCTGTGCTGAGTGTGCACAGAAGCAGGGACAGTGTGTGCTAAAGAGGAAGTGGAAAAACTGGTCACTTGTAAGCAGATTATATTAACCTTACAAGATTTAATTACATTTTAACCACTTGCCGACCGCCCGCGTGACAGCGGCAAGGTGGCTCATTATCCCGAAACGCCACTACAGGACGGCGGCTGCGATAACTAGCATTGTGAGCGCGCGCGCGCCGCCGGTGGCGCGCTCACTGTGTTCGGGGGGGCAGGGAGCGGGTAGGACGGACTTGATTGCCACCGGCGACCCACGATCGCCCCCCCCCCCGCACTGAAAGAACGGAGGTCCGTGTAAGTAAACACGGATCTCCGTTCTCATAGAGAGGGAAAGGCGGTGATCACAGGCTTCCTCTATATAAGCCGTGATCATCCCCTTCCCCCAGCCAAGGCAGCCCCCATACAGTTAGAACACACCCAGGGAACACAGATAACCCTTAGAGCGCCCCCTGCAGGTTAACCCCTTCACTGCCAATGGCATTTACACAGTAATCAGTGCATTTTCATAACACTGATCGCTGTATACATGCCAATGGTCCCAAAAAAGTGTCAAAATGGTCCGACATGTCCGCTGCAATATCGCAGTATCGCTAAAAATTGCAGATCGCCGCCATTACTAGTAAATAATTAAAAAATGAAAACCCCAGAAATTAATTTTCATCCGTAAACACGGCAACTTTTGCGCAAACCAATCATTAAACGCCGATTGCGATTTTTTTTTTCCCAAAAATATGAGGAAGAATATAAATCGGCCAAAACCGATGGAAAAAATTTTTTTTTATATATTTTTTTGGATTTGTATTTTAGCAAAAAGTAAGAAATTTTTTTTTTTTTTTTTACAAAATTGTCGCTATTCTTTTGTTTATAGCGGCGATCAGAAATGCGTACCAGAATGTAAACAGAGCTGTGCCAATTGTGAGTACCCTGTGCGCTCCCAGAACAGTTACCGATGGCTAACATAAAGCTCCTGATCTCTTCTTGCGATTGGGAGCTTTTCGATCATACGACCACTCTGACAGCCAATCACGGCGGTCACAAGAACAGAAATCCCGCCTCCTGGCATCAGAAACCCCTTAAAGAACCAGGAGGCAGTGGCATTAATGGGTTAATTTGAAAGAACTGCTGTAAGATATACAGAAACCCTTCCAGCCATGAGCATCTGAAAACAGATGTGACCCCAAGTCTGTGGAGGCAGGGGGACATAGAAAGGGAAGGGGGACAAAAAAAAAAAGAGGACAACTAACAGTACAATTGTGTAGCAGGTGTGGGGCTGTGCTGTTTCATCAGGCTAGCAGAAAAACCATCTGGGACTAACTTGTCCCTATTATGGGCTCCAGGTGGGCATTATCCCCTATTGAATGCTGAAATCCTGTGACAGTAGAAACAGTGTTAATGAGAGGTATCTGACAGGGAGGGCGAGAGTCGGTTTCCCCTTACAGGGTATATCTTCTGTCACTTCTAGGAAATGTCTCCCACCATCAGCTGGAAAAACTGCATAGACTTTGGGTATCTCATGGTGACCCAGAAAATCTGGATATCTCCTCCAAGAGAAGTGCTTCTCAGGCATTCTGTTGTCTGTAAACTCATATTATATTACTGTTGATGGACTTTAACTTTCTGCTTGAAGAAGAGTATAACCTGCCACATATGTGGTGCAGTGGCGGCTGATGCTCAAAATTTTTGGGGGGGCGCAAACAAAATTAAAAATTAAACTGTTAGTAATGTAGGGCTGTAAACAGCCATTTATCAGGTGATTGTGTATCATTACTGCTAGATAAAACTGTGCCCATCAAATGCAGCCTCACTGTGTCTATTATGAGGGGTTCCCACCATCCCTGCACCGAGTTCCTGTATCTGTACACCTGTTGTGCCCATTATGAGGGGTTCCTATATCTCTTCTCTGTGCTGAGTTCCTGGGTCTGTACAATTGCTGGCTGATGTGCCCATTTTGAGGGATTCCCACCATGCCTGTGAGGAGTACCTGGGTCTGTACACCTGCTGTGCCCATTATGAGGGATTCCCACCATCCCTGTGCTGAGTACCTGGGTCTGTACACCTGCTGTGCCCATTATGAGGAGTTTCCACCATCCCTGTGCTGAGTACCCTGGTCTATACATCTGCTGGCTGCTGTGCCCATTATGAGGGGTTCCCATATCCCTGTGCTGAGTACCCGGGTTTGTACGTCTGCTGGCTGCTGAGCCCATTATGAGGGGTTCCCACCATCCCTGTGCTAAGTTCCCTGGTCTGTTCACCAACTGTGCCCATTATGAGGGGTTCCCACCATATCTGTGCTGAGTTGCCAGGTCTGTACACCCGCTGTGCCCATTATGAGGGGCCCCCACCATCCCGTGCTGAGTTCCCGGGTCTGTACACCCACTGTGCCCATTATGAGGGGTTCCCACCATCCCTGTGCTGAGTTCCCAGGTCTGTACGCCCGCTGTGCCCATTATGATTGGTTCCCACCATCCCTGTGCGGATTTCCCAGGTCTGTACACCCGCTGTGCCCATTATGAGTGGTTCCCACCATCCCTGTGCAGAGTTCCCAGGTCTGTACACCTGCTGTGCCCATTATGAGGGGTTCCCACCATCCCTGTGCTGAGTTCTTGGGTCTCTACAACCGCTGTGCCCATTATGAGGTGTCACCACTCCCCAGTGATGCAGCGCATCAGCAATGCCAATGGTAGCCCACTGCACTAGACCTGTTGACAGAGCCACTTTTTATTTGCTCGCACCATGCTCCGAGTCCCAGGGTGACACCTCTGGAAGGTTTGAAGTCCAGCATCAGCTAAACACATCAGAACTAACTAAGCTCATCCGCTCTTCCCTAGCAGCAGTAATATGACCTGGCCTCAGGGCTGCTGTTAGAAATAATGGTACCCCATACAGCCTACCTGATTTCCAGTGTTTTTGACATGCGATTTGACATCTTCCAACTGTTCAGCAGCTCAGTACATTCTCTGCACTCATTTAAGGTGGTTGTAGGAATGAAATAGAAAGGAATCATCTATTCGATGGCCACCTTAAACGAATGCAGAGAATGTACTGAGCTGCTGAACAGTTGGAAGAGATAAAAAGTAATCTGGGAAGGAAAGGGTATCAGGTGTGATGGGATTGGTCAGATCTGACATTGGAGGTTGTAGTATGGGAGAAAGTGAAGGAGGGGAGAGGGTCGGTGTGATTGGGAAGATATACAGACTCACAATACACAGAGAGAGGGGAAGTAAAGTTGGAGGTGAATGGTGCTGCTGTAGCAGGAGTCAGGACAGTGACCATAGCCAGGGCCGGTGCAAGGATTTATGTCTATTTAGGCAAAGGTGCATTTTGGTGCCCTCCCCCCCGACACCGTTCTGGACATTGTATACACTGATCTGTATATGACATTCAGCACGGTGTCAGGGTACATACTGGTCTGTATATGATGTACAGTACGGTATCAGGGTATAAGATAAGTCTGTACCCTGCTGGCACCGTACATCATATACAGACCAGTCTGTACCCAGACACTGTACTGTACACCATATACAGACCAGTCTGTACCCCTCCTCATCCAACACACCTATGCCTCCAATCACCCCCCCATCCAGCACACCAATTTACCCCTTCTTCCCCCCACTCAGCACACCTGTGGCTCCATTCACACCCCCCCAGCACACCTGTGGGTTCAATCACACCCCCCAGCACACCTGTGGCTCCATTCACACCCCCTCAGCACACCTGTGGCTCCATTCACACCACACCCCCCGAACACACCTGTGGATCCATTCACCCCCCTTCCCCATCCATCACCACTCTAACTCCATTCACCCCCCCCATCCAGCACCCCTGTGGCATTACCGTTGTTCTACCTCCTTTCCTGGTGTATAGTTGGGTCAGGCAGCGGTGCACACTGAGGGCGGACCTGCCAACATGTGACTGCCTTGCACGAAGCTGAGTGGCCAGGAATCATGCACCGCCCCACTCCCTAGATATACTGGTGTGGACGGGGAGGGCCAGGCGGCTATGCTGTACTCCTGGACTGGTGCCCTGTGAGTCTGTGTGGGATGGAGTGGGGTGAAGCGGAGCGGGGCGAAGCGGAGTGGGGCGGGGGACACCAGCTTTGCAGTGTGTAGTAAGGAGGAAGATTCAATTGTACACTGCCTGTCATGTACAGCAAATGCAATGTAGCCACGCTCATAGCTCAGCAGGACACAGTATAAGCAGAATGCCTAGCATAGAGAAGAGACAGTTGGCAAGTAGGGAATCCCCAGCAATCGGTTGGGGATTGAGATTTTACCGCCCTCTCCATGCTGGCGCCGTAAGGCGGTTGCCTAACCTGCCTTATGCTGGCGCCGGCCCTGACCATAGCATAGCATAGCATAGCAGGTGCCCCCCCAGTCCTGGCTCTGCATGTACTGTACCTGAACTGCTCTGTGGGCACTGCTGGCTGCTGAGTGTCACAGGGAGATGGATGGAGAACATGGACTGCTGCACGGACCTATCACACCCTGTCTGCCCTAAGCCTGCCACCGTTCTGCTGCTGCCCATTCCCTCAGCACTTCCTTGCTGAAGAAGGCAGGCAGTGTGTGAGCTGAGTAACTCCTCCTCCAGCAGCACAGGGACTGAGAGAGCCAGGACTTACTATAGGCAAATGCGGCCAGGGTAAATCTGCATAGGAGCCCAAATAGTCCCTCTAGCTACAGTCTCCCCATCCCTCTTGATGAACTAATGCCCCCCAGCCCAGGGGATAGAGCAGTGGATGGATGTTCACCTACCTATATGCAGGCCGGGCAGCGATCGCCCCGGGCACTCCACTGTCCAATCTGTGTGTTCTCCGGGCTCAGTAGCAGCGGCAGGGAGGTGTACAGGAATGTCTGCCTTGTGTTCCACCACCATGAGGCCGGAACGAGTCACCAACAAAACCTGAATTTACACATATGCATAAGCATATGCACCGCCCTATGTCCTCCACAGTTCCCAATCATAAACTGCCACACTGAGCAATGATTGTACAGTGGAAGTGTTGGGATGCACGGCTCTGCGCCCCGCAGGAAACTCTAAAGGAAGCCAATCAAGCTTCCCAGCTGCAATCACATGAGTGCAGAAACATCATGCTTCACATAGACATCTGTGTGTCCGGCGCCCTGCACACACTTAAAGGAACATTTTTTTTATCACTAGCTTTGGGGGGGGGGGGCGTCAAAGTATCAATGTGTGTTGACTCCTCACAATTCTTGGCTCTGCTGGTTATGCCCCACCTACATGTGCAGCAAAGGAGGCTGGACATAGTCAAAAGGGGTCTCCATCAGCCAGGCATATGCATAAAAAATTATTTGTAGTGAAGCAGAGAGAGAGAGAGAAAAAAAGGAAACAGATAGGGGAGAGAGGAAGTAAAGAGGGGGGGGGGGCTAGGGAAGTGGAGGAAGACAGAAGAGTGAAGGAGGAAAGAAAATAGAGAAATAAAAGGGGGAGAAAGGGGGTGGGGGGACATTTGTACGCAGACATGATGTCAAGGGAAGGTTTCAGTAGATATGAAAGATGGAGAACATATAATCCTGGAGCATAGAAACTATTGGATTCTCTTGTGGAACATTAGTTTGGTCCTCAAGGAGTCATCCCCACAAAGAAACAGGTAGGGGGCACACCCCAGAAGGCAATAAACAACCACTTGGCCAGTCAAGGGGATCCAGGGCTTTAGCATGAATGAGGCAATGCAAGGTTAAGATTCCTACAGTTGATGTTTTCAAGCAGTTGTGCCAATATCTTTTTTTCTGTTTGAAAAAATGTAAAATCATATGCATAAAATCAGACCACTGTAAGCACCCCTGCCAGTGTTATAGAGTTTGTCTCAACATTTGTAACTTCCACTTTTGCTGGATAATTTCATTACTTAAAGGAAGTGGAAAAATAATACATGAACTTGCAGGTTTGATTGATGATTAAATTATGTTACGGGGGACTCAGAGAACAAAAAAAATCTGCTGTGTTAATGCTAGTGACAGACTTAGCATAACATTTTGCTCCCTTATCCACTTTAAATTGCAGCATTGTATAACTGTGGTAGATTTTAGTAGTGCAACTGAGCTACTGAAAATCACCTGTGTAACCTTAGGCCAATTACTAGCAATTTTCTTGATTCAGTTACTAAAAATCATTAAAAAAAAACACAAGCATGCATTATCCAATGTACAATCTGAATGGCAATCAAGAAGCTATTCAAAACAGTGCCTGAGCAATGTTTTCAAGCTCTGAACTCATTATCCCAGGAAGTACCTGAAACTTAAATGATAGAAAAGAACAAAAGTATGCTGCATTCTGCAGATCATTACATCTATTGAAGTACACTAATATAAATTGTGATTTAGAACACATAATACAGCTCTGAATCCCTTCTAATATATGTCCACAGTTTTTAAAAATGCCAACGAGGGTAGGTTCGCACCACAGAGCACACGTGCATATGCATTGATATGTGCTGGCTATGTACGTTGTAATGCGTTCTGGCATGTGCTGCGGTGTGTTGTCTACGTACCTTGTAGTTTTTATTTGTTACAGCTCACACTAAACGCATTGCATTGGGGTGAACTGTGACAATACAAAACACTAGGCCTGCTTTGACCTTTCAAGCCCAAGTTGGAGTTGTAAGGTGCAATTTTGTTTAGTTCAATAAAAGTAATGATCTGTCCAATCCAGTGTGCTCTTTTGTTCTGCTCTTCTAAAAATTACCCATGCAGCTCTAGCCTAAAATGTGTGAGAATATTTACTTCAGCTATCCAATCATGTGCAAAAATAAGTAACAGGGATTTTCTTTTTCCATGATTGAATTGGAGTGAATGTTCACAAATTGTAATGTCAACTTTTTTACATTTAGCCTCATCATTTTCTGTGCATTACCTCTGTGACGATAGTGGAGATGAAGATGCTCTTATCATAGACCCAGCCATCCTTACAGGATTCGGTGTTGTTTGTTGAAGTGACGTTAGTCCAGAGGCCAAGCTCTGCATTTCCGAACCTTATACAACTTTTGCTCTTCAGGTTGTCATCCATTGGTATAAATGTTGCAATGTTGCTAAGATTAAAAGAAACCGAATCATTGTCTAAATTTGGAATACGACAGCGATGTGGGGGTACTGCCGCTGTAAAATTCTGTAGGAAATTATGCGAAGCCATTAATAACATAGGAAAGAGCAACATAGCAGTATTGAGCACCTGGAAAAGACCCAACCCTCCAACAGTTTGTAGGAGGTCATTAAAACCCATCGCTACTCTTGTAAATGATGGGTTTACATCAGAGAAGAACAAAACAGGTTTTTAAAAAATCTATGATTTTTGTTGTTTTTATCTTTAGCTGTAGCTCTAATTTGGAGGGTATGATAACTGCCAATACTTAGACTCCTCAATATATGTTTTGGGAGCCTGTAAAAAAAAAGAAGCTTCCAATCCGTATGACGGTACAGGTTATAAGCATCATGGAGATTATCTACTACTGAGCATAAGGTCCACCCACATTCATTCAAATGCTCTCTAAATGTTAATACTAAATCTGGTTAAATTATAACTGACAACTTACAGGTTGATTGCAAAGTTAGGGAAAAGGCCAAATGTTATAACTAACAGGAGGTATCATAACGTGACTACAATAAAAAAAAATGTATTTTTGCATAACACTGGAAATCATTTAAAGGCTATATTCATCTGCGGAAAAAAAAACAGGGGGGGGGGGGGATGCTTAGCAACAAGTTACATAATACACCCTAAATACAGGTGTAACATGTTGCCTAAAGTTACCCTTTAATGTGTAAATTAGTATGTCTGTTTATCGCCCAACCATTCTGGGGTTCCTTACTGAAAACTACCGCTCACTCAAAGATTATGGGAAATATACTTCTGGTTACAGCATCCGCCACCACCTCTATAGTGCAAATGGCTACCAGCTACTTTTCTCATCCCATCTTGGCTGCTCAACCACAAAGTTGCCAAAACCCTTCTCAGAAGATCTGTCTGGTGATACTGTAACCCTAGCCATTTGCCTTAAATTATATTCAAATCCAAGAACCCTAACAATATACAGTATATTGTACCTTACTATTCCTTCAATAGATAGCTTACAAATGTTTGGCAATATCAATGGCTACACAAAATTTGGCTTCTCTGTACCATTTATGTTCTTTTATGAGTCATCAGCTTCCACACTTTCCCTTCTAGGATAGGATAGAATGGGTTCGGGTGGGTTAGAACATCTGTCAAAAAGAAAGATTGCCACTCAATTTTTTTTGTGTTACCAGGGCAGAAACGTTATCAGGTTTATGTTGCTGTGTCCCTGGTGGTAAGGTTTTCTTATTTCCTATACTAACAGCAATCTTAAAAAAAGGTTCAAACCTTTTCTGATTGCTAATAGCGAAAGAGGTTGATTTACTAAAGTCAACTTTGCACTTTGCAGGTCCTCCAGAGCTTAGTGAATGAGCAGAAGCTGTTTTTTTTTTTTACATTTTCCTTGCATGTGATTGGGTATTCCTTGCAAAGTGAAGCTTAACCACATTTATTAAGCTCTGGAGCATCTGCACCAGTCTATTAGCCTTTAGTAAATCAACCCCAAAGAGTCCTAAAAAATAAATCATGTTTTTGGCATGAGGCAGTGAGGGAGATTTGCTAAAACTGGTATACACAGAATCAGATGTAGCTGTGCATAGTAACCAATCAGCTTCCATGTTTTAGCCCTGGTTCACACTATGCGGTGCGGGAAACCACATGTGATTTCGAACAGTAATTCCTATTCAAATCACATGCGAATCTTCACCAGTGCGATTTGAGCCATTATTCTGTATGACTCAAATTGCACTGAATGCTGACCAAAATTGTGCAGTGCCCTTTTTTTTTCCGGCCGCACCAGAGTCAGATCGCATGGGTGTTCAAAAATCTGCAAATCGCACTACGTTTTGCAAACCGATTTCAGGATATTGTGAGCGTAACATACACACTCGCATTAATTTGTATGAATGGGGTGCAATTTTGGTGTGGTGCAGAATATGCACAGAACTCGCTGCAAATTCCGCACCGCATCAGTGTGAACTGGCGCTCAGGCTGGGTTCACACTGGAGCACGTTAAGGCACACAGCAGGGGTCCTGTGCGTCTCCGTTCACCGTTTCAGGTCTGATTTCAGCCTGAATTTTGGGCTGAATTCAGACCTGAAATGGACCAAAAGACGCACAGGACCCCTGTGTAAGTTTGCAGCGGAGCCGCTCTGGAGATGTCTGAACTGGCTCCATAGGGAGCCCACATCCAATTCGTACTAGTGTGAACCCAGCCTCAATGTCAAAGCTTAGTTGAACAAACTGAAGTTAGAAGCAGATTGGTTAGTAGGCACTAGGGATGGGCCGAACACCCCCCGGTTCGGTTCGCACCAGAACACCGCGAACAGGCAATACGTTTGTGTGAACACGCGATCCCTATTAAAATCAATGGGACACAAACATGAAAAATCAAAAGTGCTTATTTTAAAGGCTTATATGCAAGTTATTGCCATTAAAAAGTGTATGGGGACCCGGGTACTGCCCTAGGGGACATGTATCAATGCAAAAAAAAGGTTTTAAAATGATCGTTTTTTTCAGGAGCAGTGATTTTAATAATGCTTAAAGTGAAAAAAAGAAATATATTCTTTTAGATATCGTGTCGGGGGTCCCCTTAGTCTGCCTTTAAAGTGACACATCTGTGTGATGTTTAGAACAGTGCCGCAGCAAAATGATATTCTTAAAGAAAAAAAGTCATCTAAATTTGCTTGTGGCTGTAATGTACTGCCGGCTCCCGGCAATATAGATCAAAAATCACTGAAAAAATTTGTGTGGGGGTCCCCGAAAGAAAGACCAGAAGAAGAAGCGGAGAAGGAGAAGATGGAGGAAGACAGGAGGAAGAAAGAAGAAGCGGGGGAAGAAGATGACATTTTTAATAAAGGACTTGGCAAAAACTGTCTACTGTTTTTTGTAACACTACACTCCTTTTTTGGTGAAATGGCAGGGGCACAACGTACCCCATACTCATTTACACAGGGTGGCGGTATCTGGGGGGCCCCCTTGTTAAAGGGGGCTTCCAGTTTCCGATAAGCTCCCCGCCCGCGGACCACGACATCCACCGACCAGGCTTGTCAGGAAGAGGCCCTTGTCCCTATCAACATGGGGACAAGGTGCTTTGGGGAGACCCCAAAGCACCCTCCCCATGTTGAGGGCATGAGGCCTGGTATGGTTCAGGAGGAGGAGGGGGCGCTCGCTCGTCCCTTCACTATCCTGACCTGCAGGAATGCTATCTGCATAAAGGGGGCCTTGAGAGGAAAAGAAGTCCTCCTATTCCCCTCGCTGTTCTGCCTCAAGTGCCCTGTCCATGATTCCACAAAGCGTGTGCTCCAGCAGGAAGACTAGAGGGACAGTGTCACTGATGCATGCATTGCCGCTGCTCACCATCCTTGTGGCCTCCTCAAATGGTGACAGGACAGTGCATGCATCCTTGATCAGTAGCCAGCTCTTCTGAGCCTGTCCTGGTGCCATATTCACACAGGTACTCATTGATGGCCCTCTGCTGTGCGTGCAGCTGCTGCAGCATTGCCAATATTGAGTTCCACCTGGTGGGCATATCACAAATGAGGCGGTTGGTGGGCAGGTTGAATTCTTGCTGAATGCCAGCCAACAGAGCACTGGCATTGTATGACACACTTTTTCTGGCCTGCCTTAGAATATCTGGTAAGCCTGGGTACCTGGTCAAGAAATGCTGCACCACCAAATTCACAACGTGTGCCAAGCATGGAACATGTGTGAAGTGTCCATGTCGGAGGTCAGAGAGAAGGTTGGTGCCATTGTCGCATACAACCATTCCTGGCTCAAGCTGCAGTGGCGTCAACCACCTCTGAGCCTGCCCCCCGCAGAGCTGACAGAATCATCCTTCCCAGCTGCCAGCACAGTTACCCAGTGCACCGTGAAGGAAAGGTAACATCCCTGACCATGCCTGCTGGACCATGAGTCAGTGGTAATATGAACTTTGTTGCTGACCGCCCTGTCCAAGAAGGCCAAAACATAGCCTTCCACATGACGGTAGAGAGCTGGAATGGCCTGTGGTACAGGACATTCCACAAATTCACGAAAGGGGGCAGAGTCTACCAGCTGAAAAGGCAGCAGTTGTAGAGCTAGCAATTTGGCCAAGTTAGCATTTAGACGCTGAGCATGTGGATGGCTGGGACAGTATTTTTTTTTCCTTGTCAAGCATGTGGTGCCCAAGCGGCTGCTGTTCTGGTCGCACTTGATCCGCTTCAGACATAGATTGCAAACAGCAACGGTGCGATCTACTGCACAAGTGTTGGAAAAAGCCCACACCAAGCTCTGTGGTGGCTGCCTTTAAGCTGGCCCCTGGAGGACATCCTGCCTCATTGGAGTTGTGCCTCCTCCTCCTCACTTTCCTCCTCTCTTCTCTCAGGCATCCAAGCACAGTCAGTGTCCTCATCATCCCCTCCCTCCTCGTCACTGGAGCAAATATGGCAGTATGCTGCAGCTACTGGGGAAAGATGACCGTTAATTTCTTGTCCTTCTGTGGCACCCTCTGTCTCTAGGCTCACGTTACTCCCTTCCTCAACCTGGGAACCAACATTGGAACCTTCAAATTGCTGTGCATCCTCCATCAGCATGTAACCCACACTATGGTCGAATAATTCTGGTGACTACTCCAAGCATGATGGTGGGGCTACAGAAGGAGTAACTGTGGACAAGGATCTGGTGGAATAGGCTGCTTTGGCACCTGCTTTGGAAGGTAAACTAGTATGAGCCTGGGTGACAAAGGATGAGGAGGATGAGGACGGCTTAGTTATCCACTCCAGCAACACTTCTACATATTGTGGCTCAATAACACGGACAACAGCAGAAAAAAAAGAACAAGTGTGACCTCCCTGCAGAGGATGCACTATGTCCGCCACCACCACTTTTCACTGTAGACACAGAGGCTGCTTGTCCTCTTTTAGTGGCCTGGGAGTGTCTGCCTCTCCTTGGTGGCCTTCCGACCATGATGGGGATTTTTTTTACTCTACACTGTATCTCATTGTACTGTATATATATTTATATATATATATATATATATATATATACACACACACACACACACACTAAACTCTATGTATATACAGTCAGGTCCATAAATATTGGGACATCGACACAATTCTAATCTTTTTGGCTCTATACACCAAAAAAAGAAGTGGAATGTTATGCAATGGCCAAGTCAATCACCTGACCTGAATCCGATTGAGCATGCATTTCACTTGCTGAAGACAAAACTGAAGGGAAAATGCCCCAAGAACAAGCAGGAACTGAAGACAGTAGAGGCCTGGCCAGGGGCGGACCAAGTGGGGGGCGGGCCGCCCCGGGTGCCACACTTTGGGGGGGTGTTCAGTGTCATCTCTCTAGTGGGGTCCCGCTGTGCGCATCTGGAGGGCGGCAGGAGCCCCTCAGCCCTGGCTGCTCTTTTTTTTTTAGATGGATTGTTGGAACGAACTTGGTTGGTTTAAACACCCCCCTCTCAGCGCCGCAGTGGTATGGTCTCTCTGGTCTGCGTGGTGTGCGTCCGTCACTGACTGCTCCGCCGGTGCGCTTCCACTTCCTTCTGCCTCCACCTCCGCCCGCCGCCCTCCACTCACCGCTGCGCTGTGTTGTGGAAGCAGGCTTGCTTTGAGGTCCGCCCGCGCCCGCCATGTGAGTACTCTGTGGAACTTGGAATGTCTTGTCGGGTCAGTCTCAGTCTGTGGCCCGGCCCCAGTGGCGTCGGTGTCACTATGGGGATGCAGGGCCCCAGCGGGGGGTGCGGTAAGCACCAGAGCAAGAGGGTCACACAGGGTGACGCCTGCCAGAGGGGTGACACCACGAGGACTGGTGTTGTAGGTTGGTTGGAATGCAGCTGCTTAACACTATTAAGAATGGTTGGTATTTAAATAATGACCCCCTATGGTTGTGACAGCGTGAAGTTCATCAGATAACAGAGTTGCTTGTATTTTGACATGTGTTACAAGTAATGGTAATACCAGCATACATACATATAAGGCCAAATGATAAGTGGTGTAGCATTATCTTATGATGCCCACAATCAAGTGGGTTATCAGCAGAGAAAGGTCATTTTAAACCCTCTTTATTAAAGCGGAGGTCCGAGTTAGGAAAAAAAAAATTAAAAGTCAGCAGCTACACATACATGTATGTGTAGCTGCTGACTTTTAATAATAGGACACTTACCTGTCCTGGAGTCCAGCGATGTCTGCACCCGCCGCCGATCTTCATCGCGGGTAAGGGAACCCGGACGTGTAAGCAGTGTTTATAAAAAGCAGTAT
>BLSH010471766.1:417901-431272 GCA_018402905.1 Glandirana rugosa
GGCTTGTCTATTATGACGAAAAATATTTGTGACGAATGTGCAGGCCCAAGGGGCAGAGAAAGGTCATTTTAAACCCTCTTTATTAAAGCGGAGGTCCGAGTTAGGAAAAAAAAAATTAAAAGTCAGCAGCTACACATACATGTATGTGTAGCTGCTGACTTTTTATAATAGGACACTTACCTGTCCTGGAGTCCAGCGATGTCTGCACCCGCCGCCGATCTTCATCGCGGGTAAGGGAACCCGGACGTGTAAGCAGTGTTTATAAAAAGCAGTATTATCTGTTCGGTAAATGTTAGAAACATATAATTATAAGTAAATAAGTTAATAATTTACTTTCCATCGTTTATTATTTTAAGTTGACAAAGTTTACAAATTTGTGCAATAAATATTCTTGAAAAGATTTCAAATTTATGTGGGTGTTTTTTACATTTTTTGGGGGGGGGTGCCAGATATAGGATCCGCCCCGGGTGCCAAATGCTCTAGGTACGCTCCTGGGCCTGGCAGAGCATCACCAGGGATGAAACCCAGCATCTGGTGATGTCTATGCGTTCCAGACTTCAGGCTGTAATTGACTGCAAAGGATTTGCAAACAAGTATTAAAAAGTGAAAGTTTGATTTATGATTGTTAATCTGTCCCATTACTTTTGGTCCCTTAAAAAGTGGGAGGCACATATACAAACTGCTTGCAAGGAGACAGGAGTGACCCACGATCACGCAGTGACCGATCGCTTGTAGCTAGGAGAGCTATTGATCGGCTTATAAGCCAGGAGGGATATGATGTCGTTACAGCCAGGAGAGCTAGATATTGTTTATGAGCCAGGAGGCCGAAGGTTTACGTTTGAACAGTGATGGTGGAACCCCCTGTGCAGGAAATCCTGTGATTTCTGTTTACTTTGAACTTTTCTTTTAATAAACATGGGCTACCATGCCCTCAAACAGAGATCCTGGCTTTTGTATACTCACTCCAAATGCACCTACCACAAGAGCTAAAGACCCCCATGTCACAATATATAATACACATATACTATACTGTGTATAGATATATATATATATATATATATATATTGTTACACTGCCTGCACTGACTGTATATATTGTACACTGAATGCAGCGTGTGTATATATATATATATATATATATATATATATATATCTATATTTAGTTTTAGTAAATCAGCCCATCTTTTAATTTCTGTATTATAGATGACTATATCTGTATCTGAATCGCAAGACCTAGATAAACAACTTGCTCTTTGAATAGATTTCATTTGCATTTGGCTACGTGCGTCTTGGAGAAATGCAGCCTTCTGGAATAGCAAAAAACAAGCTCTTCCCAGCCAGCCTATAGCAAGTTGGTGGCTGGGTGGGACCCTCGTCTGTGGCATGATCTGTTACTGGCTGCGTCCGGTGGACACAGCCGATGACTGATAACTGTACCAGCCCGCTGCTGGTACCATGTGACCGCTGTAACCAATCACAGCAGGTCACATGACAGTTGTAAACAATGGGTGGCTTCCTTTTTAAGCCATCCATTGTGCACAATTGTGTTACTAGCTGTGATTGGTCACAAATCTGTGCCATGTGATCGGCTGTGGCCAATCACAACAAAACAAACTGAATGAATCAATTTCATTCAGTAAAATACCTACTTACAGCAATGAAATTCTTTGCTATAAGCAAACATAATATGTAAAAAAAAAAAAAAAAATACTGATCACTTACCCAGAGTAGTGCAATATTACTATGGTAACATTATATTGCTCTGGTCAAAGATAGTTAAAGGGTAATGACACTTTTGTGGGGAAAAAAATAGCAAATAAAGAAAAAATAATAGAGTGTGTAATTGCGATACAAGTCATATTGTAATCAAATGTTATTAAAAATTACCTTTCCTTTTCAATCTGCAGCCACTGTAATTTTCTATAAATACAATGCAATATGGCTACCTGGAGTTGTTCTGTACACAGAATGTGTACTGACCACTCCCCATGAACATCATTTCCTGCTTGTGTGATTGGCTCACCAATTTTCCCAGAAATCTGCCTAAGATACAAGTCAGATTTCAGGCATCCCCTGCAACTAAAATGTCATTTTTGGCGAGATACTCCCAATAGCAACACATCTAAAAGGGATTCAGGCCCAGCAGCTTTCCACATTAGTGCCCTGCAGCTGCCAGAGCTGAAAATTATGAAACCACTCCCATTAGACCCACTTAGCACAGAGGAACAAGCAGTGATTTCTTCAGAATAACAAAAAGGTAGTAATCTGCAACAAAGTTTTTTATAATCCTTGCAATGCACATAGATCACCCAGAGGGGAATGTTTTTTTCTCAACAAAAGTGGAGTTTTGCTTTAAAAAAAAAAAACATAAAGAAAAAGGAAAAATATATAAGGAAAAGTTTAAAAAAATGTTTTTTGTTTTTTTGTACTGTTACCAGTACCAGTGTCCCTGATCACCGCCACACCAGCTATATGATGACACTGTACTGCACTGATGACAGTATGTAAAAAAAAAAATTGTAATTTTTTAATTTTCCAAAAAATTATGACAAAAGATTACAACTTCAAAAAACTCGCTATACCTCTTACTAAATAACTTGGAGTGTCTGCTTTCCAAAAAGTGGTCATTTTGGTGGATATCTGTACTGTCCTGATATTTTTGGGCCTCAAGAAATTAGATAGGCCGTGAGTACAGATCAATTTTCAGAAATGCATACCATAGTTTGTGGACTCTATAACTTTCCTACAGACTAAAAAATATACACTGATTTGGGTTACTTTCACCAAATAAATGTAGCAAAATACATTTCGGCCTAAATGTATGACGAACAATTATTTATTTGCAAAATGTTATAACAGAAACAAAGAAAAACTTGTTTTTTTCTAAATTTTCGGCCTTTTTTCATTTATTTAGAAAAAAAAAAAAAAAAACAGTGGTGATTAAAGAGGAAGTAAAGCCAGATGGGGTTTACTTCCTCTATGTTCCCCTGTAAAGTAGAAACATAAGGGGCTACTATGCATCGCATAGTAGCCCATTATGTGCCACTAACCTGCAAACAAAGCCTGCAACGTCTAGCGCTGTCCCCTGTGCTGGCGGCATCCATCTTCTGCCACTCATCCTTCCGGGGCCGCGACTCCGGCGCTGTGACTGGCCGGAGTTGCATGATGGCATGCGCGCTGTAGCCGCCAGTCACGGCACGGTCGCAGTGGAGGAACGGCACGGAGGTCGTTCTTTCACTGCATATGTGCCGACATAACGTCAGCACAGCTTCAACACTGCATATCTCCTGAACCGTACAGGTTTGGGAGATATGCAGGGAACCTACAGGTAAGCCTTACCATAGGCTTACCTGTAGGTTAAAGTGGTTGTCACAAGTTGACAGCCACTTTAAATACCACCAAAAGAAGGCTCTAGTTGTGTGAATAAAATTATAAAAATGTAATTTGGGTACATTGTCGCATGACTGTGCAATTGTCGTTCAAAGTGTGACAGCGCTGGAAGCTGTAAATTGGCCTGGGCAGGAAGGGGGTAAGTATAGAGGTAGTTAATGTGGCAATGGTTTTACCAGACAGGAAATGAGAAAGAATTTGCACTAGGAACACATACAGCAGTAAAAAACCTGATGGTTGCTTTAACCTTTCCTCACTCTTCTAAAAACGCATTTTTATTCTTGTGTATGTCTCAGTTACTACTGTTCTTGTGTATGTCTCAGTTACTACTGTTACAGGGACAATAATAACGTAAACGGAACCCCAATATAGCATTAGAAAGCTGACAGGGTTTCTAACCCTTTCGCACTCTTTTGCTTTCTCACTTGATAATGACAGCACAATTTATTTACATTTACAAACCCCCCCCCTCCCCCCCCATCGCCAGTCACGATTCATTCATCAGATCTCTGTCTGTGCATGGTATGTTAATGTGAATCGGAAGGATTCTCCTCTTGCAGCCTCCCAATACCATATCCCAGAAGGCTGCAGGAGGAGAATCCTCCCAGTCATGTAAACGGACCCTGCACAGATCTTGCACATGTGCAGACAGAGAACTTGTCAGGGCTGGGCTCAGCACTCTCTTCTCAGAGCAATATGCTCAGCTGAGGGTTATTTGCCAGTCTAAGCTTTCACTCTGTCTCACTCTCACCTGATGTCCATATCCTGCTTGTTAGCCTGCTCTCCTAGCTATATAAACTGCCTGGATCAGATCTCAGATGCCTTTGCCTGGTCAACATCTCTAGAGAAATCTCTGCTGTGTGTTCCTGTGAAAGACTTTTCCTGTTTGATGTTCCCTTCTGGTTCCAGGATTCAAGATTCTGCTCGGCTGACTCTCCTCCTGGCTCCTGATCCTGCATTCTGTTTGTTTGACCTCGCTGATCTCTGGACTCCTGTTTCACTGGCTTGCTCTAACTAACCATTCCAGTTTCCGAACCCTGGCTATGTTATGACTACGTTTACTTCTGTCTTTGTCTGATTCATGGTTCCTGTCAGTAGGCGAAGGTCATGAATTCAGATGCAGTCAATCCACTTGCTGGTAATGTTTTTTCCAGAGTGGATGTGCAGAATCAATGCATGGATCAGTTTGCCATAGCGTTACAGACGCTCCTGAATCGCACTGCTCACTTGGTTCCTCCCACGGTGGCTGTTCCGGCACAACCCATGTTGCTCAAGTCTCTGTGCAGGCAGCCGCCTCAAATATTACTGGTTTCGCCCTACTTCCCCAGCAATTTGGGAGCGATCCAGTTCAATGCAGAGGGCTTCTCAACCAAGTTGGGATATACTTTGAGATGCTGCCCCAGGCGTTCCCCACGGACAGAAGCAAAGCAGGCTTCATGATTTCTTTGCTTTCTGACAGTGCCTTGTCCTGGGCAAACCCTCTATGGGAGACTCAAAAACCCATTGTCCAGAGTTACCCAGAGTTTGTGGCCTCCTTTAACTACTTCAGCCCCGGAAGGATTTCACACTTTAGGACCAGAGTCCTTTTTGCGATTCGGTGCTGCGTCGCTTTAACTGACAATTGCGCGGTCCTGCGACGTTGTATCAAAACAAAATTTGCGTCCTTTTTTTCCCACAAATAGAGCTTTCTTTTGGTGGTATTTGATCACTGCTGCGTCATTTCTGATCGCAGCTATAAACAAAAGAAGAGCGACAATTTTGCAAAAAAACCCAAATTTCTTACTTTTTGCTAAAATACAAATACAAAAAAAAAATACAAAAAAACATTTTTTTCAACGGTTTTGGCCGATTTTATATTCTTCCTCATATTTGTGATTAAAAAAATCGCAATTGGCGTTTATTGATTGGTTTGTGGAAAAGTTGCCGCTTTTACGGATGATGAGAATTAATTTTTGGGGTTTTTATTAATTAATTTTTTTTTTACAAGTAATGGCGGCGATCTGCGATTTTTAGCGGTACTGCGATATTGGGACAGACATGTCGGACCATTTTGACACTTATTTTGGACCATTGGCATTTATACAGCGATCAGTGCTATAAAAATGCACTGATTACTGTGTAAATGCCATTGGCAGTGAAGGGGTTAACCTGCAGGGGGCGCTCTAAGGGTTAACTGTGTTCCCTGGGCGTGTTCTAACTGTGTGTGGGCTGCCCTGGCTGGGGAAGGGAAGTGATCACAGCTTCTATGTAGAGGAAGGCTGTGATCACAGCCCTTCCCCCCTCACAGAACGGAGATCCGTGTTTACATTCACGGACCTCCGTTCTTTCACACTGGGGGGGGCATCGCGGGTAGCCAGCGGAGATCGAGATCGCCGCACCCGCTCCCTGCCCCCCCCCCGGACACAGTGAGCGCACCTCCGGCGGCGCGCACACAGTGCTCGATCTCGCAGCCGCCGTCGTATGACGGCGTTTTGCGATATCGAACCACTTTGTCGCCGTCAACCTGCGGTTGGCGGTCAGCAAGTGGTTAAAAGGGTATTTGACGTTCCTGCATGCTCCACTACTCCACTACTGCTGCCAAAAGCCTGCCATCAAGCAGGGTACGAGAACAGTTGCCGATTACGCCACTGAATTCTGTACTGTGGCAGCAGAGGTCGCTTGGAACAATGAGGCTCTCATGGCTGCTTTTTCTCATGGTCTCTCAGATAACATCAAAGATGAGATAGATTTTCTTTTACTCACTGTCTATTTTGTGCACTTTCTTCGCCTCCTTTCTACTCTCTTCCTTTATTGACAGCTGCCTGTTTGTCCTCCTCTCCCCCTCTATGGGGACGGGAATGACCTCAGGCCTGGATATGGATGTGTTGGGTTACGTTTGGGCTTTTGGTATTCGGTCTGGGTTCTCTGTGTGTCGGGTTTGGCTCCTCCCCCATGGCACTGCAGCTAGTGGGGCCAGTATTTGTCGCACCGCGGAGTTTCCCTCCCACCCCTTCCATTGGCCCAGGTTGCGTGCTTACGGCAGACGCCGCTGCGTGAATCACGTGATTTCATCGCGTGCGATGCGGCGGCGCCGGACGCCGGCGGGGAACCAGTCTAGACAGGGAGCCTCTTCCCCCCCCCCTTCGGTTCTTTAGAGGGATTAGTGTGTTTGTGTGGGGACATGTGGGACTATGTCCCTGCCTGTCCTCCTCTCCCTTCCTTACTACCAACCGAGGTTTTGTCTGCTTCCACGGACACACCCCACCACTCGTTATTGGCCAACCACACCTATATATACTGCTGGACACGTTGTTCCCACACCAGAGGTCTCTTTTCCTCCGAACGGTGTGGTTCCTCCTGTTATATTATAGTGATAGTGGTCATCCTCCTTCTATATAGGTAAGGCATACGTTGGGCATTTTGCCCTCATACTGCCCCAAGCCTCTCATCTCTTAGGGAGACTGGGATGACAGCTCCATCCATTTGTCTGTCTGTACTCCTCTTTGATGGTTACTTTCCATTTCTCAAAGCCCCAAGTGGCCATTGTGACTGACTTGGCTTTGCCTATATATTTGGCGGTCACTGCTGGTGGACAGTGAGTAGACTTCTGCTTTGCTTTTAACGTGCCTTACCTCCTTACTTCTTGTCACTATCTGCTGTGTGTTGACCATTACTGCATACTTTTCCCTTGTTTTTTGTTTATACTCTACAGCCTTTTGGTGTTGAGGCATCCCCTGTCTGTTTTTTGGCTCTCATGCGAGAGACCATTTCTGGCCGTTTGTGCCCGCATGCAGCCATCTTTTGTGATCCTTGACGGCTTGCCCAGTAGCCACATATCCTTTGTGACACACTACTACCACCAATTTAGTCACCCTATTACCTGTCTGGTCTACAGGAGCCATACGCACGCCCGGTTGAGGACAACGCATGCCCATGTTTGTTAGTCACATGTATGTATATTTACTCTTTTGCAATTGCTACTGGTTCATTTACATTTATAATTATATTATACTTATGATTGTTGTTACTTTGCAGAACCCTTGCCTCAACATTGTTGGGTATTTTCCTTGAAGAAGAAGTTAAACCATATAGCTCAAAACTTCGAAACATGTCGGATTCACAGGTCTCCAGCTATCATCAGGCCACACTCTAGGCCTGGCTGGCCTTCTGTCCCAACATTGTTATATAGTGTCACAGTGGTTCTCACTTATTGTCAATGTTTGTATGTCACTTTTCTTTGTGATGTTTTTACCATAATACATTTTTGTACTTTATTATACATTGGTTCAATACTTTTTGGGTTTTATAGTGCTGTGCAAAATCCCTTTGGGCCTAATTCCAGATTGTTTGCAATTTTTTCTGGGGATGCAGCACTATTAACCGTATCTTGATGTAAACACGGGGCAATTTTGTTCAAAGATGAGATAGCAGCCCGATACATACCCACTGAGCTGGAGAGGTTGATCATGTTTGCCATCCTTATTGACTCCAGACTCAGAGAGAGGCCTTCCTTTAAGGAGCGCTTGCGGAAGCCTCCTGTACATTTGGCTCCGAGCTTTGTAGACCCACCCGTGCCTCCCTCACCTCCTGGTTCAGAGCCTGTCAGTAAAGTAGAACCCATGCAGTTGGGCTTCACTCGTCTCTCTGCTGACGAGAGAGCCTTTAGGAGGAGGGAGAGATTGTGCCTTTATTGTGGCCAGGCAGGTCACTTTTTGAAGTCTTGTCCTACCTGCCCGGGAGGATGCCTGCACCTGAGGTCCTGTAGGGGACAGACTAGCATTGTTACGTCCCCCGTCATCCGTAAGGATAAGCCCCTGGTTCTGGTTAACCTTTCTTGGTCTGAGTTGTCCATCGAGATACAGGCTTTAATCGACTCTGGGGCTGCAGGCCTGTTCATAGATAGTGCCTTTGTGTCTAAGCACTCGATTCCGCTGCAGCTTTGGGCCACTCCACTCGCCATTGAGGCTATTAATGGGAGACCTCTACAGCCTGCCCAGGTGACTCCTGAGACTGCTCCGTTGACCATGGCCACAGGGGCTCTTCATCATGAGATAATCCAATTCTTAGTAATTTCTTCTCCTCATTTTCCGGTGGTTATTGCTTATCCTTGGTTACAAGGCTTCATGCTGAGGTTCTTTCCTGGTTGCCACAATGCTGTAAGACATGTTTTCAGAAAGTGGCTAGGGTTTTGTGTACTTTTTCACTCTCCTCCCTGCCAGAGGAATACCACAAATTTAGTGATGTCTTTGAAAAAGGTCAAGCCAGTAGTTTGCCTCCACACCGGTCATATGATTGCGCAATTGACCTTCAATCTGGTGCCATACCCTGCATGCAATCTCGTGAGGATCAAGGGGGGCAATGAGTGGAAAACTGTGTTTAATACCAGGACAGGCTATTATGAATACCTCGTAAAGCCATATGGTCTTTGCAACGCTCCGGCAGTGTTTCAGGAGTTCATCAACGATGTTCTTCGAGATTTGCTGCAGCAATGTGTGGTGGTTTATCTCGATGATATCCTCATATTCCAAGTCCCTAGTGAGCCACCACACAGATGTCTGCTGTTTGCTTCAGAGGCTGAGAGATAATAACCTGTATTGTAAATCGGAGAAGTGCGAGTTCCATCATGAACAGATTAAATTCCTTGGTTATGTAATTTCCACTGCTGGCTTTTCGATGGACCCAGTGAAGCTATCGGCAGTTTCACAGTGTGGTTTTACGTCCACTACAACGTTTTCTTGGCTTTGCCAATTATTATTGGAAGTTTATTCGTAACTTCTTGTCTCTGGTCAAACCCCTGATTGATATGACCACGACGGTAACCCACAGAATTGGTCTCCGAAGTCCATTAAGGCCTTTGAAACTCTCAAGGCTGCCTTTTCTGCTCCTGTGTTGGCACATCCTACGTTACCCTTCATCATTGAGGATGTCCTCCCTTTGCCTGCTGGGATACACATGGCACATATCCCAGGACACATATCGCTTCATTTAGAAAGGAGGAGGGGTGGGCTTAGTGTCACATCATCAGGGCCGGCTGAACCAGGAAGCAGGCCTCTTGATGATGTCTCAATCAACATGGCGGCACGGGACTGAGAGTTGGCTGAATACAAGAGGTTCTCAGTGGGACAACACTGGATACTCTAGGTGGGTATCAGAAATGTGTCACCCGGACTACCCAGTAAGCGGGGCGAAGAGGCCGCCCATGATCCTCTTTAACAAACTACCCTTATAGGGGAGCTGCCCAGGCACGACCAGGATTAAATGCTCATTTTTGCGTAGAGTACCATTCAAAGTCACTTTTACTTACCCCAGTTCTCACTCCTGTGGATTCCCGTTCTCTATGCAATCAGTCCCCCAAAGTCACTTCTCTTTGTTGCTCTGTCCAGGCAGTCGCACTTTGATGTCATTACGTACAATCAAGGATCAATAGCCCTGCATTGTAAATAAGAATGCTGAAAGCCCACCCAGTAAAAGCACTTTTTACTCTCTCCTTCAGCAAAAAATTGCATTTAATCCTTGCAGTGCGGGGGGAGGGGGGGCATTGGTAGGGTATTTTCTTAATTCTCCGGAGTTTAGCTTTAAATTCTTTTAGAAACCCATCAATGATTACATACAGAGGATTTCAACAAACTCTCACTTTATTTCACAATACCTTATATTATTAAGGGTGTTTTAACATTTGCTACCAAAGTTCAACCTTAACTGTACATCAATTATGCATTACATTTACAGTGTTAAGAGACCTTTTGTGACTGTGAATATATATGGGAAATTGCAACAAAAGTTGACTTTACTTTAAAAGCTCACCCATAACATTATAATAATCACGCAACACATCTGCAGTGTTAACTGCACTCTTAAAGTGATTGTCAATATTCACTTAAGAAAAAAAAAATGTTATACCTACCTGCTCTGTGCAATGGTTTTGCACAGAGCAGACCTGATCCTCCTCTTCTCGGGTCCCCTACCGGCATTCCTGGCACCTACCCCCTAATGAGCGCCCCCATAGCAAGCCGATTGCTATGGGGGCACTTATGTGTGCTCGCTCCATAACTGGCTCTGTGTGTCCATAAGACACACAGAGCACAGCTCAGCCCTGCACCCACTTCCTCCCCACAGGCTGTGATTGAAAGCACTGGGAGCCACAACTGCTGTGTCTGAGCCAATGAGGAGGTGAGGAGGGAGAGAGCCAAGAGAGCTTCTGCTTTTGTGCACACAGCTGGACTGAGATTGCGCTGAGGGGGATACTGAAGGCTTTTTCTCTAAATACATTGAATGCGTTAAGGTAAAAACCGTTCAGCCTTCAGAACCACTTTAATATTTTCTGACTTTCTGAAAAACATGAATACATACCTCCCAACTTTTTGAGATGGGAACGAGGGACACCTATTAGCAAGAGTATGTAGGCATAGCACATGGCTACTTAAAGGATAATTATGCAAAAAAAAAAAAAAAGATTAGTTATACCCACAAGTGCTTTTTTTTTAATCACTACTATTCCTTTATACTGGCTTTTAACATTTACAAATGCAGCAATTCATAAATTGGAAATGAGGAGGAAAGAGGGACAGAGGGACTTTGTTCCAAATCAGCGACAGTCCCCTCATAATCAGGGACAGTTGGGAGCTATGTTTATAATCATACATTTCTGATATTCTGAGGCTGTTGTAGAAATCAAAACTTAACTCCAGCATTAAAACATAAAATACCTTGCATTTGCCTCCTTTGTTCTGAACTGCAAACAGTTCCAGGGGTAGAGGAATATGGAAAAATACCTTCTTCCTTGCTCTGGCAGGCTTCCAGCACTCACCTCTTCTCTCCAACGCTGTGGGTTGGGAGCAGGTCCTCACATACAATGCAGTACTGTTAGTTTATTTCAAACTGTTTTGTGTAAATAATATCACAGGTCTCCAATCGTTTGATCGATCAGTCTAAATTAGCGAACTGTGGAACCTTGGATTACGAGCATAATTCGTTCCAGAAGCATGTTTGTAATCCAAAGTACTTGTATATCAAAGCAAGTTTCACCATAGCAAATAATGGAAACTCAGATGATTCGTTCCACAACCACTGCTTGTCTATGCAGTACTGTATGTGGCCAGAGGTGCGGGGGCGCTGGTGTATGCAGTACTGTATGTGGCCAGAGGTGCAGGGGCGCTGGTGAGGCTCGGAAACGCTCGGAAACACTCAGGAACTGTTGACACTTTTGGGTGCACTGAGCTTCTCTGAGCCTGACCAGCGCCCCCGCACTTCTGGCCACATAAGGTATTGCATACACAGAGGCTTGAATCCTGCTCGTCTTGCGAGACAGCGCTCGCAAACCGAGTCAGGATTTTTAAAGAAAAACCGCTCGTATTGCAAAACGCTCGTAAACCGCGTTACTCGCAATCCACTGTATTTGAATGGAGAAAAGTAGTCACTCTGCTGTTTCTGTTTGGTACAATCCTGTGCACCACATTGAACATCAACATAAAACCTCCCAAACATTATATATTTTCTGAAAGGAGATTTAAAAAATACAATAAAGTTAATTTTAGGGCACACAAATGCAATAAATTACCAATTTTTTGGTAACATACAAAAGATGAGGTTGCACAGAGTAGATACCCAACATATTAAGCCTTAAATTTGCATGCACCAGTGAAATGGCAACAAACTTCAGCACCCTATATTTTCCATAGGCAACATTTTAAAAGCCCCCTATGGGTCATCAGTTTAGTGTTATGGAGGAGGTCTGGTGCTACAAATATTGCTCTCGTTCTAAGTACAGATATGGCCTGATTCACACCTATGCAGGTTGCAGTTTGCATATTCCAGGTGCATTTTGCGTTTTTCAATACAAGGTTTTGATCCATTAAAGTCTATGGAACAAAAAAACAGGAAAAAGTCCCTGGCCCTTTCCATAAAATGCACAGATGTGAACATGAGCCATAGGAAAGCATGTTAAATGGACTGTAGTATGTTTCCGCCAAACTGAAAACGCACTAAAAAATGCATAGGTGTGAACCAGGCCTAAGTGGACAGGTAGAAAAACAAAAATTGCAGGAACAAGCATTCCACAATTAGCATCATACTGAAGGACATTTCAAAAGATATATTTGAGCCAGCCCCAGTGAAAGTCCAGCCAAGGGGCCCATTTTTTGTCATCCCCTATGTGTGTAAATCTATTTTTCTAAATGAAGGGTGTCAACTTTTTACAATTTAAATTTTTTTTTTTCCTTAACCAGTTCCCTACCGACGCATAGTAAAATGACGTCGGCAGGGGCTGTTCCTCGATCCGGGTGGACGTCATATGATGTCCTCCGCTTCTCGCCGCTACTGCGGGCCCCCAGGGGCCCGCACAGCGGCGATCGCGGATCGCTCGTCTGCTGGGGGGTTGTGTCCCCCCCAGATCGGGGTAAAGAGCCAATAAAATTAGATTTGGCTCTTTACCACGTGACCGGCTGTGTCAATCACAGCCAGTCATGTGATGTAAACAAACCGCGGTAACGAGCTGTTACCGCGGTTCTCCCTGTCACACACTGATCGTGTGTGACAGGGAGATTGCGGTAACAGATTGTTACCGCTTACTGTACACCAAGCACACTGATCACCCCCCCAATAAAGAGGACCTGTCACCACCCCATCAGAGTACCTGTCACAGCCGATCAGAGTACCTGTCACCTGTCCATCAAAGTACCCGAGTACCTGTCACCTGTCCATCAGAGTACCCGAGTACCTGTCCATCAGAGTACCCGAGTACCTGTCACCTTTCCATCAGAGTACCCGAGTACCTGTCACCTGCCCATCAGAGTACCCGAGTACCTGTCACCTACCCATCAGAGTACCTGTCACCTGTCCATCAAAGTACCCGAGTACCTGTCACCTGTCCATCAGAGTACCCGAGTACTTGTCACCTGTCCATCAGAGTACCCGAGTACTTGTCACCTGTCCATCAGAGTACCCAAGTACCTGTCACCTGTCCATCAGAGTACCCGAGTACCCGTCACCTGTCCATCAGAGTACC
>BLSH010471766.1:432009-465014 GCA_018402905.1 Glandirana rugosa
TGGTGTACACACTCTGAAAAAGTGTCGGACTGGTGTATCTCTCCAGGTTGTACGTCCCTCGTGGCAGTACGTAAGATCCTCGTCTTAAAAGTGTAGATTAAAGGATTCTGGATAATGTAAAAACTTCCGGGACCTCGTGGTCCTGTTACCTTAATGGGTGTTTTACTGGGGTAAAACCTTTCGTTTGTAGGGTTGTATATTAGATACTCCGTAATACTTAAAAAACTTACCAAGTAAAAAAAAGTGTTCAGAACCTTTTTGCACCTTTCTTTTACTTTTGTGAAAATAAAAATGTGTTTCACCAGTTAAATATTCTATAATCTGCTCCTAGAATGCATGACGGTGCTCCCTGCATGTTGGACCTCTCTATGTGGTCAGGCTGTGAAAAAGTCTCACACATGTGGTATCGCCATACTCAGGGCGAGTAGCAGAATGTATTTTAGGGTGTAATTGGTAGTATGCATATGCTGTGTGTGAGAAATAACTTGTTGTTTTGACAATTTTGTGCAAAAAAAAAAAAACTCGCCATGCCTCTTACTAAATACCTTGGAATGTCTACTTTTCAAAAAGGGGTAATTTGGGGGGTATTTGTACTTTCCCGACATTTCAGGGCCTCAAGAAATGAGACAGGCCATCAGTGCATCAGATGTGATCAATTTTCAATGATTTGCACCATAGCTTGTAGACTCTATAACTTTCACACAGACCAAATAATATACACTTATTTGGGTTATTTTTACCAAAGATAGGTAGCAGTATAGGTTTTGGCCAAAATGTATGGACAAAAATTACTTATTTGCAAAATTTTATCACAGGAACTAAAAAAAAGTGTTTTTTTTTCAAAATTTTCGCACTTTTTTCAATTATGTCGCAAAAAATAAAAAACCCAGAGGTTCTTAAATACCACCAAAAGAAAGCTCTATTTGTGTGAAAAAAATTATACAAATTTTGTTTGGATGCAGTGTAGCATGAGAGAATAATTGAGATTCAAAGTGTGAGAGTGCTGAAAGCTGAAAATTGGTCTGGGCAGGAAGGGGGTTAACTTTTTTTAATCATCACATAAGGGACAAAGTCCACTACGTGATGATTTTTTGGTGACAGGTTCTCTTTAATGAGTCTCCCATGCGTTCCAATGAAGCTTTGCTATATAATGCTGGGTTCACACAATTGCGAATTGGATGCAGTTTTCCGCATCCAAATCGCAATAGCAGGAGATTTTGACCGGCTCTCTATGGAGCCGGCTCACTTATCTCTGCAGCAGGTCCGGTGTGTTTTGCACAAAAACACTGTGCGTCTGTTGGACCACTTCAGGTACGAATTCAACCCAAAATTCGGGCTGAAATCAGACCTGAAACGGTGAACCAGGATGCACCGGACCCCTGCTGTGCACCGCTGCGTGTTCTAGTGTGAACCCAGCCTTAGTCAGAGATTCCTTGAATCTGTGCAGGATACAATGATATCTCAGGACTCTTGAGGAGTTCTGGAACAAAAATTACTACCCAGTGTGAGAAAGCTCTGTTTCAGTTGCAGGTCATGGGTTCTCAAACAAGATAATGACCCAAAACATACAGGTAGAAGAACCCAAGAATGAATAAGAACAAAACACTGAACTATTCTGGCTTCAGTGAGCCCTCATCTGAATGTATTGAACATTTATGGAAAGAGCTAAAACCCTTCAGACCTGAGAGGGTTGGAGCAATTTTCTCAAGAAGAGGGGGCCAAATTACTGGTTAGCAGGTGCAGAAGTCTCATTGAGATTTATAGAAATCTCTTGTTTGCAGTGATTGCCTTGAAAAATTGTGCAACAAAATATCAGGATAAGAGACCCATCCTTTCTGCCATTTTTATTTGTTTTACTATTTAAAATAATCTGTTGAATCAAACACAAAGTCCTATTTTTTTAATACAGCCTAGGATTAGCTAAAATCAAAAACATATAAATCAGCACAAGGGACATAAGTTACAGTTAGTATGATATGCCTTTGTGTTGATTCCATCCTAGATCATCACCTCCAGCTTCTATGAATGGCAAATCTGGCAGGAGAGCTTGTGACAGCTCTTTACTTGTATTAACCCCCGCCATACTAAAAGAAGAATCAGCACAAGGCACATATACTAACTGCAAGTTAGGTCCCTTTTGTAGATATTTGTGTTTTGACTAAACTTAGGCTTTAACCATAGAATAAACAATAATGGATGCCTGTTACTTTTGTCAGTTATTCTGTAAGTTATGGTATAAGTTAGTTATTTCAGCGAAAAAGGTGGGTTCTTTTCTTTTTGTGGAAGTATACCAACAAAACTGACCATGGCAGTAAATAAAGTGCAAGCTACTAGACTGTTATGCTTCTGAGTCACTGACCTAGGGCAGCTAGGTACAAACCTGTTCTGGGTATTTGATTTAGGTGTCATTCACATGGGGCATACTAAAGGGTACATCTTTGGGTTGCCACCTCATCCCTTTAAACCCAAACACATATAAATTACACAGGTTCTGTGGCTGATTAAAGAGGTTGTAAACCTCCAAAAAAAAAAAAACCTGCAAGACAAAGGCATAATGAGCTAGTAAGCACTGCATACTAGCTCATTATGAAATACTTACCTTAGAACGGTGCCGGCACACCGCTGATGGGGCCAAAATCTTACTTCTGGGTTTGCGGGCTCCGGTGCTGGGATTGGCAGCATATACAGTTGTATGCAAAAGTTTAGGAACCCCTGACAATTTACATGATTGTCATTTATAAATATTTGGGTGTTTGGATCAGCAATTTCATTTTGATCTATCAAATAACTTAAGGACACAGTAATATTTCAGTAGTGAAATGAGGTTTATTGGATTAACAGAAAATGCACAATATGCATCAAAACGAAATTAGACTGGTGCATAAATTTGGGCACCCCAACAGAAAAATCACATCAATATTTGGTAGAACCTCCTTTAGCAGAAATAACAGCCTCTAGACGCTTCCTGTAGCCTGTAATGAGTGTCTGGATTCTGGATGAATGTATTTTGGACCATTCCTACTTGCAAAACATCCCCAGTCCAGTTAGGTTTGATGGTTGCCGAGCATGGACGGCCCGTTTCAAATCACCCCCCAGATGTTCAATGATATTCAGGTCTGGGGACTGGGATGGCCTTTCCAGAACATTGTACTTGTTCCTCTGCATAAATGCCTGAGTAGATTTTGAGCAGTGTTTTGGGTTGTTGTCTTGTTGAAATATCCAGCCCCAGCGTAACTTCAACTTTGTGACTGATTCCTCAACATTATTCTCAAGAATCTGCTGACATTGAGTGGAATCCATGCGACCCTCTACTTTAACCAGATTCCCAGTACCGGCACTGGCCCCACAGCCCCACAGCATGATGGAACCTCCACCAAATTTTACTGTGGGTAGCAAGTGTTTTTCTTGGAACGCTGTGTTCTTTTTGGCGTCATGAATAACGCCCCTTGTTATAACCAAATAACTCAATCTTTGTCCAAATGTGCGTTTGCATACCTCAAGTGACTCAGTTTGTGGCGTGTGTGCAGAAAAAGCTTCTTTCGCATCACTCTCCCATACAGCTTCTCCCTGTGCAAAGTGTGCTGAATTGTTGAACGATGCACAGTGACACCATCTGCAGCAAGTTGATGTTGTAGGTCTTTGGAGGTGGTCTGTGGGCTATTTTTGACCCTTCTTACCATCCTTTGCCTTTGCCTCTCCAATATTTTATGTGGCCTGCCACTTCTGGCCTTAACAAGAACTGTGCCTGTGGTCTTCCATTTCCTCACTATGTTCCTCACAGTGGACACTGACAGCTTATATCTCTGCGATAACTTTTTGTAGCCTTACCCTAAACCATAATGTAGAACAATCTTTGTTTTCAGGTCATTTGAAAGTTGTTTTGAGGCCCCCATGTTGCCACTCTTCAGAGGAGAGTCAAAGAGAACAACAACTTGCAATTGACCACCTTAAATACCTTTTCTCATGATTGGATGCACCTGTCTATGAAGTTCAAGGCTTAATGAGCTTACCAAACCAATTATGTGTTCCAATTAATCAGTGCTAAGTAGTTACAGGTATTCAAATCAACAAAATGACAAGGGTGCCCAAATGTATGCACCTGTCTAATTTAGTTTTGATGCATTTTGCACATTTTCTGTTAATCCAATAACCTCATTTCACTACTGAAATATTACTGTGTCCTTCAGTTATTTGATAGATCAAAATGAAATTGCTGATCCAAACACCCAAATATTTATAAATGACAATCATGGAAATTGTCAGGGGTTCCTAAACTTTTGCATACAACTGTATAGTGAATATCTCCTAAACTGTGCAAATTTAGGAGATATTTACAGTACCTACAGGTAAGCCTAAATATAGACTTACCTGTAGGTACAAGTGGTGTAACAGAGTTTACAACCACTTTAAGGTGGTAATTAAACTCATGTGGTGCCTTATCTGCATTAAATTAGAATCAAAACCTGTGTAATTCATACGAGTTTAAAGGGGTGAGGTGGCAACCCTAGTACACCTGTGCAAAGGCCATATTTACTCGCATTAACAAGTGTTCCATGCATCCCCGTGCAGGCAGTCTCATTGATGCCAATTAGGACGCAGCGGCTGCATGGGCACAGCTGCTGCTCCCGATTTAACCACTTCCATACAGGACACTTACACCCCCTTCCTTCCCAGACCAATTTTCAGCTTTCAGTGCTCTCACACTTTAAATGACAATTACTCAGTCATGCTATACTGTACCCAAACAAAAATTTTTATCATTTTTTTTCTCACAAACAGAGCTTTCTTTTGGTGGAATATAATCACTGCCGTGTTGTTTTTTTTTTTCAATATAAGCGAAAAAGTAGCGAAAATTTTGAAAAAAACACACTTTTTTTTAGTTTGTATTGAAAGATTTTGCAAAAAAGTCATTTTCTTCATAAATTTGGGCCATAATGTATACTGCTACATATTTTTGGTAAACATAACCCAAATTAGTGTATATTATTTATTCTCTGTGAAAGTTATAGAGTCTACAAGCTATGGTGCAAATCATTGAAAATTGATCACACCTGATGTACTGACCACCTATCTCATTTCTTGAGACCCTAACAAGCCAGGTAAGTACAAATACCCCCCAAATGACCCCTTTTTGGAAAGTAGACATTCCAAGGTATTTAGTAAGGGGCATGGTGAGTCTTTTGAAGTTGTAATTTTTTTTCCACAATTCTTTGCAAAATGAAGATTTTTTTTTTTTTTTTACACAAAATTGTTAAACAACAAGTTATTTCTCACACACAGCATATGCCTACTTGCAATGACACCTCAAAATGTGAATTTTGGTGCCCCAACCATCCTCCAGCACTAATTTGTACGCTTATACCCCCCAGCACAAATCTTTCTCCCCCTCCCTGAACAAAACCCCCGCCCAATCCCTCCTTTATAGCACAGATCTTCCTCCCAGTGTAAATTTTTTTACCCATTTATAGCACAAATTCTCTCCCACCAAATCTCCCTTCTTAGCACAAATCTTCTTCCACCCCCTAAATACCCCCTCTCAACGCAAATCCTTATCCCAGCACAATAACACCACCCCCAAATCACCTCCCAGCACAACTCCTCTTTCCCCCCATGCCTCACACAAGCACAAGTCCACTGCCCAGTACCGCCATAAGTCCTCCCATGCAAATCCTCCTTTCCAGTACAAAACCTAAAATCTTCCTCCAGACACAAATCCTCCCTCTTCTAATATAATTCTAGACTTCCCAGCTGTCCTTTTTGTGGGACTTTCCAGAAATAAGAACAAAAGCACTGCAGTTGCGATCTGCAATGGGTATCAATATTAACTTAATGACAACCCAAATGCAGGTTGCAAATGTAATGCGTTTGCATGCACCGGATTGTATGGTACAGTAGTACCATGTGATCCGGTTCCTGTGAGTTTTATAAGTTGCTGTAGTCTGGCATGATTTCAGCCCTTTCAAACAAATGGGCTGAAATTATGTACTGCACCTGTAACGCATGTGAATCGCACAGGAATGCACAGTGTGTTCCTGTGCGATTCATGGTGTGAACTGACCCATGACTTGCCTGGCCATGACATCTCTAGCAGGTTGCACAGGGTCCCAGTTACCATGTTTGTCCCCCAGCATTTCTTTGATTTGGGGAGGGGGGTTAACATGATACTGTATGTCCTAGAGGGTGCCTTGGGAGAAGAGAGGACTTGTACGGGGGGGGCAGATTTCATATCCAACCCCCCCAGCACAAATGCTCCCCCCCTCCCAAGGTACCCCCTAAGGCATACAATATCATGTTAACCCCCCCAATTACTGCAAGTATTAATGTTCAGCTCTTCTCCCCCTCTCCTTCCTTGCCCACTCCCAATCCAAATCCCCCCCCCCCACGAGTGTCATGTATAGTGTGTGTGTGTAATATAATCACAGACCTCAGATCAGCCTGCAGCTCGGAACATGCACATGATGTTCTCCTCCTTCCAGGCTTCACAGACACTGTAGAGCGGTGTAGAGCGGACTGAACCCACCCCTTCCTCCCTTGGCTCTGATGTATACAGTACACGGTGTGTATCGAGTGAGGAGGGGGCGGGTTCAGTCCGCTCTGCAGTGTGACTGTGAAAGGCGGCCGGTGGGTGGGGAGAGATGCCGCGTCCTGTGCAGAGCGGAGATCGCGGCTTTGATCTCCGCTCTAATCGCAAGCTGTGAGGCTGGTGCTAACGGGCCCCTGCTGGATGACTGCTGGCTCAGCTAAATGGAAATTTACCACCCCCACCACCCTGGCGCCCTCAGGCGGCTGCTTGAGCTGCCTTATGGTGGCGCCGGCCCTGGCGATAACCCATGTGTGAGACTTTTACACAGCCTGGCCACATACAAAGGCCTAACATTGAAGTAGCACCTTCAGGCGTTCTATGAGCATAAATTACACATCTCATTTCTCAGCCACTTATTACACTTTTGAAGGCCCTGGAGCACCAGGACAATGGAATTGCCCACAAAATGACCCCATTTTGGAAAGCAAACACCCTAACGTATAATCTATGAGGCATAATGAGTCTTTTGAATGGTTCATTTTTTCCAGAAGTTGTTGGAAAATGTGGGAAAAAATGAAAATGCATTTTTTTAACACAAAGTTGTCCATTTATAAGATATTTCCAACACATAGCATGTACATAGCAAAAATGACACCCCAAAATACTCCTCCTGAGTATGGCGATACCACATGTGTGAGACTTTTACACAGCCTGGCCACATACAAAGGCCTAACATTGAAGTAGCACCTTTAGGCGTTCTACGAGCATAAACTACACATCTCATTTCTCAACCACCTATTACAATTTTGAAGGCCCTGGAGCAACAGGACAATGGAATTGCCCACAAAATGACCCCATTTTGGAAAGCAAACACCCCAACGTATAATCTATGAGGCATAATGAGTCTTTTGAACATGTCATTTTTTTCCAGAAGTTTTTGGAAATTTTGCACAAAGCTGTCCATTTATAAGATATTTCCAACACATAGCATGTGCATAGCAAAAATGACACCCCAAAACACATTTTGCTACTCCTCCTGAGTATGACGATACCACATGTGTGAGACTTTTACACAGCCTGTCCACATACAGAGGCCCAACATTGAAGTAGCACCTTTAGGCATTCTACGAGCATAAATTACACATCTCATTTCTCAACCACCTATTACACTTTTTAAGGCCCTGGAGCACCAGGACAGTGGAATTACCCACAAAATTATCCCATTTTGGAAAGCAAACACCCCAATGTATATTCTATGAGGCATTATGAGTCTTTTGTATGGTTCATTTTTTTCCACAAGTCTTCGGAAAACATGGAAAGAAAATGAAAACTTATTTTTTTTTACACAAGGTTGTCAATGTATATGATATTTCTAACACATAGCATGTACATAGCAAAAATGACCCTACAAAATATATTCTGCTACTCATCTTGAGTATGGTGATACCACATGTGTAAGACTTTTACACAGCCCGGCCACATAGAGAGGTCCAGCATTGAAGTAGTACCTTCAGGCGTTCTAGGAGCATAAATTACACATCTAATTTCATTCCTACCTATCACATTTTGAAGGTCCTGGAGCACCAGGACAGCGGAATTACCCAAAAAAATTAACCCATTTTGGAAAGCAAACACCCCAATGTATATTTTATGAGGCATGGGCTGCAGATACGTACTCGGGTATTCTTATGGGCTGCAGATAGGTACTCGGGTACTCTGATGGATTAGTAAAAGGTACTCGAGTACTCTGATAGGCTGGTAAAAAGTTCTCGGGTACTCTGATGGGCTGGTGACAGGTACTCGGGTACTCAGACAGTCTGGTGCCAGGTACTTGGGTACTCAGATGGGCTGGTGACAGGTACTTGGGTACTCAGATGGGCTAGTGACAGGCACTCGGGTACTCAGATGGGCTAGTGACAGGTACTAAGGTACTCAGATGGGCTAGTGACAGGTACTTAGATGGACTGGTGACTGGTACTCGGGTACTCTGATGAGCTGGTGACAGGTACTCGGGTACTCAGAAGGGTTGGTGACAGGTACTTGGGTACATGGGTTGGTGGCATGTGCTCGGGTACTCTGATGTGTTGGTGACATGTACTTGGGTACTCTGATGGGCTGGTGACAGGTACTCAGGTACTCTGATGGGCTGGTGGCAGGTACTCGGGTACTGTGATGGGTTGGTGACAGGTAGACGGGTAATCTGATGGGTTGGCAACAGGTACTCTGATGGTCTGGTGACAGGTGTTCGGTACTCAGATGGGCTGGTGACAGGTACTCGGGTACTCAGATGGGCTAGTGACAGGTACTTGGATACTCAGGTGGGCTAGTGACAGGTACTAGGGTACTCAGATGGGCTAGTGACAGGTACTAGGGTAGTCAGATGGGCTAGGGACAGGTACTCAGATGGACTGGTGACAGGTACTCGGGTACCCTGATGGACTGGTGACAGGTACTCGTGTACTCTGATGGGCTGGTGACAGGTACTTGTGTACTCAGAAGGGTTGGTATTCGGGTACTCTGATGCAGGGCTTGACAAATTTGCTTTGAATCTAGGAGCCAGCTAAAAAAGTTAGGAGCCAGTTTTTTTTATAGCGTAGTGTTGGGTTGTCAGCGCCCGGGATAAGGCGAGTAATTTGCGCCCCACCCCCACCTTACTCACAGCAGAGCAGCCAGTCAATAACTCCACCATCGTTACATCAGGGTTATAGGTTGGCCAGAAAGAGTGACACTAAACACCTGTTATAGGGGGAAACTGCTTATTATGCTGAATGTATCGTGACTGTGACATGTAAAACACCCTCATCTGCTGCCTAATGGAGCTTGGCAAAAACATGTCTCTACCGCACATCTAAATAAACTCTTAATGACACTTTAAATTAAAATACAAAAAAGATGAAAGAAGTATTCAAACACTGCTGATCTTCTGCTGCCTCTTTGCAGCCACTTCCTGCCTGCATGTGTTTCCCCCACAGTGAATATTCATTGCTCTGGTGAGTTTCCGGTCACCGTGAAATACTGCAGCTCAGCTACATAAAGAGTGGTAATTGTTGATGGTACACAGGGCTTTATCACAATTTTGATGCTTAGAATAAAGGTCACGTTTCTCGCGGTGTAACATCTTTCACATTATACAAAAAATTAGGCAAACTTTATGGTGTTTTTTTTTCTTAAATCATTAAAGTGTATTTTTCCCAGAAAAGATTGCATTTGAAAGACCGCTGCGCAAATACCAAGTGACATAAAATATTGCAACAGCTGCCATTTTATTCTCTAGGGTCTCTGGTAAAAAATAATATATAATGTTTAGGGGTTCCAAGTAATTTTCTACCAGAAAATAGTTTTTTTCTATTTGTAAGCAACAAATGTTAAAAAGAGTTTAGTCTTTAAGTGGTTAAAATTTCCTTATCTAGAGGCCGGGAGTAAATTCCTTTGATCTCCACTAAGATACATTGTATGTGGTGTTTATAGTTAGCGAGTTGGCAGACTGCCCGGTTGACGGCTGTGTTTTTTTTTTTTTCTTACAGCTGTCAGTTTAGGCAGGGAACTGCTTGTAGATGCGATTACACAGAGAAGGGACTGAAGCATCGGAAGCCACTCGCCAGGACGTGATTTCTAGTCGCCCTGGTGACCGGGGTTTGTTGAGCTCTGCTCTGATGGGTTGGTAACAGGTACTCGGGTACTCTGATGAGATGGTGACAGGTGCTCGGGTACTCTGATGGGTTGGTGACAGGTGCTCGGGTACTCTGATGGATTGGTGACAGGTACTTGGGTACTCAGATGGGCTGGTGGCAAGTACATGGGTACTCTGATGGGCTGGTGACAGGTACTCGGGTACTCTGATGGGCTGGTGACAAGTACTTGAGTACTCTGAGGGGCTGGTGACAGGTACTCGGGTACTCAGATGGGTTGATGACAGGTACTCGGGTACTCAGATGGGTTGATGACAGGTACTTGGGTACTCTGATGGACTGGTGACAGGTACTCGAGTACTAAGATGGGTTGGTGACAGGTACTCGGGTATTCAGATGAGCTGGTGATAGGTACTCCGGTACTCATATGGGTTCATGACAGGTACTCGGGTACTCAGATGGGCTGTGACAGGTACTCGGGTACTTTGATGGGCAGGTGACAGGTACTCGGGTACTTTGATGGGCAGGTGACAGGTACTCGGGTACTTTGATGGGCAGATGACAACTACTCAGGTACTTTGATGGGCAAGTGACAGATACTCGGGTACTTTGATGGGCAGGTGACAGGTACTCAGGTACTTTGATGGGCAGGTGACAGGTACTCTGATGGGCAGGTGACAGGTACTCTGATGGGCTGTGACAGGTACTTTGATGGGGTGGTGACAGGTCCTCTTTATTAGGGGGGTGATCAGTGTGATTGGTGCACACAGTAAGCGGTAACGAGCTGTTACCGCTATCTCCTCTTCACACATGATCGGTGTGTGAAGAGGAGAACCCAGTAACAGCTTGTTACCGCGTTTTTTGTCATTCTGTGACTGGCTGTGATTGGACACAGCCGGTCATGTGGTAAAGAGCCAATATCATTGGCTCTTTACCCTGATCGGGGTTGGACTTTGTCCGAGGGACAAGCCCAAACCCCAATCGGCGCGCACGCCGCTCTTTGTTATTGTCGGAAGTGACCGGCTGTGATAGGACACAGCCGGTCATATGATGAAGAGCCAATTTCATTGGCTCTTTACCCCGATCAAGGTAGGCCGGGGTCCCGAGGGGCACAGTCGATCCTCGATTGCCACGATGGGGGCCCGCAGAGCGGGGAAATAGGGAGGACGTCATATGACGGCCTCTTAGGATGGGGAGTGCACCTGGCCGACGTATAATTACTATACGCCGGTAAGGAAGGGGTTAACATCTGTGCGGGTATGAGTCCACAAATGCATGGAACGTCTGTGCATCTTCAGGGGTGTAAACACAGCCTTTGCATGGGTGTAAGCCATCTAAGCGAGACCTCAAAGTATTGATGCAATAGTCAGCATGACAACCAGTGTCCTCATTGGGGAGATTGCCTTCACCTCCTGTGTAGTCACCGAAACCGTGGGTGAGGGGCGTTCTCTGGACCCGTGTATTCCAGGGCATATTGCCATCTGCTGTTTTTTCATCCCCACTAATGACAGTGTGCTTTTCAATACTCTTAACGTCATATTAAAGGAAAGTTTTAAAAAACAAAAAAAAAACAACATGTTATACTTACCTGCTCTGTGCAGTGGTTTAGCAGCGAGCAGCCCTCATTCACCTTTTCTTGGGTCCCTGGCCCCTTCCTCCTGCCCCTAGAACAAGCAACTTGCTGTGGGGGCATCAGAGCAGGCTTGCTCCCGAGCCGCTGCTCTATGTGTCCATTCACCCAGGAGCGTGGCTTGGCCCCGCCCCCCTCCTCATTGGATCACTGGCTGTGATTGACAGTAGTGGGAGCCAATGGCTCCTGCTGCTGTCTCAGCCAATGAGGGAGAGACCCTGGAGAGCTGAAGCTCCCATGCACAGTGCTGGAGGAAGATCAGGCTCAGGTAAGTTTAGGAAAGCCTACTGTACACAGAAGGTTTTTTACCTTCATGCATTCTGTCCATGCATGAAGGTAAAAAACATGCATTTGAGCCGAGGGCCGTGTCCAAGATGGCGACTGGTGCAGAGGCATAGGAAGAGAGCTCCTCTGATCTTCCTGTTATTAATCCTGTTTCCCTGTGGATTTATTACTCTTGACAGCTTTCCCCCATATTATGACCAGGAAGCACGCAGCTTCGGTCACACAGAAAGGCTCCACACCATCTGCTATACCAGTGGGAGTGAAGGCCAGAGCTTGTGTATCATCCAATATGGCAACGCAGACGGAGGACACAGACCCGGCGCTCCGGGAGCAGGACAATTTCAATGCTCTAATGCAGGCCATTACTACCTGCCAGAGCACTCTCACTGGGAAGATAGATTCCATGCAGATAGAAATAGGTCTCATTCGCAGGGACATGAACAAGTTCAGAGCCCAGCTGACGGAGGTGGAACGGCGGGTGGGAGATGCAGAGGACACACTGATGGAGCACACTGCATCCCTTCATACCCTGCACACAAAGATGAAGGCTCTGGTGTTCCAGGCAGAGGACTCTGAAAATCTTAACAGAAGAAACAATCTTCGGATCCTGGAGCTGCCAGAGTGGTCTGAGAACCCTAACCCTTTACTGAACAGCTCCTTCACACGCTACTTCCACAGGCAGTTTTCTCTCCTGTCTTTGTGGTGGAGTGCGCCCATAGAATGCCGGCGGCTTGTGGACCCTCAGGTGCCCCACCACGCACATTCATCCTACGTCTTCTGAATTTCCGCAACAGGGACCTGGTCCTCCGGGAGAGCAGAAAGATTGACTCCCTGGGGTACTAAGGTGCCAAGCTTATGCTTTTCCCAGACTTTTCAGTTGAGACACAAAAGCAAAAAAAGTCCTTCGATCGTGAGAAGCTTAACCTGCAAAAAAGAGGTCTCAAATACAGTATGCTTTTCCCAGCTCGCCTAAGAGTGGTGAATCTCTCCACTTCTTCACGTCCCCTGAGGAGGTCTCCGCCTGGCTGGAGTCACTAACCTGTCTTTGAGACCTACCGGAATGGGCTGTTTTCATCCCTCTGGTCCATGGTAGCCTTCTCCACTGGGTGAGCTTGGAAGGTTTTACTACTTTTACCTCACTCCTTTACCACCATCCTGCATTGTTGCAGAGCTATGACTAAAACACTGGGGGGGGGGGGGTTTGTGGGACCCTGGGCCCCCCTCCCCTTACAAGGGCCTGTTTTCACCCAGCTCAGTCTCCACCACTTACCTGCTGGCCATCCTAACTTTTCAATCTATACTGCAGTCACATATTTTTGTCCTATAGCCCTGGAACTGATACTGGACATGGAACTATATCTTATTGTTATGGCTGCTGCAGCTTCCACTATTACTGGGCAGTTCTATGCTGCACATGCGGCCTAGTTTTGGCGGTGGAGGAAGAAATACGCTATGCACCCAAGGTTACTTCCAGTTGGTTCTTTAAACTGAATTATTCCTTCTTTATACTGTTTGTAACAACACCAAGTATTGTACCCCCGGATATATCCGGGTAATAGACTACTCTCCCGCAGGGAAGATTATTCCTTCTTTCCTGTCTCAGGGTTTTGTTTCCCTGTTCACGGGCGGTTCTCTTATTGCTCTTAGCTCTCTGGCTTTTAGCCAGCAAAAACGGAACTACCACACTGTGTCTCATAGGCACCCTTTGGTATACTGCTCCCTATTGACTGATAGTAATGTTTTGTTTGGGGTCTGAAGCCCACCCAAGTTTTAGGCCTCATACACTTGGGCGTATTGAAAAAACATGCTGTAATGTCGGGATTTCATCAGCGTTTTGCATTGGCGTTAATGCGCATTATTGAGTGTCATCGCTCTGACACGTTTTGTTTGAAAAGACATCCCTCTGCTATTTTTGGACCTGAAAATGCCAGCGCTAAAAACGCCGGTTAACGTCACTAATGCGCATTAGTGAGCGTTTTGCCGGCTCAGAGTCAAAAACGCTCTAACACTGCAGCTTTAGAACGTGCTGGTGGTGGGTTCTGCTTGCAGCTTACAAACGCCAATTACAGGTCAGAAACATCAGTGTGTATGGGGCCATTGAATAACACGGACATGCGTTTTTAAGCTGCAAAAAAAGATGAAAAACGCGGCTGTAAAAACGTCCGGCTGTATGGGGCCTTAGGGATGGGGCAATTTGTTTGGGGTTCATTGTGCTGTTTATTTTGTTTATACCATGCATGGAGGTCTGTATTAAGTATGCCTGTTGTTCTTCCTCGGTAGGCTTTGGCCTGCCTTAATTACATATCGGTGCTGAGTGAGGGGATGGAGGTTCCACTGCTGTTACTGGGCCCTGGGGTAGATCCAGCGGGGATGAGGTGGTTCTCAATTATATATCTTTCCTTATGGCCCCCTTAAAATTGGTCTCTTGCAATGTGCGGGAGTTGAATTAAAAATTCAAGTGCTTCTTGGTATTTTCCTTTTTGAGGAAATACTACCCGCACATCTGTATTCTCCAGGAGACACACCTTACTGGAGCTCGAGTACTCTCCCTTAAAAAACATGGCTGGGCTCTTATTACCACTCCACCTATTCCTCTCACTCCTGTGGAGTTAGTATATTGGTCCGCAAGGGCCTTCTTTTCACGCTGCTGGATCTGCGCCTGGACCCAGAGGGCCAATATATAACTATACATGCCATATGTGATTGTATTGACATGGTTATAGTGGGACTGTATATACCGCCACCATTATCAATATTGCATAAATTTCAGGCTGTAGTGGCTCAATGCCCTACTTCTAATGTGATATTTGCTGGTGACTTCAGTATCTCTCCCAATCCCCGGGCCCGGCTGCAGACTCGGTGCTGTCTCATTGGGTGGAGCTGTTTGGTCTTCATGATGTGTGAAGGTGGTAATATCCCAATACTAAGCAGTACAGATGCCACTCTGCTACCCACGCCACTCTATCACATATTGACTTCATATATGTGAGCAGCTCTTTACTATCCAGAGTCGTGGAGATCTCCATCCTATCGCGAGGCATATCGGATCATGCTCCAGTTTTGATGGGCATTAGTACTGACTCGGCAGCCGGTTCTGGACTATGGAGGCTTTCCAAGTACTGGGTTACAGATATTAGACTAGAGCCACTAATGCTATCTGAACTCAGGGAATACTGGATACATGATGACCATGCTACAAACCCCGCAATGACCTGGGACTCGTTTAAGGCCTATGCTAGAAGTCGCTACCAGTTTAACATAGCAAAGGTCAGGAAGGAATCTAATATTTTGCTATCTGAGGCTCAGGCGGGGAGACTGGAGGCGCAATACTCGAGTACCCCGGATCAAGCTACCCACACAGAGAGGATAACTGCCTATAGGAAACTGGTGCTGTTCCACGCTGAGTCCTGCTGGTGTTTTCTTCTTGTTCAGACCCAACGTATATTCTTGCTTGGTTGGCCGCAAAGAGGATTGGGGGTACATGCATAGCTAATATTAAAGCAGACGATGGATCGTTGATCTCTGATGCTACGCAAACTGAGAGGTTTGAGGAATATTACACTTGCCTCTGTGCATTAACAGTGTCATACTCGCCTGAAGAACTCCTTGACTACCTGTCAGCAGTAGACATCTGTCACGTACCTGGTGGTTGAGTCTGACTTATGCTGGGGCAACCTCTCTTACTGCCCTGGTTCGAGAGCCCCTGGTAGTGGAGACAGGGAGCTCTGGAGCACAGGGGAGCATGAGGGCTGGACTTGATCACAGATGGTAGGTGATGGTCCACAGGAGCTCATACAGGCAGTAGAGTGGTGGTTCAGGCCGGGTCAGTAACAAGCTGGGGGTGCAGTACAAGTGGTTCAGGCTGGCAGATAGTCGGGTACAGGCAGGGTCAGCAACGTGCAGGCAATAGAAGTACAAGAGGGTCAGGCAGAGGCGTAGTCATAGGCAGGCAGCAGGCAAAACAAGTCCAACAGGAAGCCGGGGTCACAGATACAGGAAGTCTCTTAGGATAAACACTGGGGTCACAGGAGCCAGAATGCTGTAGAACGGACAGCACTGACTGCAGGGTACAGAGGGCTTAAATGCCACTTTGGCGCCAACACCAGCGTTCACGCGTGCGCTCCGGCGTGCACGGACACACGTATACGCTGCGTGCGCCCACACATTGGCCTTCCAATGGCCCCGGATGGTTCCTTATAACATCCCAGTTTTAACAATCGATGCAGCACAGAAATTGGATGCCCCTATTACCCTGAAAGAGGTTCAAGGGGCTATTAAATCATTGCAGGCAGGAAAGACCCCGGACCCCGATGGACTCCCTACGGAGTTTTATAAAAAAACAATCTGCAGGTCATTGCCCCCGTCTCTTTGACACGCTTACCAAGGCATTGGGTTCACATTGCCTTCCACTTTCCATGTCTGAGACCATTATTGTTGTCGTACCCAAGCCCGGGAAGGATCCAGAGCTGTGTTCATCCTATGGACCGATATCGTTACTCAATGTGGATGCTAAAATTCTGACTAAAATATTAGCGTATCGCCTGAACTCGGTTATTCTATCCCTAATACACAGGGACTAGACTGGCTTTATGCCGGGCAAGGGTACAGACACCAATATTTGGCGTCTCTTTACGAATATGGATTTTTTTTTAACAGGGAACAAAAACACAGGGATCACTGGCCTTATCAGATGCAGAAAAGGCCTTTGATTCTGTACAGTGGGAATATCTGTGGCAGGTGCTCACTAGGTTTGGGCCCAAATATATTTCATGAATCCAGCTATTATACAGGGATCCGGTAGCCCAGATTCATACCAATAACCAGCTGTCTTCTCCCTTCAGGCTTTATAGGGCACCAAGGAAGGGCGGTCTCCGGGTTTATTTGCCCTGGCCATAGAGCCCATGGCCATTAAATTCCGCACCACGATTGCTGTGAGGGGGTTGGAAGTGGGACCTCTGATAGAGAAAATATCACTATACAGTATGCAGACGATCCTCTCCTATATCTTGGGGACACCTCAGATTCTCTCGCGGTTATAGACGAGTATGGTCACTTTTCGGGGGTTAAAATTAATTGGGGCTGGGAGGAGCCCGACATGGTGCCGGCATGAGCTCTCGGTCAGTCTTCCAGATCGGGAGCCGCTCTGCGTACCCACCTGAGGGAACCAGACATGCTAGGTGGATGAGTGCCCTTCCCCTCCCCGCTTGACCCCCAGCCCCACCCCCCGTCCTCCCCGTGGAGATTGAGTCTCGCCCCCGTCCCTCCCGGAGAAGTGCGAGCGGGAAGTGAGCCCAGCTCGGGGCCCTAGGACTTCTGTGAACCTGAGCGGCCGGAGGGAGACGTATGGGAGAGCCGAAGGAGAGGAGAGAGAGGTCTCGGGAAAGAACCGGAGACAGCCACATAACAAGCAGCCAGGACACCTGGACATCAATATACCCGCCAGAGGTAGTCTGAAAGGGGGAGGACGGTAAGGAGACGGGAAGGGAGAGAACGGAAGAAGGCGGTAAGTGAGGGGAAGGGGACCGGGAGGTGCGGTTCCATATTGTTGCCGGAGTGGTGGGTAAGGTACAGTGAATAGACCTAAAGACAACGGGGCAGGAGCCTCCATGGTGATAGGAAGACCCAGTATAAAAGCCAGCGGTGGTCTAGGGAGGCAGCAGGGCGCCAGACAAAAGTCTCACCAGGCCCTGCACTAGATATATATAAACATAAACCCCCCAGAAGTATAAAAACAAAGGCCATCGGACCATCAAGAGGCCGCGCTAGGGGCTCACTGGAGATGGAGCCTAAGGGGTAACCCCGCGATCCAATCTGGTATAATCCAGAGTCGGCAGATAAGAAGAGAGGAAGGGAAGCCTTCCGGGAGTCAATAATAATAATAAAAAGTAGCGTTTTTCTCCGGTGACCTTTCCGGGGTGCGGGCCCATTAAGATGGGTAAGGTGGTGAAAGGGGGGGTGGTAAATCCACCCAAGGTGAGCTCAAGCCCTAACACCATTAAAAAATTCATGGTCCAGGGAAGTGAACAACTAAGCCCAACTAAACAACAAGGGGCTAAGAGCAAACAAAAGGACACGAGTACCAAGGGGCCCAAAAATAGACAGTCTCTGGAGCCAGATACAGACGGCCAAGGAAGAACTGAAACATTAAATAAAATAGATGAAGATGAAGAACAGCAAGTAGGGGTACAGATGCCTACAAAATCAGAGATGGCAGAAATGTTCATGAGGCTGGAAAAATCTCTTAAAGGAGAAATGACAAATATACGGGAAGATCTGAGTCAAATACTAAAGAGAGTGGAGGAAACGGAAGAGATTAGAAGTTAGATAGCCAAGCAATAGTGATCCAGTCTCTTAAAGAACAAATGAAAAGGGTCTGAAGGGAGCAGCGGGACATCCAATATAGATTAGAAGACCAGGAGAATCGCAACAGAAGGAAAAACCTGAGAGTACATGGCATACCAGAGACCCGTCAGGGGAAGATTTACAAAAGATCATGGATAAAATGTTTGGCCCACTGCTGGGGAAGTCAGGTACTGAGAGGGTAAAGTTGGAGGGAGTACACAGGGTACCGAAACCCAGTAATCTCGGAAAGGACATTCCGTGAGACGTAATAGCTAGATTCCATAACTATAGAGATAAAGAGGAGATATGGCAGAAAGTGAGAACCGGAAGCAATATAAAGTTTGAAGAAGTGGAAATTAAAGTGTTTGCGGACCTGGCTAGAGAAACAAGATTTAGGAGAAAGACACTCAAACCGCTACTGGAACAGATGAAGAAGCAGGGGATCCAATATTCGTGGGGTTTCCCCGCTTGTCTTATAGGGAAAAAAGATGGTAGAGGGGTGAAACTGAGGTTCCCAGAAGAGTCAGAAGGTTTCTGTAGGAAACTGGGTATAATGATACCTGTCATCCCAGGCTGGAGTGACAGGGAAGAGGAAATGGAATTGAGAGAAGACTTGACCTGGAAGCGTATCCCGTAGGGGGCGAGAACAACGAGAAGAAGAACTAGGGGTTGGGGGGGAGTTAGAACAAGAGAGCGGCTGCCTGGGATCCAGAGGGAGACCGAGAGGGTTTCTCCAAGGAGGATGGGGAAAGAGAGGTATAGCTGGCCCCGAGGTAGGAACTCAACCCCAGAGGCAACCAAGGAGGGAGAGGTCAAAACGACCTCCCCCCGAGGTGGAAAGGTCGGGGATAGACCTATAGGTCCCATTAGGGAAGGGAAGGAGGGAAAGGGGGGGTCGAGGTCTTCCAGGGGAAAAAAGGTTGAGAGAAGAGGAAGCTTTTTTCACTGTTTTGATTCCAGAGTATGGTGCCCCACCACCCCCCTTAAGATTTTGAGTGGGGCGGGAGGGGGGAAGAGGAGAGGATGTAAGACAAAATGGTTAAGATCCTGACGTATAATGTGCGAGGGCTAGGGAGCCCCACAAAGAGACATAAAATACTGCAGGAACTTAACCGATACTCAGTAGAAATAGCTTTTCTGCAGAAGACGCACTTCTCTCATGACGCAAGGATGAAAATTTTTTCTCAAAACTATCCACTGTGGTACTATGGGGACTCCCATTCAAAGAGAGCTAAAGGGGTGGCCATAGGGTTCTCTAAGAAGGTGCAGTTCGAAATAAGAGAAAGATTGGTAGACCCGGAAGGGCGGTATAATTTTTTGAAAGGTAGGCTAAATAATAAAGAGTGCACTCTGGTAAATGTATACTGTCCCAATAAAGACCCGGCGGGGTTTTTATCTAAGGTCCTGGAGAAACTGATAGAATTTTTTGAAAGAATTCTTCCAGATAATAAAAAAGATTATAACACGATTCATATGGAGAGGCCAAAAACCCAGGATAAAAGCTTCGGTGTTGAATAGGGAGAAAGGTAGAGGTGGGTTGGCATTACCAGATGTAAAAAAATATTACAAAGCAAATATTATGGCACGGGTGATGGCATGGGCACAGAATGATGAAGGGAAAAAATGGGTTACACCGGAAAACAAGATTAGTAAAACACAACTAGGGAAGATGATATGGATCCCACCAAAATTTAGGAATTTGGACGACAACACAAACGACATAACACATACAGCACTTAGAATTTGGGATGGCACACTGGCGAGAGGGAAATGGACATACAATTCACCACTTACCCCACTATGTGGAACAAATTACTTTATACCAGGACACGAGAGGTGGGCAGGGAAATGGATAAAAGAGGATTCACTAAAATTAAGAGATATAATGTATAAGGGGAAAATAGGAACACTGGGAGAATTAAGACAAAGCGGTAAGTTTAGTAAAATAGACACAAGGAGGTATCACCAATTGAAACACTTTGTGAGCTCCCTCACACAGCCACTGAGAACAGAAGAGGAACTTACACCATTAGAAAAAAGGTGTTTAACAAAAAAAACAAGAGGAGGGGTTTTGAAGATGTATAAAATACTGATGGCTTTGGGAGAAGAGGAGCGACCTCCTTATATGGATAGGTGGGAGGAAGAATTAGGCACACGGGTGTCCGACCTACGGTGGTAGAAAATACTGACCCTAGCACATAGAACCACGGTGGATAGTACGACCTGGGAAATGGATTACAAATGTATCTCGAGGTAGTATTTAACACCGGTCAAGGTGGCAAAATACCAAAAAGAAAAGTCTGCACTTTGCTGGTGGGGCTGCAAGATAAAGGGCACAATGGCCCACCTATGGTGGGATTGCCCAATTATAAAAGTCTATTGGGACGAGATAACGGGTTTAATTAAAATAATCTCTAACGAAGAAATCGAAGTTGACCCATGGGTATGCTTATTCCATGGGGGGAAAGGTTCCATTAAACAATATATCAAGACGCTAACTCCGACCCTCTTAAATGCAGCGAAAAGCCTGATTCCCAAATACTGGAATAAGAAGCACTAGCAGACTGGTTTAATAAGGTAGAAGAGGCGGCTAACATAGAAGATTTAAAAAATTTAGAAGAAGAAAAAAATGAAGAAATAGGGAGGAAATGGGAGAACTGGGCATGCTTCAAAAAATCAAAAAAATACCTGGAGATAATGAGGCCAAAACTGGAACAAGAGCAGTAAGAGGGGAATTGCTGGAAGACCTGGAGGGGGGGAAGGGAGGGGGTGGAAAAAAAAATTAATTGGAGCGTCACATTTATTCCCTCTTGCCGAGTTAGCCCCCCCCCCCTCCAGAGCAGTCGTCTCCCTACAATATGTTCATCAGTTTAAATACCTAGGCATTATAGTGCGGAACGACCTGTCTAAGTATCTCACAGACAACCTGTACCCTGTGTTGCAACAACTGATAGCTAAATTTTAGGCATGGAGGATCTCCTAAACATGATGTTTCTCCCCAAATTCCTTTATATTTTTAGGAATACACCAATTCCTATGCCAATTGAGTTTTTTAGTAGATTGGACGGAGTGGTCACTTCCTTTGTCTGGGCAGGGACGGTCCCCAGAATAGCTAAATCCAAGCTGCAGCTCCCCTTGTCCTCTGGTGGTCTGGCATTGCCCTGCTTCCATAAGTACTATTGGGCTGCGGTACTAGTCACGGTCAGGTGGTGGTTTCTCAAACTAGATGCAACCTGGCTGTCAATCTTGAAGCTGCCATTATGGGATCTTACTCCACCTTGACTAACTTGTTTTATAGGGGGACAAGGGCAGCCCCTCAGGCTACAACCCCGATGAGATTTTCAGTAAGGGTGTGGGAACAAATGGTAGAGGCTACAGGGCAGAATAATACCATATCACACCATGGGGAAATCCTAAATTGTCCCATCTTAAGTCTATCGCTGATCCCAGTGTATGGGCCAGATATGGCATTGTGAAAATTCAACAAATTATGCCGAATGCTACCTTGCTTCCCCTTCCCACTCTACAGGCAACATTGCAACTTATGATACTAAAAAAACTCGCGCTATGGGTGAGTGGTAAAAAGAGTGTGAAAAGTTGCTGTGAAAACTGCTGCTGCTGTTAACCAGATGGAAATACCACCAGAGAAAAACTTTTATACACACAAGAAACAGTGCTAGCAGTAAAATAAACCAACTATAATGCAAACCTACTTAAAATATCTCTTTCAAATATAAAGTGCTACGTGCTGAATGGACAATAATCACATACAGTGTGCAAAGCAGTGACAATTAAATAATAATACAGTCCATAAATAAAGTGATCCAGTGTTCAGTATTAGATCATTCCTTATTGTCCCAGTGAGAAAGTGCTCCACACACCTTTTCCAAAAATGACAACATGCTGTGCAAAGGTGACACTCTCCCCTCTTGCACCCCTACACACCAGAATAAAAAAGACCCTCATCTTTGCAGTCTGGGGGTCAAAAACAGCTTTCTGTTGTAACTGGGGGTCTGACTTGAGCGATTCCTCAATAGTAGCCATCGGCCAAATAATGTTCTGGATCATACAAATATCCACCAGGCTCGGTATAAAAGAGAGAGGCTCATCGCGCTATACCATAAAACACACTTTATTGCACATTAATTACAAGAATACTGTAGTAAAAGTGTAGTGTAATAAAACACAGCTCTTCCGGGTTCCCCACTGGCCCAGCATGCGTTCCACGGAGGCGGAAGTGACGTCAGCAAAGACAGGAAACCGAAAATTACATTGACACGTTTTGCCCCTCCTCCAGGGCATCATCAAAGACATTGAACTTCTATCCTGGATGCTCCTTAGATATTTGCAGTTGAAACACACAGTACAGGCCCAGTTCTCTGGTTTGGTTAATGTGACACCCCTTATGGTGGAAAGATTCCTTACCACCCATAATACGGATAAAATTCTATCCTCCATATATCTATGCATCACCTGTGAGGGGGAAAAATAGCGACTTCCCCCCTATGCCACATCTGGAGAGACAATATCCCTTATCTGTCAGAGTAAGAATGGGACCAATGCATACAGCAGTATATAGCCACAATAATATCTTCCAGAGATCGATTAATTCTGATTAAATTTATACGCAGAACATATTATACCCCGCAACATTTATCTAGGATATATCCTAACCTTTCCGGGACATGTCCTAAGTGTCAACAGGTGGTGGGAACGTACTACCATGTAGTATGGAAATGCCCATGTATTCAGGTATACTGGCAGGAAATAGTGGCAGATGTAAATATGGTCACAAATGTTAATGTGCCGCTAGACCCCAAGGTGCTTCTTCTAAGCGTTACTGACTCAGTGACCCACTCTACACATATGAAACTTTTGTATTTTTCCTCTGTTTCTATGCTAGAAAAGTACTCCTACAAAACTGGAAGTTGGTATCTCCCCCCACAGTCACTCAGTGGCGTACCCTGGTTGACTCAGTCCTACCTCTCTACAAACTGACCTATATGGCCGTATGTGCCCCCAGAAATTTGAGAAGGTCTGGAACAAGTGGGTAACAGCTAGACCACTTCAGCTCTGACTTCCCCGTAACTAGAAGTTGGCCCAGGGCTCTGGTTCAATACACAAACTGGCCTGTGATATAGGATACATGGGTGTGTTCTCGCCCCATGAGAACTCTCCCTGGCCCCCCTCCTTGGCTATGATTTGCCTCCCCCAACTCCCCACACACTTGCTTAAGTACTGTCCCCGGTTTAAGAGTCTTGTGGAACACCTGGGCTAATGGTCTCTGGAACTGTCTTCAAATTCTGTGGACCCTCCGAATTGGAGGGCTGCACCTTTGGGTTAAAAACAGCTAGAACTGATGTGATTTGTAAACAATTTGATGATTGGTTGTGTAAGGACTGTTATATGTGTGCTTGACTTGTGCCCAGGGAGATGTACATAACTACCTTTATTTCTGATATGTGAATGTATCTCAGACCTCTTTGTACAACAAATGTCTTTTGATCATTTGTACATGCATTGTTAATAAAACTTTTCTGTTAAAAACAAACCTTGAGCCTTTACAACCACTTTAAGGGCCGGTTTATGCTGATCCACATGGTAACACTCAGGATTTTACTGTACAGGCAGCTGTGAGGACCAGTTCACACCAGAATACGGTGTGGGAAACCCAGTTCTGTGCACGTTTCCCGCATGGCATTCAAAACACACTGCACTTCTGATCTGCAGTGGGTGTGAATTAACAGCACCCCAATCACTTGTTGCAAACGCAGTAGTACCATGCAATGCAGTTTGCATTTGCAAGTAGTGCATGCACTACTTTTGGCACAGTTTGGCCATGATTTTAGCCCATTCAAAAGAATGAGGTAAGAGGGGGGTGGCCTATTTAGGCCCCCCTCGCCTCATGGGGCCGTGGCGTCGGCCATTTTATTTAAAATAAGGGGTTTTAGATAGGGCTTATTAGGATAGGCAGTTGGAGGTCACATGGGTCAGAATTTTCTAGAATTTTAGGATCTCTAGTACGGGATTGGCTATTTTGAGTCAGGTGACCATTAGAATCTCCTAGAAGGGGATTTTTGGGGTTATATAAGGAACCCCCTGACAAGATTTTGCACCAGTTACTGGGGAAGGAGCGTCACAAGGAGCTTCCCAGAGGAAATTTCACCCCCGCTCCCTACTTCACAGACACAGTTGAGGGATGAAGACGCTGGTAAGCCAGCTATTAGAGAGGGCAGAGTCAGAAGGTGGTGAGGACTGGATTCGCCACTGTCTTAACCTACCTGCGGGTGTAGAAATGGACCAAACAGCAGGTGGGAGCAGTGGAGGAGAGGGGACGGCAGTGCAGGACAGCAGTTTGGAGGAACAGTTTCGCCATATTGGAAGGTCAGAGAATGAAGTTCCAGCGGAAGAAAGCCTGGAGTCTGTGAGGCAGGGAAGCGTCATTACAGGAGGAGAAAAGGAGGGAGAGAGAGCTAGCAAAAGGAGGCGGCAGCAAAGGAGGAGTTTCAGCCCATACACGCCTGCCACACAGAGGAACAGAAAGGAGAGGACGGTTTCTGCCACAAGAGGCGGCCGCGCAGGGCCAGAAATGCCAGTGAGAGGAAGAGGAGGTCAGATAATAAAGTTCAATCAGGTACTTCAGGGGGTAGTGTTGAGGCAGCAGCAGGAGTGTGGTCATCTGTTCTAAATGACTGTAGTTTGTCAGTCCAGGATACAGCTGCTGTTTCACAAACAATGAACCCCCAACAGGTAATACAATTACAAGCTAAAGATAAGGAATGTATGCCATGTGTCCTTTCTCCACTACGATTTCATCTTACAACGTTAGTAAAAGAGAAAATCTGGAGAGGAGAGTATGTTGACTTAGTATCAGTTTTGCCCCCTTCTAGGGATGTTTCTCACAGGAATGAAAAAGGAAAATATATGCGAGTGTGCTATGTGAGAAACACCCAGAGAAGAGCTCAGCATTATTCCAGCCTGTAGATATAGTCCTTGAAGCTTATATAAGCTTCAGTGGATTTTCTTGGCTGTCTTACAATGAGGCTTTTAGACAAAAACTAGCTGTTGAGTCGTCTCTTCAGTGGGGCAGCAAGGATGTTAACCTATGGCTGAACTTATTCTTGCCTCAAAAACAACCTTTTATTAGACAAACTAACACAAATACTGCAATCTAAGTGGAAAGGAACAGTTACAAAAAAAGGACTATGTTTTGCATTCAATGATACCCAATGCAAATAGGCAAATGCTTGTAGATACAGGCACACACCCAATATCGAAGTGTTTTCGTAAATTACAGGCAGCGAATAAGGACAATTTTCCAAAAAGCAGTGTCTCCAGTGAGCATTCAAAGAATGCTCCCATGACTCAAAGCATACCCAAATCAGCGGATTGCTTCAATGCTAATTAAAGGCTTTATGTCAGGTTTTTCCCTACCTTCCTTCCAGGGATCTGGTTGCGTTCTGTCAAGAAATCTAAAATCAGCTAGTGAATTTCCTCAGGTTGTTAGGGAAAAACTTATGAAGGAAGTGAGGGCTGGTAGGATGGAAGGTCCATTCAATTCTCCTCCATTTATCAACTTTTGGATTTCACCAGTTGCGGTAGTCCCCAAGAAAGAACCAAATGAATTTTGCCAAATACACCATCTTTCATTTCCTTTTGGCAATTTCTTAAATTACCAAATTGACCCCGATTTAACTTCTGTGTCTTATGCGTCTTTTGAAGCCGCTTTACAGAAGTTACAGTTATTGGGAAGAGATGCTTTATTAGCTAAAGAGAATATTAAGTCAGCATTCAGGCTTTTACCTTTAGATCCAGTTTGTTTTAACTCCTAGGGATTTGTTTTGAGGATAAATTTTATTTTGACAAGTGCCTGCCAATGGGCTGCTCGCTGACATGTACTTATTTTGAGTCATTTTCTTTGTTCATTGAGTGGGTTGTTGGTGTGGTAGCAGATTCCACACCTTCAGTCCACTATTTGGATGATTTTTTGTTCATGGGGTCCTCAGACTAAGGGGACTGCCTTTATTTGTTAAAGTTATTTTACTCTGTTTGTGAATATTTTGGTATTCCATTGGCAGAGGAGAAAACAGTTCTTCCAACAACATCATTAGACTTCTTAGTTGGACATAGTACATTGGACACAGTAGCAGGGGAGTTTTCTTTACCGGAGGAAAAAATATCCAAATTAAAGCAAGCTAATTTTGTCAAATTTTATTAGATGCAAAAAAATAACACTAAATGAAAAGCAGTCATTATTAGGACATTTGGCATTTGCGGCTAGAGTCATGCCAATAGGAAGAGTTTTTTTCAAGAAGGCTATATTCGTCCATTTCTGGTTTAAAGGGCCCTTCACATATTAGGTGAACTCGGAAATTAAGGAAGACCTGATGGTCTGGCTGAATTTTCTGGAGAATTTTAATGGGAAAGCGTTATGGCAGCAGGGTTTTATTTCTGATAGTTTTGTTTAGCAACAGATGCAGCAGGTTCGATAGGATTTGGAGCAGTATGGAAAAGTCACTGGTGTGCGTCGGCTTGGCCTAGGAGGTGGATTACTAGTGGGTTCTGCAAGAACATAGTTCTTCTGAAATGATTTCCTGTTGTGGTGGCTTTAGAACTTTGGGGCAGTCAGTTTGCTAATAGGAGGTTGTTGCTAAGTACAGATAACAAAGGTGTATGCTATGCAGTTAACTGTCTTTCCTCTTATGCCCCGAACACACGATCCGAAAATCGGACGACAGATCGTCCATTTTTTTTCCCATGCTAATCTCAGATCGAATCGGAAGAGTTTACTTTAGTCACGAAAATTCTCGCACGACAGAATAAAAAATCGGAAGCGATGTGATGTGTTGCAGTGTACTTGTATTGCATTTTTGAACGACAGCTGTACTGATGAAACGAAAATTGTACGATCGGGCACCGCGCGAGAAAAATTTTCCCGCATGTCCGATCTTGTCCGGACGGAAAACATCGGATGAACTGTCGTGATCGGCTCTCGAAAGCTCTGTACTAACGATCCGATTATCGTATGACCGCTTCGAAAGCGGTATTTTCCGTCCGATTTTCGGGTCACTTGGTTTTTCTTTGTCTGAAGTTGAACGTCTGGTTGAAGGCTAAATTTATCCTGGGTAAGGTAAACATAATAGCTGACAATCTTTCTCGTCTACAGATAGATCGTTTTATCTTCCTGATGCCGGAAGCGGACCTGGTGGGGCCTTCATGCCCACCCCATTTATGGGGTCTGATTTAATTTTTGAAAATATAAAAAAATTCTGTATCGGTTTTTACATGGAGAAATTACTCTGCCTCGTGGTCGCTGTGGCTATCATTCCTATCCACATTAAATGTGATCACAGTGCCGAATTGCAAAAAGTGCTCTGGTCCTAAAGGGGGAAATCCTTCTGGGGCTGAAGTGGTTAATTACATTGCACTGCTTTTTTTTTTTCTACGAGCGTTACTTGAAGTGTACAAAACGTACACTTCATTCACTGGATTGTTGGGTGGCGTGATGTCCGGGAGGTGCGTTGCAATAAAATACAGCATGTCTGCATTTTAGCACAGCACTAGGCTGCATTGCAGTGTGAATGGGACATGTAAAAAAAATTGTTTCCTGTGTGTCCCTGTGGTAAAATGCACATCGTGTGAATACGCCCTCCATGTAATGAGCCTTCTGGTGAGCCGCTGTCCCTTGTGGAAAGGTGTGTATTCTTCTGCACCCAGGAGCTCCATAGCACTGTGCACATAGAGAACCATTGTATGGAAGACCTGTGCTCTTCTACAGGCAGGGACCTACCCAGCTCTCTGCACCAGAAATGACCCAACCTGGGGCTCAGCAGCCCTCCCTTTCTATACAGAGGCCGGAAACAGTCACACACCCTGTATCCTATCTCCCTGTGTGGGGACCATTAGCACTCAGTCACATCCATGTACTTCCCAACACCACTGCTCAGCCTTCTCCGTCTATTCCTCCCGGAGAGGCTCGCATCACGTGACTGCCGCCTTACGTCATCTTCCAGAGCAGCGTGTACCGCTCTGTTTCCCGCTCTCTGATTGGCTGGCCGTGGGGACACAGGTCGGAGTTGCACAGCGCGCCATCCCATAGAGCGCGGGAAGTTTCATTCCTGAGTGCGGACATTGCCGGGTGTCGTATTGTGTCATGTATGTGCGCAGCTAGACGATATCGCCTGCTCTATATCGGCCTGGGGTTGGAGGACTTCTGAGGTCAGCGAGTGGACCTTCTCACTATCTGCTGGGTGTATGGAGGGCTGTATACAGTGTGTGTGTGGGGGGCTGTATGCAATGTGTGTGTGGGGGGTCAGCACTGGTCAGATAGAGAAGGAGGGCGGACATTGGTGTGTGAGGGGCCTGGCTATCCTCCTGCAAGTATAGAGGAGAGTGATTGTACACCGAGCAGCCATAACTTTATGACCACTGACAGGTGAAGTGGAACTTTAGTCAAAAAACGAAAGCGAAGCTCCACCCAAAAGTGGAAGTTCCATTTGTTTGCTCCCCCCCTTCAGGGCCACATTTGGCACCTTTTGGGGGAGGGGGTACCTGTTTTTTTTTTTTTACATGTACCCATGCCCTGTGACCTCGCCCCCCCTCCCTCCTTTCTCTATCGCCTGTCCAGTCAGGAAGCACAGCGAGCTTCGCACATTCGCAGCAGGGAACTATCTGTGAAGCCGAAAGACTTCACTGCCGATTTCCCCTTACCACGAATGGCGGTGGCAGTACTCGAGATCCAATCAGAAAATTGGCTGGGATGCCACTGGTTTCCAGGACAGGTAAGTGGATTATTATTAACCACTTAAGGAACAGAAGGATTTCCCCCTTTAGGACCAGAGCACTTTTTGCGATTTGGCGCTGCGTCACTTTAACTGACAATTGCACAGTCGTGCGATGTTGTACCCAAACAAAATTTGCGTCCTTTTTTTCCCCACAAATAGTTTTCTTTTGGTGCTATTTGATCACTTCTGTGTAATTTCTGATTTTGCAATTTTTTTTTTATCTATCAGGACTGCGATATTGCAGTGGACGTCGGACATTTTTGACACTTTTTTGGGACCAATGACATTTATGCAGCGATCAGAAATGTAAATATCCACTGATTACTGTATAATTGTCATTGGCAGTGAAGGGGTTAACCTGCAGGGGGAGATCTAGGGTTAATTGTGTTCCCTAGGCGTGTTCTAACTGAGGGAGCTGGGCTGTCGGGCACCAGAGATCTAACTGATCCCAGTGACAGGGATCAGTAGATCTCCTACATGCCGCCTGACAGAACGGGGAACCGGCATGTTTACATTGGCGGTTCCCCGTTCTTTCCCTCTGGCAGGTGATCACGGTTCGCTGGCCCACATTGGCTCCGCCCGAGCCGCGGGCACACTCCAGAGTGCGGCGGCGCGCTCCCGCCCTCTAAGTGCGCACAGGCGAATCGCTGCTTATATGCGGCGAGACAGCGCCACATTGCTGCAGTAAATATGTGGTAACCGGTCGGGAACCCGTTAATGTAGAGTGTATATTCCTTACTGAAGAACATATACAGACTTGATAAAAAATATATAAGTAAAGTTCCGCTTTAAGTGAATGACATTGATTATCTCATCACAATGGCAAGTAAACATGTTGAAAGTAGAAAAAATGGGCATTGCTGTGTATGGGGTTGTGTAGCTGCTGACCCATGTCCATAGCCAAAAGCATTTACAAATGGGCACATGAGCATCAGACCTGGACCACGGGGGAATTGGAAGAAGGTGGCCTGGTCTGATGAATCTCGTTTTCTTTTACATCATGTGGATGGCGGGGTGTATGTGCATCGCTTAAACGCATAACAACGTGATAAAAAATGTTCTTTAGCAAGGAACATATATTCCACATCAATAATGATGCTACCAAATCTAGTGTGTGCAGTAAATTGCCTCTAGCATTGCTCCTGTTTCTTCTTGCTGGAGGCTGCCATTTTACTGAAGCCCAAAGCCTGAACAGTAGTAAATCGTAAAGCAGGACTTAACACAACTGCTCAACCTGTGGCCCTCTAGCTGTTGCAGAACTACAAGCCCCATGAGGCATTGCAAGGCTGACAGTAGTTACACGCATGATTCCTAAAGGCAGATGCATACTTATAGTTTTGCAACAGCTGGAGGGCCAGAGGTTGAGCACCCCTGACTTAACACATCGCTTTAACAGTTTAAAAAAATACATGCCGGGATTGCTGTCACATTTGCTTGTGTCCTCAATCAAACTGTCAAACCATCAAATGGCTGGTGCCATAACTGATCACATGTGCAGCACCATGGCAGTTGCAGATCAAACAGAAGCAGCTTCCTTGGCAGTAAAGGATAGAAGGGTTTAATTCCAATTTAATGCTGTCATCAGATCGGTCTCTACAAATTTAACAGTGCCTAAAAATGGAGATCAACTGAGCATGTGCAGAGCAGCGTGAGACAGGGTATTACTATATTTTAACCCCTTGCCGATCGGCAATTGACGACGGCAAGGTGGCTCGTGAGCGCAAATCGCTGTCATACGACGGCGGCCGCGCTCACGAGCCTAGTGAGCGCGCGCCGCTGGAGGCGCGCGCTCACTGTGTTCGGGGAGGGCCAGGGAGCGGGTGCGGCGGCTTCGATTGCCGCCGGCTACCCGCGGTGGGCCCCCCCCGGAGCGAAGGATGTATGTAAACACGGACCTCCGTTCTGTGTGAGGGGGAAGGGCTGTGATCACAGCCTTCCTGTATACGAAGGCTGTGACCACTTCCCTTCCCCAGCCAGGGCAGCCCCCATACAGTTAGAACACGCCCAGGGAACATACTTAACCCTTAGAGCGCCCCCTGCAGGTTAACCCCTTCACTGCCAAAGGCATTTACACAGTAATCAGTGCATTTTTATAGCACTGATCGCTGTATAAATGCCAATGGTCCCAAAAAAGTGTCAAAATGTTCCGACATGTCCGCTGAAATATCGCAGTACCGCTAAAAATCGCAGATCGCCGCCATTACTAGTAAAAAAAACCCCCCAAAAATGAATTCTCATCATCCGTAAATGCGACCACTTTTGCGCAAACCAATCAATAAACGCCGATTGCGATTTTTTTTTTTTTCTATCGCAAATATGAGGAAGAATATAAATCGGCCAAAAACGGTGAAAAAAATGGTTTTTTATATTTTTTTTTGGATTTGTATTTTAGCAAAAAGTAAGAAATTTGGGTTTTTTTGCAAAATTGTCGCTCTTCTTTTGTTTATAGCGGCGATCAGAAATGACGCAGAGGGGATCAAATACCACCAAAAGAAAGCTCTATTTGTGGGAAAAAAAGGACTCAAATTTTGTTTGGGTACAACGTCGCACGACCGCGCAATTTTCAGTTAAAGCGACGCAGCGCCGAATCGCAAAAAGGGCTCCGGTCCTAAAGCTGGAAATCCTTCCGGGGCTGAAGTGGTTAAACAGTATAGACACTTAGTTTTAATGTTTTACATAGCTTACCAGTAAAGGAGCCAACCTGAAGTGATCTAGCAGGACCTTGTTTTCTCCTCCAGCAGAGGCAGTGTGATGCTTTGGGCAACGTTCTGCTGAGAAACCTTCAGTCCTGCCATTCATATGGATGTTACTTGACACGTACCAAATGTGATGAACGCGGGTATCAGATCGCTGCCCTCCTCACCGATCGGCGACCGAGGACCCCCCGATCCAATACCGCACTTGTCACGAACGTAACAATGCCACTCTCAGCTGCTTTCAGCACAAAGATTTCCCAGTTTGCGGGATCACCATCTAAGTGTCAGCCGCCTGAGAGCGATTGTTACCGGGCTAATTCAAGCAATTAACCCTTCCTCTGCCACCACTTCTGGATTTCCGAACAGAAGACCCGGATGTTAACAATACCAGTATTTTAGAGCAATGCCTGTGCATACACTGTCATCTGCAGACAGGTATATTCAGGGGCGTTATTCTAAAAACAGTAGCACTCTTCGAAGGAACAGATTCGTAATAGTTGCGTTAAGAGCTTTAGAGACAAAATTAACACTTTTCAAAATAAGGTTTAATAATGAAAAGGTCAAGTTTTAGGTGCAGTAAAATATTTACAGAAAAATAAAAGTACAAAGTGAGACAAATTTACAGCGAAAGAGAACAGATTGAAAAAAATACCTTGCCTTTGAAATGTCTTTGCTTAACCACTTCAGCCCCGGAAGGATTTCCAGCTTTAGGACCGGAGCCCTTTTTGCGATTCGGCGCTGCGTCGCTTTAACTGACAATTGCGCGGTCGTGCGATGTTGTACCCAAACAAAATTTGCGTCCTTTTTTTCCCACAAACAGAGCTTTCTTTTGGTGGTATTTGATCACCGCTGCGTCATTTCTGATCGCCGCTATAAACAAAAGAAGAGCGACAATTTTGCAAAAAAACCCAAATTTCTTACTTTTTCCTAAAATACAAATCCAAAAAAAAAATATAAAAAAACATTTTTTTTCACCGTTTTTGGCCGATTTATATTCTTCCTCATATTTGCGATAAAAAAAATCGCAATCAGCGTTTATTGATTGGTTTGCGCAAAAGTGGTCGCGTTTACGGATGATGAGAATTCATTTTTGGGGTTTTTAATTTTTTTTATTTT